>OX596382.1:142815577-143405577 GCA_951394425.1 Tipula unca | reverse complement strand
GCTTTACAGAAACTTAAAAAACGACTGTCTCATAGTTTTGGAAGATTATGTAAGTGGTAGAAAATTTATTATTTTTATTCATATTGTTGTAAAAGATATTTTTGCAATGCATGTTATTTTATATATACTCATAGTGATAATATAAATATTTTAAAATTATTGCTTGCTTCAGCTCAATGTTCCTGTATTATGTATATATTTATGTATAAGCATTTTTGAACAACTATCATAAATCTATTTGTGAAGAAATGATATTGATAGATTAAAAAATTATAAGTACTAATAGAAACATTAATATTTTTCTAAACCTTTGTTTAGATTCTGTTCCTATATGAAAATTTTTCAAGTTATAATTTGTTGATGTGTCCGCGATTGAGAAATTCATATTCTTGGGTCTATATATAAATTTAAATTTTCATTAAAGTTGGTGAATTGAATTTATTAACGTAAAACATAAGGTGTGATCAAAACTGTACTTAAATTTCTATTTTACATGCAATGCCAGAATAATAATTAGTCATGGTTGGATGGCTAGATGTCATTTTCTCATTTGTATTTTTTTAAATATACATTTATAATTTGAAATTCTAATGAACATACAATACATAGGCCAGAGTTTTTAAACCAAATTTGTTTACTGTCAAAGTATTATATAACCTAACTGAAATTGTACATATTTCCAGCGAATAGACCGTGCCACTAAATAATGAATTGGAATTCGATTTAGAGTAATACAATTTATCATACACAAATAAATCATATGTTTTTTAGTTTTGTGGAATAAGTTACCAATCCAAGATTTTCGATCCCTGATCGAAAAATGAACAAAGGTTAAATTATATCATTGAGCGTACATACTCGTACTACTATAGCAAACAACACAAAGATGGAATCTGAATTTTTTTTTATATATTCATGAAAAACGAGAACATCAATTTTTGTTCAAGATAATTAAATTGTACACAAACTCATTAAACAGTAAAGCATTGTAGTGTTCAGGATGATTGTGAGATACCATATATCAGTTTGCAATAATGGTGATTTTACTAGTTACTGGCTATTTAAACTTGGATACGTATTATAATATGTATTTCCTGATATTCTATTATCAATGAGTTAGAGTTAAATAAATCGATTGAAATGAATCATTTAGAATTGGCGACCTGTAACTCGATTCCGGTTTAGTGAGATGGATTGAATTGGAACGGAGCATATGCGATTCTAATGATTAATTTTATGGTAAAGTTCCCATACCTAATTTTTAATTAAACAAAACTGACCCCTTTACAAAATTTTGTAGAGTTTGGTTAGTACCACTAGTGAATTTCAAATGTTAATTAAATTTCTTGAATTTAAGAGGATGTTTTAATCGTTAAATGGGTTTTGATTTGGAGACGGATTAAAAATTTGTTCGCTTGCTAAAGAAATTTTGATTATCCAATCAAAGTCCAGGCTTTCAATCACTATTTCTGAAGCACCTTAGTTTATGCCGGCAGTAATGTTGCAATCATTTTATTATAGTCTATCATTGATCATCATAATTACAAGATAGAAATGTACATATCTGTTATTTACAATTTCCGATATCTAAATTCATATTTATTTGTTTGTTTTAACTTTATATGTGTTTACAATATACATATGTATTTATTTTACTAGAATAAACTATTCTGCGATATTAGTTGGATTATTCGCAAAAGTGATTCTTGTCATATTTACATCATTAATGGTGATGAAAGAAGACATTTTTTCCATCACATTGATTTCAAAAATTATTTTAATATTAAATATAAATCTAAACAGTCAAGTTGCTGCTGGTGACGATGATTATGATGATGTTGAGTAATGTCGACTGGAATTATTTTTGGCAACTTAACGAAAGAGATAAATGTTTTCATATACATATTGTTCAAATTTCTGTGGGTATATTATTATTATTATTATAAAGTTGATTAATTTTAATTTTGATTACTCTATATAATATGCATACATTTAATCGTATGTTCGCGTATATGTATGATGACAAATATACATATTTTTTTTAGTTAAATACAAACACGCCATACTATACAAACACAAGTTTGTGTATACCGTATCGCACATAGTATACAAAATATTAAAAATTGAATAAAAACTAAATTATTTATAGAGGGATAACAAAATATGATTCAATTAATTTGTAATTTAATTGAATGAGGCAAATAGGGAATTTTAAGATTGATGTTTTCATTTTAAAACTTATCGTTTCTGAAATTTGGTACGGGATAATCGAAAATGGTTTATTTTCAATTAAAATACGGTTTTATATTTAGTTAAAAAATATGTTTGCTGGTTCTATAATTTGTTTTATTTTAGTCTTCTTTTATTTCCAACCAGGTTTTTCGAGGAGGCATACATTTTATTATTTTCTATAAAAGCAAATTATGCATCATTATTTTGCACAACATATTACGTTGTGTTCCAACAAATCTATAAACCTAAAATAAATTTATAAGGATAGAGGTTAGTCACAATTTCACAGGTAATTTATTATAACCGCAAAATAATAATAAAATACAGCAAAATTGTTGCAATAATAATCTTAAAGTTAATTTTATAAGCAACATTTCTGATGGGATAAAATTTATATAATATTATAAGCCTTTTCTGTTACGCTCGCAGAAATCTACATCATATTTACAGGAAATCTAAATTTAGGATAAATATTTTCATCATTACTAAGATATTTTCCTCTTATATTTGCAAAATTTTGCTGATCCCGATTAAAAATTACAATGAGAGAATAAATTTGTTTTATTTTCTCTGGTTGTTTTTATGTATTCGAAATTCTTTGATGTCTTTAAAAAATTTTGTATAATGTATACAAGTATATTTATGATTATATATAATATAAGAGAATTCACATTACTTTATAATTTTTACATAAGCAAAAATAATATATGTATAAACGATCCAAATATTTCATTTAAAATTCCGTCAAGAAAAAAATAAATCCCCCATAATGTTTTTCGTTTACAATCTATTAAATCACATTTTAAAGAAGTAATAAATATATAGCAGGGGTACAATTACTTACGTTTTTTATTTGATCGATTGAAATTATAAACTTCAATAATCATATTTCAACAAGAACAATACGTAAAAAAAATTTAAAAAAATTGCAAATGAATTATGTCTGTAAAAAAAATTTTTATCGAGTCATGAAAATTTTTGTATACATAAAGATTTAACCGATCTGATATAATTTTTTTTTTAGATATGCACAATATTAAAATTCGTTTAAACGTTAAATGATTTTTGTACGAAGGAGGTTAATTTATTTATTAAATAAACTATTAAAACGTAAATTATGAATGATATATCACATAAATTGATAAAATCATTATAAGACAGTCCATTCTGGCTATGTATTATGCATACAATATTTTAGCTTTCGATATATGCTTTTTCGAAGACTTTGATTTCCTGAACTATATACACATTGTTTATTAAATTCTCAACTTAATAAATCTCACTCATGTTGGCATCGTTTCAGAAATAACAAACCAATGTGTTGTGTGCCATGAGATCTTGTAAGTTTATTTTTGTCAATCAAGTTATTAATTTTGTTTTTATTCCAGTAATTAATTCTTTCTATTTGTTATTTAGATTCACTAAATTTTATAATTTACCTAATTCTACCGGGCCAGACAGCAATTTATTTCATACATGCAAGATGCGACTCAAAAAAGTCAAAATGTTATTAAATGATTTTTAATAATTATTATAACAGTCGTTGCCGACTATAGATTTTTTTAACTGAATGATTATGGCTTTATTTGTGCTTTTAATGCTAGAGTCTTATTCAAAATATTTTTATTAATTTAGTTTTATTTTAGTTGAATTCTAGTGAGGGTCTAATCAAACTTAATTCTTAACTAATCAAATTAAAAAAGCATTTTTAATTTGGCAATTACATACTATGGTTACTACTATGTAATTTAGCCGATTATAAGCACAATTGAGTATAAGAACAGTTTTATATCGAAAATAATTTGAAGAGAATTTAGTCAATATTTTAACGTATACATACAAAACTATTTAGTGCCTGTATTATTCTCGAACTGATTCAAATAAAATGTAAAATTCATTGTAATTTGTTTGCATTGAATGTATAACCTCAAAACCAATTTCGTAAACTTACAAAAGAAATATCAAAAATATTTACTAAAATTTATTGTATCTTATCAATCTACTAAATTTTTTTCTTAAAATTAAAAGTAATTTTATAGAATTTCTTTCACATTGTGTAAAAATTCGGTTCTATATTTATTTTAAATATTATCAATCAAAAATCAAAATGTATTAAATTTTACATTCTATGTCTAAATTAAATATAATAAAATTCAGTTCACGAAAGTGTTATTCGATTTAACTTCAAATCTACCTTCAGCCAAACTTATTTCGTTCAATGTAAACTATAAATACTTTCAATAATTATTTTATCGGTTTTCGACTCGTATCGCCTTATTGAGGACCTGTTCATAACAAAAATTTATTAAAAATTAGAATTTTGACAGAAAACTCAAATTAAGTTTTGTTTGTTCATCATAAAATGAACAAATAAATTGAAAAATTTGATTTTCCAGTCAAAATTTAAATTTTTGATTATATTTTTAACTAATTGACACACGGCCTTAAATGATAATGCCAAAGAGCCTACTAGATATAGGTCATTCGGATTATTTTGCCGCAATATTATTTACACTTGCCTTATTAAGGAAACTGAAAATTTTCAAAATACGAGTATGAGATTCCTCCAAATTTTTATTTTACAGTTACTATGCGGTGAAGTTGCATATGTAAAGTTGCATATGTAAATGGAAATCATTTGGGAAGATATTGAACAAGTCGTGAATTGAAATCAATTAAACGTTAGTAAATTCTAGTTAAAAAAGCAACTTATTATTTTAATATGGTTTTGCAAACGTTTAACGTATACTAAAATGGTATTGTCATTTTAACAAATAATTAAGAAATATTATTGAATATTTCTCAGTTCAGGAAATATGGAAGTTTATTATCATTAGTGTATGCCTAATAGAGCAATAAGATGTGTTTGAACTATAAATTCTTCTTGGATTATTTGAGATTGAAAATAGTAGTTAATTCAAAATAATCGGTATGCTCGATGTTTTGTAATTGCGTCATCACAAAAGTCGGTTCAGTTCGAAGGGACTGAACTGAAACTGTTTTGTATATGATTATTATACGTTGTCAAATTTTATCGTTTAAAAATATAGTTCCAATCCAATTCAGTTGTATCGGCTGTATATTGATAAAATAAATTGAGACATTTGATTAAAATTTATTTAAGTTTATGTTTAAATTTCGACGACTATCTAGAACGCTTATTTTGCTTATAGCCTAATATTTACTTTAGTACATTTCTATTGACAAATGAGAAAATGGAGATATAGTATGTTATTTTCTTTTTAATGAAAACAGTAAAATTTTCCGATTCCCATATATTTACGCAATCATATTTTATTTTTCGTGTGCCACACCAAATTTATACACATTTGACCGAAATATTCAGTAATTAAACATACCTCTATCGCACACGCATATTTCATTCGTTTTTATATCATTATGAATATTAAAACATCATCAAATTCATAAATTTCGGTTACTATTTTATGGTCTCAATTCTGAAATTAAGTTCCTCATAACAATAATTATCTATTAATTGTGGTTAGCTATGTGTTGATACACTATATAACATACATTAAAATCTCTCAGTCGTTTGTTGAAATCCATCAAAAATATATTTTATGTTTAGATTTTGAGTAATTTAGTGGAGTATTAAAAAATTAAATTTGCACAATAATAGTTAATTTAATATGTATTCAAATTTATATACATAGATTTTTAACATCAATAATGCTCTTAAACTTTGGTTTACAACCACAAATCTTGGTGTTTTATAGGAGTCATTTTAATATATTTATGCTATAATCTCTTCTGAAACAATAGAGAAGATGAGTAAAATTAGTTTAAAAGGTTGTCAGAATACTTAAATTATTATATTGCATATACGTCCAAAGTTACGGGGGTTCTACTGTATTATACTCGTATACATATGTATCTATAATTCTATACATATAAAGAAAATAATATTAAGAATTTTATTAGATCATAAATTAGTCAAGAAAAGAAGCGAGAAAGCCCCGATGATAGTTTATGTTATGTTGTTGCTATTCAAAATAAAAATTCTCTAAATTTTAATGAAAAATGTCAATATTTAAATGTAGTAATTGCTATTGTATCATATAGAAGAAAAATGAGGAAATATTAAACATTTCCCTACCTTTTTTTGATTCACATATATACATAATCCAGCATAATTTCATTTTCCTGTTTTGTTTATTTTTGAATGAATATATAATATGAAGGATTAATTAGTTATGGAATGATGCCAATGAAATATTTGTTGGATTGTCTTTTTTAGTTTTCGTTTCGTTTAGTTTCTAACTTTCCTATTACAACATAAATCAATTAAATTTGAATTTTTCAGATGATTCGATACTTACAAACAAAAATTATAAATTAGGAGTGGTATTTATAACTTAATTAATAGTTATATAATATAAATATAAACCCTAGTAGTTCTCCATCATTTTATTAAAATATACGTTTTCATACGAGAATTTAATAATTTATTATGAAATGAGGCAGTTTAATTTATTTAGTTTTATTGATCGATTTGATACCATATTTAGGGGTTGAAAATGAATTCTATTGTCATTAACCGCTAAAAATAACGTATACATAAATTTTTGTTATACTATTTTTTGATTTTTTATATTCAATTAAGTCAATAGATATTTCCATATTATTAATATTGTTATTAAATACAGTGGAAGTGGTCGGTCAAAAGTGACAAAATGTGCTATATAGTCATATACAGAAAATTGATCGATTTATGTTTTGGTGTATACGTATTACGTATACATAAGTTTTATGACCAAGGAATGACAAAATAATATTAATTTAATGCTATAAAATACTCAGCATAAAAACTGCACAAAGATACTTAAAATAATTACTGTTCACTTCTAGCAAATATTAAATTATCAAAAGTTATACCCGTCAAAGCAACATGTGTTACATATTACTTAATATAAGTTTTAAGGCTGGTTTAGCCTTATTTTATAAATAAATTTTGAATTCACGAATAAGTGCCTCATTGGTACCGTAATATGTTTTGTAGAATTTTATCTTTACATATTTAGAATTAAGAAGCCATCTGTTAAATTTTGTGCAAAAATTTCAGATTTCAAAATAAAGCTGCGTCCACGCCTCACGATGTCTGCGATGTGGACAAATGTTGGTGGTTTGTTTAAGTTTGTCACATCGTGTGTGCGGTTTTCATTCGGCGAATGTAGACTGATATTTATAAGGTTTGTCAAATAGGTGGTATATGAAAAACTCATCAAAGGAAACCACCAACATCAAACGATTCAATACATTTGTATTTTATCTATACGATGTGACTATATTTTAACAAATATTAGTGCATTTCTATTTAGATTTTTTATTCAATTATAATAATAATATGAGCATAAAGCCATCTAATAGTTTGATAGTTTTAGGTTTGTACTCTATACAGTATACTATACCCATTATTAATTGAATATTTTATAAACAACTTCAAGACAGAAAATACTATTTATGTACATATTTTGACTTTTAGGCTGAGACTCCACATTGAGTATTGACTCAGGTAAACCATTTACTAAAAAGTCGATCTTTAGGAATCTTGTTTATTGAAATACGTGATTTTTATATTTTAAGTTCACTCGATCCTATGTAACCCATCAAATAATTACTTCCGTGTATTCGCTGTGCCCTACTTAAATTTACTCTAAATTAAAGTAAAAACCTGGTTTTATCCGAATATGTAGTATATGTACATATTATACAATTAATTATATCGCCGATTTAACATTTGAAAATTCTTAAAAAGAAAATAATAATTAGTAGGTATGTTTTTAAATGTTTAAAATTATCATAAGGCGTTTACATTATCTCATTTAGTAACCAATAGTTACCAAATGTTGTATGCTCCAATCGTATTTTTCTGAGGAATGTCATTTTTCTTGTTGTTTCGAGTAGTTCTGAAGTAAATATTGGAGTAGTTAGCTTCATGAGCCTAAAGAATCATTGATAATAAATATTATTAAATAACAATGAAACATATACATAACATAACAATATTGTTTATCATTGCTTGATAAAATTTATAAACCTAAATTTTGAATTGTACTAATATATCAAACGTTGGTGTTTATGTTTATGTTTAGACGAATGTACCAACATTTGTATACACATTTGGCCACACTCCCTACAGATCAGATCGTGTAGACGCGGTTTAAGGCATACAGAGCAAATAGTTCTTCAAAAAGCTAATGATACTAGACTAACTATTCTGGAACTATTGTAGATTATCGGCTTCGCAATTTTGCTTTATTTTAATTTTATATGTATACAGAAATGTAGTCTCAGCAAATTTATAGGTTTATATTTCGAAGAAAAATTGCATGCATTTTTATTAATGTCATAGACTTAATAAATGACAATTTTTTTATTTGGCTTCTACTAAAAATGTTTCTACTCGTCAACAAATTCATTGCAAACGGCTAATTGGTTTTAGTTTTTGACATTGTAAGAAATTTTCCGAGTAGATGCTCAGCACTGCAATTTTTCCATCAAAATTTTAATATTTCATTAACATATATAAACGTAAAATTTCTGCAAATTTACAAACGAAGTGAATTATGTAAATTAAAAATGTCTCTTGAATCATATTCCTATATTTCTCATTGCAAAAAAGTTTATTAATTTATGTATATCAAAATATATTTAGGTTTTTGTTAAATTTTTAATTTATATTTTTTATTTCATAAAACCCCAACTCATTCTTAAATTGTAGAAACTCCTTGAGAATGACGGAATATCTCATAGAAGCGTTCGGTGAAAATCTTTTAATAAAAAATAAATAAATACAGCAGAAACCAAAAAATCATTTTATTTAAAAATTGTTTCTGAAATGATTTATTCTAACAAACATTTAATGCAACCAACCACTGTCTATATTCTTTATTGAACGTATAAGATATACATAAATTAATTCATCTAATCATCTATTTTCAATAAATAAATTCTATTAAATTTCACCAATGATCTGTTACTGTTTCACCGACATCTTTTGCGTTGAATTCTCGTTGAAGAAATTTTTATATGATAATCGCAACTTTGGGCAGTTAATCTTTTATTACAATTTAACAGCTCAAAGACTTCTATACTTGTAATACTACGACGATTCCACAAGAATAATTTTGTGGCGAGACGATCTTCCTTGTTATTTTCACTAAGTGCATGTAGATTCGAAACATATAATATGTTGATTTTCACCATATTCCATATCATTCTTTCAATGGTTGTAGCTTTAGCATCGATCATATGTTTTTTTACGACAACCCAATACAACTGTATATAGAATATAATCCAGATATTCTTAAATTATAAATTAAAGTTTATGTATTTTAAACAAGTTTTTAATTTTTTTATTGTACTCTATATGTTTTATTATGTTTTCAACTCTACGCATTATATGAAAATGGCTATTTGTTGTCAATCTCAAACCAATAAATAATTAAAATATAGTATAAATTAATTCCATCGAAGGGAGATGCATAAAAAGCCTAGAACTGACAATCGATTGTCATTTAGCACGAAAACAATTCCGCTGAACAGTTTACAATTTTGAAACTTGTAAAATCCACTGTAATTTGCGCGTTTTAACATCGTTAAATATACATATAATAAAACATACATTAAATAATCTATATATTGGAACTTATAGAAATGTAATTTAGATTTTTACTGTTTTTATAATTCTGCAAAAAACTTTTTAGGATTTTTGACTAAACGTAGCTAAACATTTTAAAAATTTTCACTATATGAAATTATTATTATTATTTTTTATTTAATATTTTGAAAAGTTCCATTAGTTTGATTATTGAATTCTGTGAATTTTAAAAGTTTAATGAATTAATATAATTTATAGAAATATTTTAAGTTTAAAATAGATAGTGTTTTCGATGTATTTCATAATGTCAATGTATTTGATCATAATTCAAGAAATCCAACTAGCTGTTAAAATTATAGGTATCTGATCGAAAATATATCAGTTTTTGGTTCGATTTTAGCAATCTTATATCATCTGAGTTCTTTTATTTAGTTCAGTTCTGCGCCAGAAAATCTTTCCTATTTTCTTTGGGTTGCGTTCGACATTTCGTATTTTTTCACGAGCATGTAATTGGCCGACAGTATAATACCTAGACCACACACATATAATTCCAATATTATAAAAGATTACTTCCGGTGACCTTAAAATGGTAAACTTACAAATTACAAGTCAACATAAAATGTATAGTTTAGACGTGTAATTAATGTATAGTTGTATTTTTATAGGTAAATTAATATACAGTTGTAGAAAAGCCGTCAAGTTATCATATCAAGTTTCATGATGGAGAAACGGTTTTTTTAAGTTTGTGCGCGGATAATAAAATAGCTGCTACTGAGGCAATTAATTGTTATTCGAGCCATTCAAATCTAAGTCCATCACATTTTAAATGGTTTTTATTCAAATTTATGTAACTATAAGTATTATGTAACTATTATAAGTAAAAAATACAAATCAACGTTACAATAGTGAGTAGTCTAGTTTTACCGTCTAAACAAAAATTTAATACTTTTGTAAAAAAAACCATAGTAATTGTCCCATTTTTCCGTAATTAGAGCTCCATTATATGATATTCATAGATTTATTATACGAAATTGAATTTAGCTTAACATCAAATTTTCCATTAAGCTGTAATAATCGAGAAACAGAGGGGTAAAGGTAAATTGTGTACGAAATTAGTAATTATTATGGTTCTATATGTATGTATACATAATTCGTATATGTATGTATACAATATACATATATGTAGTTAAAAAAACATATTTAATAAATAAAACGTGATTCAATATTTTTCGAATAATTTGAGTTTGTTATAATCGTACAAACCATTAATAAGTAATCTAATTATTTTTTAATGAATTCAGAAAATAAAAGTAAAATTTACCATTCGCTTTCACCTGCGTGATTCATTCGTTTAATTAAGCATTTACATTACTTCTTAGCAGCTTTTTAAGAACAATCGTGATAACGAAAAACAATAACATACAAATATGGTTATTGATTGTATTATATTCCAAAATTTTTAATCGAAGCCACTCTCAATTGAGCGGACTAACAATTGATTATTCAAAAAAGCAAGGGTTTGATTTGCTAAATAAAATGTTATCCTATTATTGTCGTATTTTTTAAGATAACTAAACGCAACAACATGACAAAATTAGTTTTTGTATTATTTTTAACAAAATTAGTTTTGTTAAAAATAATACAGAAACTAATTTTTATTAATCACTCATGACTCATATAATGCTATGCTATCGGGGCCCTGTACCTTGATTTTGCTCGGGACAAATGAGACTAGGAAAACCGCAAGTTGTTCTATCCTATGTTTACGTTGTCTGTATTTGTTTAGTGTATTTGAAAGCTTTAAACATATACTTACATCATCAACAGAATATACTCAATAGAATCAATTTACTTTACATTTTCGAGAAATGAACAACGCGGCGTAAGTCGAGCATGACCTATTGACCTTTATCTGCGTTAGTTAATGTGATTTATTGATAAATTTCTGAAACCTAACACTACATAACAATTGTTGTCTACTATAAATTGCCACACCAATTTTACTTGGATACAATTTATCAAACTTACGGTATTATTTATTGTTCTACCTAAATCTAAATACGCCATTGTATCTAGTATGTATTTTGTTGCCAAAATGATAAGAATACAAAATCTTTTGGTTCATTTGATTTCGAATATATTCGTTGGGGAATCTTAAAAAATCAATTTTGCATGATATAATAACCTCGAATCCTACTTTTATACATATATGTACTGTACGACGATAAGAGCGATGACTAATATGAAACAATATACATAGTAATATCGGGAATGAATCAATGTAATCCAATTTAACAGTTGGATAGCACTTGACAAAAATGAAAATGGGAATATCTTTTGAAATGTTTTTCCGTTGTACAAAAGAGTCTGTTGTAAATTGGTTCTTGAATTTATCATATTGATAATCAAATTGCGGAATGCTTATAGTGCGGAAGATGTTATTGTTTGACCTGTCAGTATTTGTACTATAAATTTTTGCACACCTTGCTACCGGGTAGCTTAGCAAATGGGGATTTGTATTCCTGAGTATATAATATGTAAAAAGTATAATACATAATGTATGTATAATAATATATAAACACAGCAATAATAAATTTTATCACGATTTTATTTATGTTATACTTTAAATTTGTTTTTATTATCACGACCCGCTCGCTATTGATTAAATTTTTTTTTTATTGAAATAAAATGCTTTTAAACAATATGATATGTACTTATTTATTCAATATTCATCAGCCATTTTTATTTGGTTTACGTCTGTGATATGGCAAAAATAATAATCGGCAAATTATATCTTATATTAGTATCTTCATCATAAAATTATATGTGTTGGATTTAAAAAAAAAACTAAATTTTCTGCCAAAACAAAAATTTTCTTATTTTCTTCTACTTTCAGCAATTTCTAGAGAAGATAACGAAGATATTCACAATAATCGAACTGGTCATGGGACAAATCATATACCCTTCAATGGCTGTTATACATCAGAAGAATATCTTGATAGATTAGAACCAAATGGGAATATACCATCAGAAAAAACATCTTATAGTAAGCGTATGTCATTCTATACACATTTTTTTTTGGTTTTTTGGAAGTGTTTTGGTTTTTTGAATTATAATAATAATATAAATATTATATTTTTTTTATTCACTATATATTACTAACCTTAATTTTATCTAATTTTATATTTGGTTGGGATTTTATGTTAGAATTTTACCAATATACATATGTCATGCATATGTGCTACTCAAATTCTATATGCATACGTACCTAGGCATACATTCGTTTGTATGTATATACATTTTATAAATTCAATTACTATATATGTATATATTTTATTCATCGGAGACATTTTCTTTTAAGCCGTCTTGTTAAATTATTTTTCCATTTTTCCTGTATTACACTCGTATATTTGTATTTCTTATAGGAATACATTGAGGTGTTTTCATGTTCGAGATTATTCCTTTTAAATATATTTAATTATAATTACATACAAAATTTGGTTTATATATCTGCGTTAAAAATAGATTTTGTTTTAAATTGTGTTAATTCCTCATATATACATAATTTTAAGACTTGAGATATAATTATTTCCCCTTATGTAATACTTACGTATATTACACAAATTAAAATTATGTAAAAGTGATATTTTTTTATGAATCTACATAGTTACTAATTAATTTACTATCTTCTTTAGTAATAATTATAATAGATTTAAAAATTGTTAGAAAATGGTTTAAGTTGATTATAATGATCTGGGTGTTGAAAAAAAGGTTGTGTTTAGCATATTTAAATGTGATGTTTGGATAATTCAATTTTTCTAAAGAGTATAAATATTAGTGGTATTTTATGTACGAAAAGTTTTATACTGCGCTATAATATGTTTAGCATGATGCTAATGGTAAACCTAGTTAATTAGTTTTAGTTATTATTTATATTGTTGTATGGAGACAAAGATTCACCAACCCTGTTCCCGATCCAAAACTAAGTTGAAAATGTTAAACTTTTTGGAATATCTCTTATAATTTAATTTAAAAAATGCTCTTCAAATTTGCTAATCAGATAATTTTTAAAAGATCAACAATAACTTTTCGGTGGTTACAAATAACGTTCTAAATGAAAAAGATAAAAAATTTCTATTTTCTCGAAGTAAATCGATTTTTCGTTAAACATTGAGCCATTAATTAATATGTTTTGTTTTATATTTAGTGCAATTTTGAGGTACGAAAACTTTGCTTTTCTTTTACTTTTTTTCGTTTTTAGTTTAAACGTTATTTATTTATGGTTGCAATTTGTATAACTGTGACGATATTTAATCTATGATTGACCATTTGTTCGCATAAGTAATCTATTTTTGAATACCAAACTGCTTATTTGCGTAATTTCGGTAAAATGGTATTTTACTTGAGTGAAATTCAACAACATACGTATTAGGTTTGCAGCAATGTCTTGATTCAACGTGAAAATCAAAATGTAACATGAGCTTAAATTACATGAAAATTCCGTTGGTGATAGGATCAAAGTTTATAGACATGTTCGACTTATTAAAGTATTTTCATCAGCCGGAAAAAGGAGATTATTGAGTAACATATAGGACATCAAAGAACAGCATGCATTTTTTTTTAAATCAGTATATTTAACGACTGTGTACAAGCTTCAAGCGGTCAAAGTTTTATATTCGCAAATTCAAGTAAATTATTGTGTTTATCGATTTATCATGGACACATGCTGTGAGAAAGAAATATTATGATTATCATGACATTCAATATATTTACAAATAGCATATTCGAAAAATGTTAGTGTTGATGACAGAATACAGTCATCTCTTGAATAATTAGTTAGTGTTATTTTGAGTACATACGTTTCGAAAGTTTCCTCTTAAGTATTACTGTGGAAATGATTTGTTACAAAGATACACATTACATTGATTCTGAATTATGATACATAACCTTTCATTTATGAAATTTAATTTTTTATTAATATAAACAATTATTATTATTATTATTTTAATATAACATTTATTCTTTATAAAAATAAAACAAAACGTATGTCAAAATACAACAAAAATCATGTTGCTGTTTTCTATTTTGAATCGATAACCGGCAACCGAGTGTGTGTATTTTTTGAAACCAAACCTTCACCACGTTTAAAAACCAAAGAAAAAATTTAAAAGTATCAGATTTTTCTTTTTAATTAACCTTTAAATAAGTTAGTAATATAGACAACTTCATTATTCAGAGACAACATAATTTGAATCGCTTGCAAAATTACGTGTGTTTCGTGCCATGTAACTTAGTCTTCTAATTTTGTGTCTTGTATAATTCTACACGTCTGTTTCTCTTTATTCGTTTGTGATAAAAGTAATACGTTAGTCAATATTTGAATATCCTAATATCTTACGTATAGGCTGACCAATAAATCTCAATTAAAATCGTACCAAATTAAATACATTTTTAAAATTAATTAAAAGTCACTATAAGGAATTAAAATTAGTTTTTGTTTTGAGCGAGTTTTTGGATTTCTGAACGATTTTTTTTTCTCAATTGAATTACATTTTGTTGTATTTGATTTTATGCTTTTAATCTAAAATCAAGATAATAAGAAGCTCGAGAATAATATGTTTTTGATTAAAATTGTTTTGATTAAAAGATCACAAAACATTGTACGTGGGTTTAGCTTGCTTCGCGAAATTTTACTGTAGTATGTACTATGGTACCGCCATTTTACTGTAGTATGTACTATGGTACCGCCAAAACTACCATTTTTGCAACTTTTTAAAATGTTTTATATTTTTTTTTTGTTATTATGTATAAGATTAACAGTAAGATTATTTTTAGATCCATAAACAAATATTAATAATCCGTTTTAAACATATTGTTTTGTTAATTAGTAATTATTTTATTTAGAGGTGTAATTTTTTAGTTCAATCGTTAATATTTTTGTGTGTATACAACAAAAAATCTATTCTTTGTATAATAAATAACATAAAAATTATGTTAAATTTTTGAACAGTTGGATAACATCTAACTCCGTCAAGCTGGTACCGCTGGTAGAGTATAGTATATAGTAATTTCGTGAAACAAATTAGTTTTCAGTGCGCAAATTATTTTGTTTTTCACTTGTATACGTTGTATGAAATCATATTATTTTAACACACATAACCTAGATCTAAACAGCCTAAAATCAAAATATATATTATTAAACGGTAAACAAGAAATTTTAAAAATTCACCTACCCATTACTTCCTAAATTTGTTTTTTTTTGCATAATTTTTTTGTTTTATTTCTATTCTTTGTAAAGATATACAAAATATATGAGATATTTTTGGAATGAGGGTTAGAAATTTAGAAAATCTACGTGATTCACTAATAATATTTATGTTCATTTTTATTAAAGGGCATGTACTTAAGTATAGTATATTGAGGTTTAATGAGCTAAATTGTTATTAATATTTAAAATTTCTTGTTTCAGGTTCAGCTTAATTGTAAAACCCAAGCTTGCATTACATATAAGAAATATAACAATTTCCTCTTAACTGCCTTCAAACAAAGTTTTACCATAATTTAAATAGAATATATTTTAATATCCCAATATGTAGCTCCTGCAAATCGGGCATGGGCTGAATTTTGGAAACCTAGATACAGTTTTAATTTTTCCAAAATGCTACGAGCATCACATGCACCACAATCGCAGGTTAACAGAACAATGGGTAAGACAATGCAGACGTAGTCTGATTTGTGTGCATAATAATGTTTAGCTAGCGTGCGTGAGTGTTCCCTTCGCTTTGTTGGGTTAATTTGTTCTTTTCTTTTATATCCATAAATAGATGTTGTTCAAATGAGCAGAGCAAATAGCTATATTAACTTCCAATTTGCTTTTTGATATATTTTAACCATGTTTTTAAGATAAATAATTTGCCTTGTAGCTTTACATATAGAATTCAGTATAAAATATAAATCTTTTTAAAATTATACCTCAGGCTACAATTACAAATCTCATAAAAGAGATGTAATTTGTGTGTTTTATTTAATTTTGAGAAAGTGTTGTTTCGTTGCGGGTGTATTTATATTTTAATTACAGATAGTAATGGAGAAATTTCAGGAAACTAAATGGAGCCAGCCGATTTTTTTGTACAGAAAAGCTTTAAGTTTTTATTTTATAGATTTGAATCATGAATTCTTCTAAACAGCTCAAAATAAATAAACGATAAATATGAATTGAACAAATTGATCGATTATTTGGTTTCCCAAACTAATCGATCACTGTACATATTTGTTATTGTCTTAAACTATAGTATAAATACCTAGTTAGTTTGAAATTTTATTACTTTTGGTAATAGTGTGGAACGGGCCTATAAAGAACGTTTTATCAATGATAAACGTGCTTAGTATTCTCTTCTTGCGCTACCAAAATCAAACTATCCTATAAATTCCGATACGTTGTACAGGAGGTTGTTCTCTGAGAAATGAGCCACCTTCTGGTAGACGAAGAAGTTGTTGCTGGCGACGATTACTTCTCAGCGTGGAGAAAGACTTGGACTCTTCCAGTCGTGTATGATAGTATGAAGAACTTGCTCTAATCGATTAGCCTAGATTGTTCACACGATAAGATCCAGCAATGGATTTTAAAATTCGTTCAATAATATTAAATGGTAGTGCATTTTCAATTCTACAAGACCATCGCCATTATTTGTCGAAAAAGAACGGTAGTATTTTTCGAAAAAAAATCCGTTTCATAATTTTGGTAGAGATTTTAAATATGAAAGAAAATGATTTCACAAATTTTGTTTACCGGTAGATGAAACTTCAATCATATTTATTATTAAATTTCGAACTTCAAACAAGAATTAGTGCATTTAAAAAAGGCTAAGTGGCGATACTATTGTACTACTGTGTATTGCGATACTGTGACTTGCTTATTATTTTTTGGATGAAACTATTTTTTTCCCGGTTCAAGTCTATTTTGTTAAACCCATGTTAATTACGATTGAGATTATATTGAAAAATAAACAATAATATTTGAGTAAAAAGTTTCTTTATATGGATGCTATGAATATGTTGAATCGTATAATGGTGTGTTTTATTAATTTTCAATTTATTTAACAATAAAAGAAAATTAATCCAATATATTAAAAAAAAATGTATTTTGCCTAAGACGTTGCTTTTACCATCAACATTATCAACAAAAATAATATATCTTTTTTGAAATAATTTCCATTACAAATTAACTTTAATTTAGAGTTAGTTTGCAAGTACCTTGTTTAAACAAAACAAATTAAAAGCATCAAATTTATATTAATAACTGGTTTTTATTAAAATGTAATAAACGTTTTCAATCTCATAGTGACCATCATTACCCTCTGTTGTAACTCAGCACAGTGGTTAAAACTGTGACGTTTGGATCGGGAGGTACCGGGTTCGAATCCCAATAGGGGCGGGATGTAGAAGGAATTCTTCTTCCTTGATTTCGATCGGGATGATGAAGAACACATCTATGACCCTCTATTGAGAGCGCAGAATTCATGGGCCGAGCCATCGTTCATGTCAGTGCAGGCTGCTGGCATGGAGCTATACAATGTGTAGAGGGTCAAAACAAATTGGACCTAAGGCCGTGCTCCTCGATTTGGCTGACTAATTGACGTAAGACAATGACTCAAATAAGCGAACTGCGACATAGTCGGGAGAGCCTTGAGAAAGCCTTGAAAAAACAGTTGCTCTCGGTGACTATATGATTAAATGTTCGTTTGTTAAATTTTAGTAAAAACAAGTTATTTTATATAAATTTAAATTTGTTTTGTGTGATTTTAACAAGATGCGCCTCCCTTGGACATCTTTGTAAATTGTTCATTTGGAAATTCTTGTTTGAGGAACTAATTGCTTGCAAATTTATTTTTCAGTATATATTTTCTGTTTTTGATAATTAGCTATACTTTCGCGATTTGTTTGATGAACAATTATTTGTTTGTTAGTTTATTGTTTATATAACTTTTGCAGATATCTTACAATATCAGTGAACAAAAATGTAAATGTGATTAATTCATTTGCAGCATTTAAATGTTTTTCGATTAGTAATCTATAAAAGGAATTGTCTTAAATATAATGTACCCATATCTAATTTAATCTAGTTAAAGTATTTAATTGTACACCTAACAAGACTAATTTACGACTAACAATAGCAAATAAGTACTATAAAAGCGGTATTCTATTTAATTCTATATATACATATAATAAACTAAAATTTATTGTTGTACCATAGGATAAACATAAGTTTAACAAAAATTTATCTATTATAAATTTGTTAGTTTATAAACATTTTTTGTTGTTGTTTATTTTATTGTTGCTGTTGTGTTATGTTAGTCTTATTAAAATAAAAGTAAGTAACCAGTTGATAACTGTCTTTTAGAGAAAGATTAAGAATGTTGATAAACTTATTCGTTTTAGTGACAGTTTTTTTCTATTTTATAAATATTATAATAATTCTTCTATATTAAACTTATATACAAATATTATAATTTTATATAGTTTTGTGTATTATATTATTTTGAAAACGGCAACTGAAAATGTTTTAAATATCATATAATATTCTCTTAAAGAATCAAAAAATAAATATTGTACAGCATATACTTACATAGCTCTTTATAGTTGGTAGCTATTTTAGTTATATGATTTAACAAAAAATTATAAAAAGGATTAACTTGTTTTTAATGAATAAATTTTATTTTATTTACGCTTCATTTGTAGACTGGACAGGAGCAAATGATCATGATCGAGTGCAGAGACAATTATCTGTATCGTCCGATAGTAAATTATTAGACGAGGATATACGAGAAGAGACGCGGGTAATAATGCGGCCGAAAAAACCACCTAGACCAAAATCAGAAGTATTTTTAAATAAACAGGATGTACATCCCAGACGAAAACGCTTTAGTGCATTTGGTGTGAGTATTTATACAGCATTCTTTTGTTAATATAAATTTAATTTGTAATGTAAAAGTTAGCAGTGATTATCATTTATAATTTTGTTGGAAATTTATATAGAGAAAGTGAACAAAGTTGTGTGTATGCTTTTACCGTCATCATCGCTTTAAGTTAAATGTAAACAAAAAAATTTGCTCAACATATTTATTTTTACAAATTAACTTGCTAAGTTATAATGCTGTGTATTTGACAAATTTTTGCTGTACATAAATTTTGCGTGTGATTTGGATCATATATAGTTTAATATGTATGAAAATGTTGGCTGAGATCGGATTATAATTACATAGCTGATTCTTATTAGATCGATATTAGATTGTTTGTTTATAGTATTCATTCATACCGGTTTAATACTACTTATGCATTTTTCAACCCAGCCCATCGTACAAATTCCCAAATAAATTTTGTAATTTGTAAAATTCAGACCACTAAGTCCAATCAATATAGAAGTTTTTAATCAATAAGATGATTTCCAGCGACTTTAAAATTTACATTATTGAATATTATGTATTACATATAAATATTGCCCTACCTGCGTGATAGTTTTCAATTTCTCAACAAATATATCTTTGTTAATGGTTCAAGTTTGCCGTTTTCTCACTACAAGTAAATTGCAACATAAATACATATTTGCATGTATAGCCAATTTTCAATCGTTTTAGTCGATTCGATCAATATGATTGTCCGAAAATTCAAATTGTAACGCCTTCTACAATAAAACAGTCTTCATATTCTAAACGTTCAATTTGTTTTTATCTTTATTTTAGAAAGGGGTTTAAAATATTTCAAGCAGATCGTATTGTCTTAGGTGGTTATTTACGGATGCATTATAACGTTGCTTCTGCATTTAGCAAATTGATATTGTTTTAATGAATGCTTTTTAGTTTCTAAATTATTGAAATAGTTTGCCTTTGCAAAGTCAAGAAATTATGCATTTCTCTACACAGCCATTTTTTTTTTAACTACATATCTGAAAATCTAATCGGTCCAATTAATTTTTCCCTAACTACAATAAAACTGGGCTAGCTTGCCATAGTCATTGCAAATAATTATGTCTAAGTAATAGTACAGAACTATAAAATCAAGCTTACAATAATAAAATCAAGCAAAAAATCAAGCTTAAAAACTAAAATTAAGTATACAATTTATTATAGACTTCGCCTTAGTTAAAATGCAATTGAAACCCCGTTATTTAAGCTAGATATTCTGTCTTTAAATCCTGAGGTTAGTCTTCATACTGTCCTAGACATAGACAACCTGATGAGGGTAAGTCGTTCTCCGCATCGTGGAGCCATCGTCGCTGGTAACGACTTCTGCGCGGTACGTCTAACAAAAGCTGAAAATTTTACAAGCGAATCAAATATTTCCCTCACTCCGTTGCTATTCAGTCCAATCACGTATGTCATATGAATACGCAAGCACCCGAATCTCTGCATAACACTTTGAATTCCTCATGAGATGGATCCTCAATGCAAATCTCTGCAGTCTGTATTTCAGTACTGCGTCGATGGTGACAAATAGGCTTTCATCCCGGTCCTAAATTGCAGTTAACCCAGGCCTGAAAGTATGGTTCACTCTGGTAATTCATTTAAAGAAATTACGCCAACTGCGCTCATTACTGAGTTGTTGTACTTTCAGAACCTTTCGGTCTTCCATCACTCTCGCCTCTTCCGTCCACAAATTCGCTTAGCTGCCCTTCTCAGAAGAGCAGCCTTGTTTTTCTCTGGATTATAAGACTTTGCACTTCACTATCGGCTATATTTTGTTGTTCGAGTGCAAATCATTGCACTCAGTCGGGTCTGGCTTTCACTATACCTAAAGTCTGCTTAGTAGCACTGGCAACCGAAGTTTTCAGTACCTCGCAGACAGAGTTCACACAGTGAGACTGGTAATTAGCTTCCTCAATGTTGTTGCTGACAAGATCCTGATATCGTTTCTTTTGATCTTCATTTATCAGACATTCAAAGTTCCCGGACCTATACGAAAACTTCCATCGTAGCTTTGCAGCAACCAAATAATGATCGTTATCTACGTGTTTGGTTGCGGCCTGATAGGTTATCACATCCTGCACAATCCGAGCTTACCCTTGTGAAATTAACACGTGGTCAATTTGGCTGCGGGAAGTTTTGCGATGATGAATCCATGTTTCTAAATGTATTTGTTTGTGTGGGAAGAATATGCTTGCTACTTTAAGGGTCAATCGCAAAGTACATCATTCTCTCCCCATTATCGGTCGAAATTTCATGTGTGGATGGTGGGCTTATGTTTTCACACAAGTCGGCATGATTTCTTCCAGCTCTATCAATAAAGTCCCCAATTACCATTCTAGCATCGTGTTCGGAAATAGATCCCATCAGATCGTCCACGCCATTGTAAAATGAGTCTTTATTTGGGGCTGACTAACTTCGGCGGGCGCGAGATCGGAAATTATCGATAGGTTGGCTAACTTCACGCGAAGGTTGCACAATTGGTGTTTAACTGAAGGGTAGCGAGTTCCATCCGATTCTCCATCATGCATGTAATTAGGCCTTCCAACGCTCCTGGTTTCCAAAGTGTTTGCACGTTCCATGTACCGATCCGGGTACTTGACCGTGGTTCCGGTATATTGGCTTGGCGGTATCCATTTTTTCTCTTGTTGACATTAAAATCGGTTGGTTTCTTTACGGATGGTATTCTTGGAAATCATATTCGTGCAATTTGGATTTATGAGAATTGTAAAACATTTTCTATCTAGATATCAAATCACAATTTTAGTTTTGAATTTTCCTTCCAAACAATTGGCAATTGGTTTGGGACAAAATTAAGTCACCTGAACTACTAAATCATTTTTTACTTGCAATAGGTATTTTGGGTCTGTTAGTTCAATTTGTTTGCTTTCATTATATGTAAAAATATGCTATGAACAAATTTCGTGTTTATGCCATCAAACCTTTGAAAAATCACAGTAAGAAAGAAGTGAAAGCAATTAATTGCAAGAAGTAATGCACTATTATCGTTAATGTATGCAAGAATATATTACAGACCGAGCGCCGTCGCGCATTTATATTACAGAATTTTGAAACAATTTTTTTATATGTAATTGTATCAAATAAACTTTATTATTAACAACGTGTTTATTTTAGTTTCACATGATTATCACAATTTAGAGCATATAAGTATATACTGTCGTATTAAAAACCGTCATACCCCAGTGGCGCACCCTTAATAAAAGTAGATTTATCTTTTATAATTTACTAGTGAAATAATATTTTCAAGTGTTGTAGTGCCACCTATAATTTAACACTCAAATTACAATTTTTCAATGATGGTTTTGTTAATTTAAAAATAATAGATAAACATATATCTTTAAACATCGTAGCAATTGCTGCTCCCTCTCTTGTTGTATAAATTAATTATTATGAATTTTAGTTTGGGCATACTTGTCAACTACTAAAAAAGTTTGGGAACAATTCAGCAATGATATTTTGTAATTAGTATCATTTATTGAGATTTTATGTTTGTTATACATACATGATATATAGTCGTAATCGGTATCTTTTCTTTGGTATGGGTTTTACAAAGTTGCCTGATACCAATTGGAGCGTTGTGATCAATGCATGTCATTGTGATTAATTAATTTGGTTTAATTAGGGGCTAAAATCTAACTCGAGGCAGCCGGGTGTGGTAAGCTCGATATATCACAAAAAATTGGTTAATAGGTTTTCTGATTAAATCATTTGTAGTTACATACATACATATATATGTATTCAATTCTTAATTCTAATTTTAAATAACAATAGACTCATTTGTTTTCGTTTTATTGTTTTTTAATTAATAAAAATGTAGTTATGGTAGAGACCATCAAAATCTATAATCGTATGTCTAACGGTTTTTTTAAATTTCTAATACTTATACATCTTGTGTAATTGTTTTTATTTTTATAAATTCACGTTTTAATGTGTAATCGTCTATGAATACTTCTAGATTCTCTTATTCTTGTCTAATTGTTAAGTTATACTATAAAATATTTAAATTATTTGCATTCCAAGCACATAAAATTATTAGTTTAATTTTTATTTATTTATATACTAAAACGTAAACTTAATTAGTTTTGTCTCCTTGACTAATTATTGACTGATTAGAATATATTTCATATAAAACATGTTCACGTTTAAGTATAATTGAATTTCTATGGTGTTTGAACTTCTGTGTGAACTACGTGAATAAAAAATAATATGAATATTGTTTAAATCGAATAAGAATTATTGCAAGATTTGCATTCTTTCTATATACATATATCTAGATAAGGGTCTCTTAAAAGTTCACATAATTTTAAATAAAAAAAATATTTTCAAACTCATTTTTCCTTTCTTTCATCGTTTTTTTTGTGTACATACATTTTTGTATTAACCGTTTACAATAGTTTTTGGTTTATTATTTTTAAACAAACACTTTACAATAGCCAAAGCAATTGATAACAACGCGAATATAATTTTAGTTTATATTATGTTTTTGTTCAAAGCGAAAGTATATATATTTAATTGTGCAAGAAATATTTTAAAATATTATATATTTACTATACTTTTAAAAAAATTTTTTTTTATAGGGTGATTCACCTTTTGGAAAGTCTGAGGCTTATATAAAATTAGAACAATTAGGTGAAGGATCTTATGCTACTGTTTATAAGGGATATAGCAAGTGAGTGTACTTAAAAAAACACAAATAGTTTTTTAATTGAATTTTATTAATAATAAATAATAATACAAATATTTTATTTTACATCTATTTTGTACTTCTAGTCTTACAAATCAAGTAGTTGCATTAAAAGAAATTCGATTACAGGAAGAAGAGGGTGCACCATTTACGGCAATACGTGAGGCGTCCCTATTAAAAGAATTAAAACATTCAAATATTATAACCCTTCATGATATTGTGCATACAAGAGAGACATTAACATTTGTATTTGAATATGTGGTAAGTTTAAATTGTGGTAAATAATATGTGGTAAATTTGAATATGTTTCGATTAGTAAATTTTTCGTATCTGTAGAATTTTTATATTTACGTTTTTTTTTGTCAATTTGTTAATTCCGTTATTCCAGGTAATATTATCTTCTCTTGAATCAATAATTGTATATGTTTGCTTCTTATATATCTATAGATATCTAGGAAAGACTTCCATTTAAATTGTTTAAATATATCTAATCTATTTTCATGTTGTTCATTTAGGCAAGATAATATACTTAGAATATAATATTAAACACTTAGATTATATAGTAACTAATATTTGGTTAATTTTTTATCGTTGTTACTGCTACACAATACATAAACGATGTCGATAGAAAATATAATCATAATCGATAAATATTTAATGCGCGCTTTATAACATAAATCTCAATAAGCGGTTTCTGTGTTTTTGGTTTATTAATTATTTGCTTGATAATAGCGTTGATTAATTAACACATAGGGTGGGAGTTGGAATGTTCATTTCGATTTGAAATTCGAATGCGCAATCGTTGATTAATCCAATTAAATTTTGATTAAATTGAGAGTAAAGAATTATTTTATCAAATTCTATAGTATGTAATATACAATGATTGCCGATCAATTTTTAATTGTTTAGATGTACTAAAATGTAAAAAATATATATAAAAATGAATGGAGTATAGCGCCATATCTTTCTACTGAATAATCTACTAAAATTTAGTTTTATCTTATGACATTTTGTATTTAGGATGCCGCAAGTTTTATTACGAAATTACGGTGGTTTCTACGCTCTAAGCGTATTCCGAAAACATATTTTAACCGATAAAGTGATTATGTGTGGTCTAAATATTGAACAAACGCAGATATTATTTGTATAAACAAGATACCAATCCCTAGTGTAGAATTTGAAGAAGGTTATAGAGTAGTTGAAGAAGAATGAAAAAATTATTCAACTATACTTTATATTGAAAGTTACCCTAACTCATTTGCTCTATTCTAGAAAGAATTATATACCATTTAATATAGAATATAGGTTTGACACAATATAATGCAGAACTGCGTATACATATTTAGCTAAAATTCACAAGATCACAAGGCAGACTTGGTGTTGAATTTAAAATGATAAGCGCAACATTATTAAAAGTCCTGGTTAATTTACACTATATTGAATATAATTACTTATGTTCAAATTTATTCTAATTATTTATGGATTCCTCGAATTAATTGAATATTTAATTTTTCATTTTGTTTTTGTTTAATTTCAGAATACAGATTTATCACAATATATGGAACGACATGCCGGAGGCTTAGAACATCGTAATGTAAGGCTATTTTTATTTCAATTATTTAGAGGTCTATCGTATTGTCATAAACGGAGGGTGTTACATCGTGATGTAAAACCACAAAATTTATTAATTAGCGAAGTAGGTGAACTTAAATTAGCTGATTTTGGGTTAGCACGGGCAAAAAGTGTTCCAAGTCATACATATTCACATGAGGTTGTCACATTGTGGTATAGGCCACCAGGTTAGGATAATATAAAAATGTATTTTTTATTTATAAGCAATTATTTGTTTGTTATTTTTAGACGTTTTGTTAGGGAGTACCGAATACTCCACATCGCTGGATATGTGGGGAGTCGGTTGTATATTTGTAGAAATGATTACAGGAATGCCTACATTTCCAGGTATAAGAGATACTTATGATCAACTAGATAAAATATTTAAATTATTAGGCACTCCAACCGAAGAAACATGGACTAGTGTTACACATTTACCTGGATATAAACCTCATAAACTAGGTTGGTATTTAGTGTAAAACGGTTATCCCGGCATACCATTTTTATTAATTTATTTTTAATCTGTAGGTTTCTATAGACCACGAAAATTAGGGCATAGTTTTCCTAGGTTATATGATATAGTAGAAGGTGAAGCAATGGCTACAGCTCTATTACAACTAAATCCAGATGATAGAATAGGGGCTGAGGACGCTCTAAGGCATCCATATTTCGCCCCACTTCCTAAAAAGTTATATGAATTGCCAGATGGTAAGTTGAATAATATAATTCGTCCAAAATTTGGAAAGCTTACTTAATTTTTAATTTTGTTTATTTTACAGAAACATCAATATATACCGTTGAAGGGATATATATACATCCAGAACCAAATCGCCAATATAAATGAAATTTAATTAAAAATAAGTTATATTACAGTGATGATGATATGGTGATAGCGACCGTTGATATTGGATGTATTAATTTAATTCTTAGTTCTAACGATATACATTCACCAATCAGCACGAAAATTATATAAAATACATAATTTTTTTTTATTATCATTTAATTAATTAATTTTAATAAACAATAACTTTTATGTTCTAATAAATTTCCATATGAATTTCAATATGTTTATATTTTGATTTTGTTTATTACACACCCATTCAGTTTTATAAATTTTTATTACAATCTTTTAAATTTGTTTTTCATTATTATTAATATTTTTAATTACATGTAGCTATAATAAATAATAATAATTATTGTTATTTCTATAATTTACTTTATATATTATATAAAAAAAACTATTTGAAAGAGATTTTTTTTATTTATTACAATATGTTGATTAAAAAGAATTTTATTCCTTTTTTTAATTAAATTAAAAAAAAAATTATATATATTTTATAATAATTTCATTTAGTTGTTTTTTTATTTGTATTCCTTCTTGTTTAAGTTTTATTATTATTCTTTAGTTTATTTTTTTTTTATTTTAGAAAAAAATATCAAATAAATATCAAAAAATTTAACAAGTGCCATGATCGTTTTTTGAACAAAAAAAATTAATTTTTGTTTTTTTTATTATTTGGATTCATTTTTCTAAAATTTTATTAATGTTTTTTAAAATATTTTAAATTTTTCAGTAAATGTGAAGTATTTTATTGTGATGAATCTAACTTTCTATAAAATTCTTGGAATATGAAAAATTGATATAATTATATACATTTATAAATTCTACCCAATTATTAATAAATAATTTTATTATTTTGCAGAGAATGACGATATAAAAAGCAAAGAATGTTGATGCTACGTCAATAATAAAATAGATACAAGGTCAATCATTCAATTTAATTAGTTTTAATTTATGGTTCTTCTTGCTTACAATTTTTAACATATAAAAAGATATTTTTTTAAATATGCGTCAGTTCCTCATTTATTATAAGTTCCTACCGTCAGTTGGAACAATCGATTAGCTTCAGTTTATTACCATGTATTGAAAATGAAACCGAGAGTCGAAACAGGAATATTTTAAATTTATTGTAAAAGGAACCATCTAAAATACGTCAAATTTGATAACTGAACTCTTATACATGAAAGTTCGGATTGTTTCTGACAATAATCATATAGTCATAGTTTTACCGAAAAGTGAAAACTGATGCTAACGCCTGATACCAAAATGTTTAACTAATATTTTCTGCGTTTTTATCCTTGCTATTCGGAGCTCGGTATTCAGAGCTAATACCTATCAGCTCTCGACTGCGTCTTCAGATAAACATGTAGAGCCAAATATTTTTTTTATCAAATTTTGATATGCAATTGAATGAAAAATTATAGTTCACTTTTCAATAAATTGAGTTTACATATAAATAGCACGTTAAATTTAATTTTTAATACAGAAAACTGCGTGTTCCACATCCATCCTACGGAATCAAAAGTAGTTATCAGTAGCGAATAAAAAACACCCCTGTTGTGTGCCTCAATTAACTAACAAAAATTTAAACTTCTTATAAAGTTCTTCAAACGTCTTATAGGGGCGAACTAAAAAGTCAATTGATTTCGATGACTTTTCATTTATACTGTGTGTAAATTGATGAATATGCATAAAAGTAAGCAAATAGTTTGGTGTTAAGTTGAGGCACAGATATCGTATAGTGCTGTCTGTTTAAATATTGTACTAAACTATTGTTATTTTAGTTTAGTTAGTTTAGTCAATTGAGGTATACGGTATAAATCGCCAATTTTTCTAAATTGATGATTAGTTATACTACTAATAACTAGGCGGCGGCCAATTGGCTAATCAATTTAGCTTCCTTCCGAGGTTCCTTTTCGTTTTAGTTATTAATTATCATTTAATTTAGGTTGGACTTATTTTGAAAATAAGAATCATAAATAGAATATTTATTTGATTGATACTAGCGTTATCTATTAATGACTGATTCAACTAATCAAGCAGTTAGAAAAATCGGTGATTAATGCCTCTATTATGGATCTCACCTCACCGAAAAAACGTCATAAATGTGACTTGAACTCCACATTGAAATTTTTATATTATCGTTCCCGCGGTGCGGTGAGTCTAGTGTCAAAAATACTCACCAAGAATTTATTGGTGACTATACATATAGATATAGCGCTTTGAAAGGCAGTTCGAATTTCATTAGGAGGAAGCAAAAAAATTGTTCATTTTTGATTGGATCATTAATGAACGCAACTACGATCTCTTGTTAGACTCCAACATTGTGGATACGTCTCGAATCCTTACTACTTTTGTCATACAAAGGAAATGATTAACTGTTTTTTGTTATTTGTAAATATAAGGAGCGTTGTTCGCATAAATGTGTTATGAAACCAATCAATACTCATACCATAATTTTTTTTATATAATCGCTAAAAGAAGTTTATTTCAAAGATAAATCTTAAATAAATTGAAACAAGAACTACAATACAAAATAATTTAATTTTACAATGTACAATCTACAACTTTGGCACCATTATTAGCATTATCATAAGTCTCAGAAATGTTGTCACCTCACTATCAGCCTCAACATTCGCTGGTGATACTTGAGGCATTTCCTATTGGCGACATATTTACCCAGCTGGATGTTCCAATTCTTTGTTCTATATACGTATGTAATTATATTATCAATAAAAATTACCTAATGTTTGATATTTACACGACAGGAGTAACAATTAATGGAAACTATCAAAATCGTTTCAATAGCGCACAACTCTCACCAAAATAAAAGCGAGAATCATAATACGAAATTTGTCACGACTTGAAGTGGTGAGGTGAGCCGTTTGGTGAGGTGAGAACCATAATAGGGGTATTAGCCTACAATTACAATACAAAAATATTTAGTTGCAATATAAATGTTTATCGTAATATGTTTTATGTTTATGTATTAACGTACTCACAAACATATATGTAAATTAATTTACAAATTTTCCATATCTCTACGCCGGTACATGGCCGTTTTAACACCCGTATACACTCAGTGGTAGGATTTGCGGAATTCATATAATTTACCAACCATTTCGCATTATTGTAAAAAATAACTTATACTTAGAAAACAAAAACTTTTTCGAAAGTCTAATTTTCTAAATTGCGTTTATTAAGGTTACTGGTGGAAACGCATAATTCCATTAAGCTCGATACTACTAAAATATGTTCGAAATGAGTTATCTCATTAACCCGGGGTCTACACTATGCAAATTTGCTGATATTTTCTCTCAAGATAATTTATGTTTGTATGTGTTTTTTTCAATGTATTGTTAAATATTTGTTAAAAAATTATCATAACTGGGCATTTTACTCTCATGATAATTTCTTCGAATGTCAAATAAAATTCGGTGAATACTGTAGAAAATTAGTAGGTTTTTAAAATCGTGAATATTTTTTTTATGCAGCTATGAAAAAAATGAAAACCATAGTGACATTTCGTGAAAATTTCATGATAATTTTTTCGTGCAATAGCCTCCTGATAATTTGCTGAGAATGTCAAAATATATATAATATACTTACACATACATTGGTAAATTTAATTTCATGAGAGAAAATATCAGCATATTTGCATAGTGTAGACCCCGGGTAAGGCTCTGAAATATTTTCTACAACTGGCACTAGTGATTGGCTATATTTATTTAACTGAAGTATTATTACGATTTCTTTAAGGTCCAAAGCTTGGTTTGACAATTTCGATCTCCGATTTAACCAATGGTCGAAATAATTTGTAATTTATCATCAGTTTAATTCAACACTGATGAGATTTAAAATGCTTTTAAAAACAGAAAAGTAACCCAAAACTTTGTCATAGTCATAACTTTCGGATGCCGCGTGCCAAAACATATTTAGAGGCATCGTCCGAATGAGAATGTCTGTATGTATGTGAATTACATATGTATCTTAACTTACTAGACTGAATTATCATTCTGAAGCTATCTTTTTCATCCTTGCCACACGCCACATTTTTATGTTATGAAGTACCTAAAATATCAGTGGTCTATTGATTTCATTAGTGGGAAAAACATTGGAGGGAAACGGAGTTGATTTACATTTTGCAAACAGTCATGTAACTTAAAAAGTCCATATATAAATTTATAAGAATGAAATCTTTCCATAAATGATTTTGTCAGAGAATCAAACAATTTTATAAAATATTTTTTGTTAAATGAATGGATTCTGTACATTTGTATCTCTTTTATTTGACCTAAATCAGAATTAATTCGAAAGCAGTAATTTGAACAATTCTACTACATACAGTACTTGCCAATGCGCCAAGATAGCAAATAATGTGGTTTTAACTGCTAATTTTTACTGTTCTAATTTTTACTGTTTACTGTAATTGTAGTTTTTAGAAATTGATGTAAATTGGGTTGGCTGGTTCTTCTTTAAAATAAGTTTATCTATTTTAATTTGTTTATGTTCTTAATTAAAGATTTCATTCCTGTAATAAATATTTTCTGAAAATTTTTACCAATCTGGCGTACATTTGTCTAGTTGCGGCTCCGAACAAAAAAGTGAAAAATATTCCAAATATAAGGTAAGTATACCCTTTCAGCTTTCAGAAATTCTGAATATTAAAGTAAATTGTATTAAATTATTTGCTATTAAATAAAATATTTTAATTATATTTCAATTTAGATTGTTATTATTAAATACCCACAAAACACACAGGCGAAGATCTTAGAAACAACGTAAATATAATTGCATGTCGCGAGTATAATACGTTCGTGATTAAGATAATTTATAAGGCTTTTTAACTTTAGTTATCTTTTAACTTCTTTCTAAACTGATATTAAATTGATATTATTCTAATGTTTTTGTCTGAACATCTAAATACAAATGAAAACATACTTCGGTACTGAAAATGAATATAATTATTAATATTTTTGTTTTAGGATAATATTAAATCTAAGTTCAGTTGATTGCTTTATTGATCTTTTGGTTTCACCACACTTTTATAAATTTCAAAAATTCAATGGGAGTGATATAACATATTATTTTGAGATATAAACTTTTACGTAACTACGAATGAACGAGAAGATAAATGTTTAACATTATTATTTCCGTCCTTGGTGTTGGCCTGAACTGAGACTTATCGATTAGTTTATGGTTGTATAAGAACTTCGAATATATAGGTATTTACATTTATTGGTTTTATTAATAAATGTATCCATTTTCATCCAATAAAATGTTCCATTTTATTTAAGCTTTTTTCGATTTGCTTTTTTTTATTTTAAATATATATTTTAAATTTGGTTTAAGCGTTTAAGTTTTATTTATACCGCCTCCTAAATTATACCAAATTTGTTTTATTATTTGTATATTATTATAAAAAAAATGTATTTTTTTACTTTATCTATTATTTTTCTAAAATGCGCGATTTTATTTTTTAAATTTGTTGTTGCTATGCACACATGCATACATGGTCCTAGCATAATTAAATATATTGCCATATAAATATATTATATTAATAGAATATAAATTAAATAAAAAGAAAACTTTAAAATTAACATTAAAATATTGTGATAAAACATTTTGAAACGTTTTAATTTATAATTTCAAAAATGATATATAAATTTAAGAATAAAAAAACAAAATTAATAAATTATATAGAGAATTTAATTATTATAATATTAATATTAATTTATGAAGTAACAATACAAAAAATAATTATTAAAACTAATATACTATGTAGAATTTCTGATTTGAAAACATAACATACACACAAATATAAAAATATTAATCTAATATTTTCTATATAATTTTAATTGATTAATAATATTCAGGTCAATAAATTAAATGGTAAAATAATATAAATAAATGCATACATCGATTTTTATTTTTTAAAATTTTTAATTAAAATTTGTTAATCCTCATTGGTTTCTGCAAAATTAAAGTAATTGTTAAAATCTAAATTAAAACTACAGCAATATTTATAATTATGTAAAGAATTAATTATATTAGTTCCGAAAAATAGTAAAATATTAAAATAAATATGTATAATTAAAATATTTTGTAACATACATACATACATACATAAATTAATTAATTTATATACACACTCGAATTATCAACCACTGAGGGACCGAACTATGTATTAACTGTTCTTAAACCTATTTCTATTTTTATTAACAAAAACTATGAAAAATTTATCATGTACGAATGAAAAAAAAAAATACATTTATTTAAATATTACATAAAAACTATTTTAAATAATATAATCTGGCAATATTATATACGAGCAAGTTTAGAACTTATACTGTGGATTGCGTTGTTTATCAGTTATCGAACGTTTATATGAATTGTTCATATATTCAATATTAGAATGTATAAATTCATTTTTTGGTACCATTTTGGTTCAAAGGTTAGCTTGAAAAGATTTTCCAATTATTCGATTAAATGAATATGTACTCCGAATACATTAGTTAAATTATTTTAGATTAGCTAAATCATACTCTTCTAATTATACAATTTTGAATAATTCTGGAAATAAACTTAGTTCGTAGAGAAAAAAACAAAGCACGAGTTATAATCGGAACCAAAAGAAAAGTTATTTTCCCTATTTCAATAACGTAATACAACTTTTGAACGTAGTTTTTTTGTAGTTTATTAATAGATTGGTTCCTAATATTTGTTTCGTGGAACACTTCTGTTGCATTATACTTTTAAATGAATATTAAAAATTTTAATATTTCCAAAATTTATGTGAAATTTATGTGGACACTGTAACAAATAAAAATTGGAAACAATAATTTTTCTTCTAATTTTATGAGATTTTGAAAATTTTAAATAGGAACTGTGTTTTGTCAATACACGTAAATTATCTATCTCTATCTTATTCTAATTAACATTTCAGAGAAAAGGGATAATTTCGACATACTCGAATAACAAATTAATACCTTTTTCATGATTTTTAGTTTTACTCTCAATTTGGTTTTACTAAAATTTTAAAATGAATTAATTTAAAATTTATGAATTGTTTACTTATTAAAATTACTCCAATCGATGCACCGTAATTTTTATTTATTAACAATAATAAATAGAAATATTTCAAAGCAACATTTTGTTAATAACTGGAACAACGGTGATTTTTTTCAGTCCATGGTAAACATACTATTTATGTGAGACTTCGTAGCATAAGTTGCCTTATCATATTTTATATTTGCCAGATCTGATGTTAAGGCGAATTAAATTAAAAATGCTAATATTAAAAAAAAAAAAGAAATGTTTTATTGAAAATCGATTCTATAGAACATAAACAATCACACGATAAATCAAACGAATTAATTTATATCATAAATACTGCCAAATGTATTATTGTAATGTAAATTAATATTAATAAATGTTAATTTTTTTTCAAACACTATATATACTTACATATGTATATTATACAAAATTATTTTAATTAATCATCAATCAACACTAAACTACATTTTAAAACTACAAATATTAATTAAAAACAATCAATTGTAACAATATAATATGGCTGCTATATTATATAAATATTTTATTTAGAAATAAACATTTATTTTTGTGAATATATTTTCGTCCATTTTTTTTTCATAAAAACAACTGAAAATCATTATAATAAAAAAAATTAGTTTATTATCAAAAGTATAATATTGTAGTTTTATTGTAGTTGATATAAAATAAGAAAGTTTTAAAAATTTATTTTATTTTTTTATTTACTTAAATTTAACTTATTTAAAACGTATACATACATTATACATTATGAATATTATAAAGGTTTTATTAAATTTAATTTGCGCTACAGCATTTTAATTTATATAATATAATACTTAATAAAGCAAAGCTCATCACCATAACTAAATAAAATCTGAACTAAATAAAAAATATATTTATATTTTAAAATATAAAATAACAACAACAAAAACCTGAAATGAAAGTTCAGATAAGTATGATTTGATGTAACAACATTATAAGTATTTATAAAACAAATGAATAAAAATTTCAGCCCGTCCGACAAAAAAAAAACAAAAACCCAAGAACACTCTGACCAATTAATTAACACGTGATATATCGCAACTTTTTATTCGTAATTTATTATAATACAATAGAAATTGATTAAAATATTTTAGTGCAATTATTATTAATTATAGAAATTAGTTTTTTTTGAAATAGATAAACAAAAACGGTTGCGATATCATTCTTGTATATTTAACTAAACTTATATAATAATAGGTAGCAGTAGAGTATTTAGCAGAGGTCAGAGTTTCGTTCTTTGTTTTTAAATTGCATTACGCCATTTATGATCAATATAATATTATTATAATTAAACAAACATATATTTTTTAAAAAAAAAGATACTTAAAATGTTAAATTTTTATTTTTTTAATACTTTTATGCCAAACTATATTAACTAAAATGACCTAAACATAATTCTTTAGAAATAATATAACAACAAAACACTAAGAATTTGGAAAAATTAGTTGATTCAATATTTTTAAGACATTAATGAAATAATGGGGTCGATTCTGTGTAAAACTTCTATCTCGCTTTTTTTCTATTATGCCATTATTACTATGAAACCTCGATTTCATAATTTCGACACAAACCTGCGAATTATTTGAATTTCGAATCGAGTTTTCGTGGAAATAATAAAAAATTAAAACGACAATATTATAAAATTTACATTGAATCGACGAACCTATACTATACTCAGTATATACATAGAGACTACATTGTATTTAATAAAATTAAATAAATTCTAGTTTTATTTTTATTTTGGTTTGGTAACTCATTAGTTTGAACCATATACAAATATACGGAAACATGATAAGTTGGTTTGTCGTTTAGCTAACTATTCCTCTCATAAGGTTTTGTTGCAACCATGCAGTTAAGTTCATTTAAACTAATTTACGTTTGAGTTCGAAGAATGAAGTAAGAAATCACATTTTTAAGTCGACTCAAACCTCGACGGAAAATCAATTAGAATTTTTCCTTATGTTTTGTTATACCTTTAGAAATATTAAACGCTTATACTAATCGTATGTTTTGAAATATCTTTCTTATAGTTGTTTACCTTAAGTTTCAAGATTTTTATATTTTTAACTTTTTAGTTAATTTAAAATCAAGTTTTATTGAAATTGATTTAAATTATACAACAATTGAAAACGTCTAGAAAAACGCGATTAATGCACCATGACTTGCAAATTAGTTTAGTGGTACGCGTTTAATGACGGAAATCATAAATTTAATAATAGAATTCACGAAGAAAGTTGTATGATATAATTTGAGGGCACAAAATAGCGTATAAGCTTCAAGCTAATGAGTATCTTGCATTTGTGCATTTCACCAGATGTTGTAAGAATTTTTTGAATGGACTGACAGCACGGAATCAATTTGATTAAAATAGCAAATTTGCCTCACTATAATAATTTGAAACATTGATAACAAAAAACAAAGTATATCACTATCCTATGTATATAGTTGATAGATCAGACATCATTCATTTGAAGTGGTGGTTTAATATGCCGAATATTCAAGCAAATTTACAGACTTTGGTTGTTAAATAATTTCAGTCAGTGAGTCAGTGATATTCAAACCAGACCAGTACGGGATAAATAAATGATTATTGTAAATATTATTCGATTGATACGTTTGGTTTCTAAGACCAATTGCAGCTCTCTTTTCACAAAGCAAAATTTTCTAAGGAAATTATTGATTGGTTTAATTGGTGCTGCATATATGAAAATATATAGAAGTGGTATATGATTGTAAGTTAGAAACGAATTTAAACATTGAGGTTGTGAAATTGTATCCACTAAAATTAATAAACCTTGCATATTGGGCTTTTCATTGAGTTATACCTTTGCATTTCCATCAATTATTATTTAATTAATATTAATTTTTTGTGATCGACAGAGTCAGTTCGGACAAACCAATTACATTTTAGGTAAATGATTAATTACGATGTTAAGCCCAACGAAATAAGCATTATCAAATCATATCTAGAAATTTAACACCAAATAAGTAGATTCAATATTAATTTGTATCTCAGAACTTTTACCAATTAATATCCAGAATTATTAGATATTAGTACATAAATTAATAACAATATTTAAAAATTAATTACAAAACTAAAAACATTAAATTCAACTTTATCATCTGTATAACATTATTAAAATAAAAACAATGGATTTGATCGGCTTGATCATTTTTGCACTGCAATGCATTTGAATTGATTAAGAAAATGTTATATCCACTTACTCGTATACCGTAGCTTATTTTTACGATTAATCATTATTTTTGGGTGATTTCTTTATTTAATAAAAAAAGAACTTTTTTAGAATTAACTAACATGTGTTACAAAATTTGAATTTTAAAACTTTCCTAAACTAAAAACGGTCTCAAAATAATATACATATAGTAGTGCAATATTATTTCAATAATTATGTTCTGTTTATTATCCTAGAATGATTGTTAATGAATAAATTTAAATTGTAATAGACAGATTAAAAATTAAAAAAAAAAAAAATACATTTATAAACAAATACGTATATAAATTTTGAAAAATTTAAAAACAAATTTTCAAATAAATGGTGCAATTTTTATTTTATTTTTAAATTCCAACAAGAAAATAAATTAACTAAACTAAAAAATAAATAAATTAAATTTTAATCATTCGCGTTAATAATATTATAAAAATTAAATAGAAACTATAAATTAAAGAAATATTTCGATCTTAAGTCTTCTTGAAAATAAACTTACAAACCAATAAAAAATAAAATTCTGTTTACAAATATTAATTAATCTCAATTAATTAATTATTATATTATAAACTATTCTCACTGATCAAAATAAAAATTATTTACATAACAATATTATAAAAAATTGACAAACTAAATTAAATAAAAATAAAATTATAAAAAATATTTATATTTTTTAAAATTATTATTTTTAAATAAAATAAATATATATACACAAAACTTAAAATAAAATAAAAGTATTTTTTAAAAATACATTTTATATAATGAATATTAATTAAAATAAATAATTAACTAGTTGATTTTTAATTTAATTACTGAAAACTAAAACAAAACAGAAAAATGACGACATAAATAAACATAACACACACATTTAAAAAAACATATAAATTTGTATTTTAATGTGTTAAAAAAAAAAATAATTAATTTATATTTAAATTAAAATTAATATTTCAGCGCATTTAAAAAAAAATTAAATTGCGAATTTAATGTGAATCAAAAGAAAAACTATAAAACCAGCTCTAAAATACATTATTCCGTATTTTAGAGTTTACTGATTATAAATATTATGGCCATGTATTTATTATTAACTGACGATTTTTTTTTAAGTAATTTACAATGGAAGTTTTTATGAAAATTAAAAAAAAAATACAAAAACTATTTCTATGAACTTAAATAAAATATTTCATTTTAATTAAATTATAATAAATTGTTAAATTTTGTAAAGCAAAATTGTAATATTGTTTTATTATTAAATATGAGTGAGGTGAAAAATTCTAATCCCCGAATCTATAATGTTGGTATTCGAATAACATGAATAAGATTATAATACCGTGGATATGTAGCTTTAAGGATTGGATTAGGGGTAAGCTGTGAAATAACAGAACAATTAGTTTGAAAGCCTAATCTATTTCTTTTACGTTATTCGGTTTCAACAATATGTCTCTACTGTCTCTAGTTTGATGCTGAATTATGGTTCGAACTTTAAGTATAAGAATTTTGTTAAATAATAATTTAAAATTTTATGCTTAAAAATGTATTCAAATTTTATCAAATCATATTTATTTAAATACTTTAGTTACGGTTAAAATTCACAGCGCCTAATGTATCATGTAACATAGTGCAATTTTCGGTAGTTATTAACACAATGCACAGCTCTAACAACGGGTGTTTATCTCGAACGACTGATCGAAATTATGGATGAAGAACAGTTTTTGTATTCACACTGAGTACCACCCGGATTCAAACGCTACAGCCTTAAACGCCTTGACTTGCTCGGTAATTTAAGTATAGTTGTCGGAAACATGCAATCATAAGAAAACACATAGGCTAGTTTCAGGCGCATGGAATTTTGTAATTAAAATTTATAGCGCCTATTTAACGGGGCTCTGTGAAAGTCTGCCTATGAAAATTCCATCTAATTCTATTAAGAAATTCGACGAATGAAATCGACCTTAAAAGCTAAGCCAAATTTCCTGTATTACTTTGTATTGTATTCTACAATATCATCCTATTGTGGATGCAAAGACGGTGTTTGTCTTTTATTTATACCAAGCAACTGGCCAACCTCCTGAAATACGACTGGCTAAAAATTTCTTCACTGGTTCGTGTAAAACTCCATCGGTACTACAAAACGAGTAATCCAATTATTAATCACGGCGTCAACTATCGTTATTGCCGCCTAATTGGGTATGAGGTACACGTTTGGCCATTACTGCAATAGCCCATTATTACCAGGACATATTTGTTCTCAATATGTAGTCTGAAATGGCCCCACATATCCATTACAAGTGTTTCAAATGGTCCCCTACTTGCCCCGTGATACTTGTTCAATATTTCATCAAATCTAGGCTTCGGCCCAACTTCTTTTACTGATTGTTTCACTTTGCCATCCGAGCTTTAACATATTCACATTGAGCATCCGTTTTTGATTTGGAGGCTGTCGCATTGTAACAAAAAAGCCTTTACTGTGGAACTCTAATCTGAAATTTAGCTCCAAGTGGGTCGATTTTCTTTTTACGTATAATCTGCATGATTATTGGCAAATCCGAATCTGCTAGCTGCTCATCCTTGATCGTTTCATCAGTACATTCCTTATCAGGTAATACTTGCATAAGGTTTACACGGATGATGTCTTCCTTTGCATCCAAACGCTCGCAGGTCTTGCATTCTACTTGAGAATGGCTATTTTGATAATGGAGGCATATCTATGTGCACTCCGTTTCCGATATTCGACCTGGTAATGGTAGTTTTGTAGATATTAGATTCATCGTGCTACTTGCCCTTCTGGATTCTTGAATTGTAGAGCCAACTCCATGGTTCGTTCGTATATGGAATTCCCTACAAGTCACAACAATGATTCCATTCGTCGTTCGTTATCTTGTATACCCTTACAATTTTACCTCCGTTCTAAATAGAGAGTACTTCTTTGGATTTAATATTATCCCGGTGGACTGTAATCGCACTAATACCTCCAACATGGTTTTTCCACAATATTGCTCTTGGATTTCCAACTACCAATAACCGCTTGGCAAGTTTAATGCTGAAAACATTTTAGTATCCGACACATGGCAATGAGAAACTATCTTTTCTCGTTACAGAATTGAGCTTTATGTAATCAACGCAGAACCGCATTTTACCGTCCTTCCTTTCGACCAACACTATCGTTGAACTCCATGGACTGTTTGATTATACTATCACTCCAGCTGCCTGCATGTCCTCACATTTTTCATTCATTACTATCATATACTGCCAAATATCGACTTATACTGTTCTAAGAGTTGTCGTGCTGTATTTTTCTGGTTCATTGTAAGACCTCCGATCCATTTCTGCATGAGGTGATCTACCATTTGTTTCTGTCCCTGCTTATATATGTTTATGAATAAGTTTTTTGTTTAATTATTTTTGTTCTATTGAGATATTTAGGGTCCTAATTGTCTTCCTAGGCCAACCAAAACTTCCTCCAGGCTGCCCCACAATTGTTTCTGAGTTTGATTGCCATTGTTCTATTATTTTACGCACCTGATTGTTGTTTCTGCATCGTTTACACGAAATGGTGTAAAATGGTTATGACTGCACTCTCGCCTGTGGTTATTGGTAATTTCAACCCATCGGCTGGTTAATCTCTTTCCTCAACAAACGTACGAACCCCTCCTGCATCCAGGACAATAACACAGTTCTTCCCGTCCTAGGTATTTGATTGTTAAGCTTTCATCGCTAGGTCCTAATCTGTTCTCCAGAAACCTAAGTAATTCATGCTCAATTATTCAAGAATTGGTCTCGGATTCATAAAATACCTCTTTGATGTCACGATTGTCCACGTTTTCAGCCCATCTCTGCATATAAAAAAAATAAGAATAGTTTGCCTAGGCGCCATACTTTCTAGTTACCGCAGTGGGTCTAGCAAAACTTAGATTACATTTTTGGCCCATGTGTTCATGGGCCCAACATTGTTTTCTGTTTTTGCATCCTGCCTGCTCGTTATTTTTAAGATTGCAATTCGATTTAGCTCTTTGACGTTTTGGCACGACAATAATGAGATTGTACTGTCGGGAAAGAGAGGCTTTTGCATTTTCATTTGAAGTGGTCGCCTGAGACTGGATCTTTAAACTATTCATATGACACAAAATTATTCAAAAGCTTCTCAGAGTATTTTCTTTCTTGGTTAAATAATTTTTGAATATTCTTGTGACAAGATATTTTTTAACTATACGCGATGGGCTATACTTTTATTTGAAGGCCGTGTCAGTTACTTCATAATTTAATTGGTGAGAATAATAATATTGATGATATCAGTAGCATTCACGCCGCAATTCGCAAACCAACAACTATTTGCACGATTAGATACATCGAATTTATTAACGTGTCTTTTTTAGAGTAGAGTATATAGCTTGATGAGACAGGTGATTTTAGTGGATGGAGAATCGAGCTTTTGATTTAATTTTTTAAATTGAACGGTAAATACTCTTATGCCACAAAAGTATTTCAGAAATATTTATAAAATTTAATTTAAAATTCGCAATTATCGTAAACGTGTTCGGGTTACTATATGTTAGGTGATGTCAGCTCATCACGCAATTTGAAATAATTTTCATTATGTGAAATTCATCATCTTGTAGTTAATTGATTATAGCTATATAATCCACACAGGTTATACCGTGCATCTTGAATTAATTTAAACGAAAGTCAACATTGTGATGTGGTAAATATATGTTCAAGAGTTATCTATACGTTTTTTTTGTTGATATTTACATAGATAAATAGCAAGTAATATATTGTTATATCAGTCTAATTGTTAATCGTTTTTCTAAATCTATATCGGATATTATATTTTCGAATTGTAATTATATCATGATGAATCATTAAATTTTATTATCAAATAAATTTTGTTATCAAAATAATTTAATATTCCTCAAAATAGAAAAATAAATTATTTTCTAACAATAATGGCAGTTATAATGTAATATTGAAGCTTTAAAATTAAAACGAGTAATTCAATAATTTTTTTTATAAAAGATAAAGACGTTTGCTATAATTAAAAAAAAATCGTTTTTAATTATTTCTATCAAGCACAGTAAAAAATATATTCTATAATCTGATAAAATAATAATTAGAATAAATTTAATATAATTAATATTTAAAGAGAATAAATTCCAGGATATATATATATATATACAGGTAATGTTATAGATAATTATGTAAGTAAGTACGAATAAATACGCGTAAGTATTTTATCTAATTAGTATATTCTACGAGTATATCGTTTATTCGCTTGAAAAGCGAATTGAAAAGCGATTGAAAAAACTTGATATACATATGTATGTATACATTATACATATTATTTATTACAAAGCAGATCAAACAATAATAAATAAACTTCTACGTTTTGATCTGTCCTTAATATCGAGCAACACGACAAATGAGGAACGTTCATTGTTTTATAATAAAATTTCAGTTAAAATTACCATGGTACAGCATCTTACAAAGACTGCAGGATATCTATGGTGTTAAGTGGTCCATATAAAATGTGAATTCCGGATACCTGGTTACTTACTGTTTCAATTTAATCGATCTTTCTTTATTTTCGATGCGAATGTAAATTGGATCTTCTATATGTAAATTTGAAACATGACACAGAAGATTAACTTATGTACCTCTAGACAGAGCAAATAGTTAGAACCAAACTCATAAGCAATCAGCTATTTAAGGCTTACATATTCCCAGAAGAGCGTATCTTTCCTGCCTTCGTTTAGCTACCAGATATGGTCTTTAATACTGTCTAAGAAACCATTAGAACCAATACCTATAATATGTCAAGCCAAATGTCACATCATTGATTTAAACCTATAATGGGTAAGACTCATAAGCAGCATAACTATAGTAGTTTTGTGGATGGTGGGCCAACAAGTTATTGAAAGAAAAGTGTGAATGAGCAACAATTCAAGAGTTGGAGCTATTAGCTGTTAGCCTTCACCTGAAAATTTGCTTCTTACAATTTATAATTGTTTGGGTTGGTTGGAACCCATAAGGATTCCGCACTTAATGCCGCAACGGCTCATGGTGCAAACCGAGGATTCTATCCTAATTCGCGGAAGTGAACTGCAGCCCTAGCAAACTGTACAAGTTTGAACCAAGGTATGGAGGACAACTAATCTACATTAATAGATATACAGCTGAAACCAGAAACCTAATTGTATTGAAAGCTGGACAACTGCACACAAAGTGTAAGCAGTCATCATCTTCCTTAAGACAGTCATCACAAATAACATCCTAAGATAAACCCTTAAATCGACCATAACCCATAATCGACCAATCGAATCGCAACCAAGATGCTTAGCTGGTCCTTTTTCAAAGATAGATAATATTTAGTTGAATTCAAATTGGGCTCGCTATAATGAAGTTCTTCGCCATACGACAGCTAAAGGATTTTTCAAAGCGCAGTTCTTTATAACTTTCTTGGCATAGTTCATACATAAGGGAGCCGCGGAGTTCATACATAAGGGGGTCCAATTAGAGTTAGCTGGGAACCGGATTTGTCTATAAACAATCCGCGATCTCATTCCCTTCGATGTAATGTGCTGGCACCCACATTATCGTAACGGTATTATTGGAGCAAAGAAGATTAGTACAAGTTTGGAGACAGTCATGGGATTATTCAATGAATTGAGCATAGCTTTGCTATCAGTACACAAAATAATGTTTTTGTTTTTAACAGCGAAATCCAAAGCATCCATAACAGTATACGTCAGCGCTATTATTTCCGCTTGGAAAACAGTGCATAGCGAACCAAGACTGCCAAAAGATCTCTAATTAGACCAACGACAGTAGATTCCAAAACCAGCACTGAGGCTAGAGCGAGAGCCATCTGAAAAATAGACTATAAACTCGTGATAAACTACCGTGAATAAGTTGGAGAAGTTGTATTCAGGTATAGTGATCTATCATTAACCATATCTATTTCTGGTAAAAATGAAGTCCAGTTTTTAAGAATTTGTCTATGTCCCATCCATAAAACCAAGAACATTCAAGCGTAACTATGAGTCAAGGAAAGGATGGACTCCATAGCAAGAAGTGGAGTCGAGAACATGGCTCCAGTAACAGCCCTACAAGCCGTGTTTTGAAGACTATTAAGGTAGCAGTAGAAACCTTTAGATTAACAACTGGCCACCACACAACAGAAGCGTACGATAATATCGGTAAGACCAGCGATTTCATAAATGAAAAACAACATCCTGGGTGTTAGTCCGTAGGATTTCCCAAAAGCCGTTCTACATTGCCAAAATATGTCAATAGCTTTTTGTAATTTGGAATGGAATCAAGATGAGTGCTTGACTTGGTTACATCTGGTAATCGGGTTCCCAAAAAGAGAAGGAACGGATAGATCCAGACCACTCCTACGCCTAATAGGAGATGCGTTGACGTGCAGATTCTCGGATAATGATATTCAAGTGTTTGCTTGAAACTGTTAAGACAAGATCATCAGCATAACTATGTGCAATGAAGCCAGATAGCTGCAACTTAACCAGTAATCCGTTAATAACAAATAGCCACAGCAGGGGAGAGAGCACACCCCCTTGGGGACAGCCTTTGGCAACCGTAACAGGACGCCATCTAATTCAATCTCAACAGTGCGAGACTTGAGCATGGATTCAATCCATTTGACAATGGTGTGATTAATACCAAAATTATTACAGGCATTTGTAATCGAGATAAACGAGATACTATCAAAAGCTCCCGCTATATCTAGGAAAGTGCCTACAAGAAACTCTTTATTAAAGAGGGAGCTTTCAATCCTGGTTACAAGTTCATATAGGGCAGTTTCACAGTACTTACCAACTCTGTAGGTGTTTGTCTCTAATAAATCTGTCAACGATTCTTTCTAAGGCCATAAGAAATGTTGAAGACAGACTTATAGGCCGAAAAGACTTATCAGTATAATCGGATTTGCCAGCCTTCGGAATAAAAACGATTCTACTCCTGCTCCAGGATTTTGGAACAGCGCAGAAAGCAGTACACGCCTGGGAAAGGTATAAATAAATAGATCGGTATTAAAGATGATTATACTTGATAATATTTGATTATGAACAAAATTGGGCACCCAACTCGCTGAGATATTATAGAAACTTAAACCTTTTGATAAATTCGAATCTTCTTTTATTCAGTTTAGATTTATATTAGGTCAGGAGAAAGAGAAGATTAAGAAGATAAATCTTAATACTAGATAATCTAATGTGACGATATATGAATCATAATTCGTATTCTCTGTTCAAAATTGTTATAAATTTAAATACAGCAAAAAATTAGCAACAGATATGTAACCTTTATAAAATATTTAATTTTTATTGTTAACGGAAGGATAATAAAATTTTTATTTTCAAATTTCCTTTTTTAATATAAACAATAAAAATACATCCAGTTATTATGTCAGATAGGCAGAAATTTTACTATTTTTCTAATATCGAGATGACAGAGTGGAAATCTATATATGTAAAACATACAAACATTGTTTAACGCTGTCTGGTATAACGCGTTTTCGTTAAAACACATCTATTATATATTTTATTTTTTAGATTGACGTACTCCATCGATGTATTCGATGAAAATCTCATAAATTCTGATCTTCAAATTTCTAGTTACAAATCTCCTGGGCAGTCATAGTTGGGGACTGTATCAAATACTATTTATGTTTTGTATTTGTCAAGTTTTAAAAGTTGTTTTTTTACAATTACTACTATATATAGTCTCAAAATGTTATTTTCAAAATTACATTGTTAACAATTAACACGATTGCGGAAGCGATCCTACTTGGGAGTAAAAGATTCGCTAATCCTTTAGTCTAATATACAATAATTTAAAACGCAAAACCGAAACTCTATGTAAACATTGAATTTCGACATTTGAATGATTATAGAATAATGAATACAATTAGAGTACAAAATCTCGAAAATCTCGAAAATATCCCGACTTTTAAAATTAAAATCTCGCGCGAGATTTGTATGCCAACCGACTTTTGCAGGTCATGATGCAATATAGCCAATAACCATAGGTATAATTTCATTCTGTATTTTACAATGATTTGTAAAACGTTGTTACATAATTTTGGGAGCAATTTCAAAGGTCCCGTCCATGAGCCACAATGGAGAATTTGCAAGAAGTTTCAGATTATTTATGGTTTCTAATATGAGATTTTTTTATTTATTTCGCCAAGTTTCTCAATTCAATTGGAAAGTATAAAATATTTGCATAACATCAAATATATACGGTGGTGGGCGAGGTAGTAGAGTGATTGACTTTGGATTAGTGGACGTAGGTTCGAGTCCCATTAGCGACGGTATAATTTTAATTTAATTTGTTCTGTATTCAAATTTGTTCAACACATAGTTCAGTAAGCAAAGTTAATTTAATTGCAAATTGGTCATTTTTAAAATCAAAAAGTGATTTTTTTTTAGTTTAATGAGAAATGTGTGGCTGCCTACTAAAATGTTTTACTCTCAATCGAGGTTCGAACACTGCACAACATCCACGATTCCAAATCTTATGACACCGCTTACTTTACCACCTCACCATTTCCATATTTGATTCGCCGGTATACTCTGCAGCCTTTATATTTGTCAATTGAAGGGATAAATTAAATAAATTAAATTAAAAATTATTTAATGCCAAACCGAGGCTTGAACTCAAGTTTACAATTCCAAATGAAACGACTCTGCTTACTGGACCACCGCCGTATATAAAGTTGGTGCTATACAAATCTTTTATGTTTGCCAATTCAATAGAGAAAATTGAAAATTTTAGCAACAGGAATGGACAATTCAGTACGATCATACACAAGACATGGCTCTTACATTTTCATTACGATCATACACAAGAGATGGCTCTTATACTTGCCGAAGAAATTAAATTAAAAAAGTATTGACGCTGACGAGAATTGAACTCGAGTCCACGAATGCAAAAGGAATGACTCTGTTAACTGCACCACTGCCGATTATACATAATTCTAGACAAAACTTTTATATTTGCCAATTCAATAGAGAAAATTAAAAATTTTAGCAACAGGAATGGACAATGCTTATTTGACCATCATCGTATATTTTCATTACGGTCATACACAAGAGATGGCTCTTATACTTGCAGAAATTGAATGTAGATTTCAACAAAAGCTGTGTTGAACCAATTTTACAACAGAAATTAAATTAAAAAAGTGTTGGCGCTGACGAGTCTTGAGTTCACGATATCAAAATCATTGACTCTGCTTACTCGACCATCGGCGTATTACGAATTGCTGCTGAACAACGATAGAAATCTTTACATGGCACAACTGATAGAAATCTTTACAAAAAGCTTAAAACCCTTTTATTAAAAATAATCCGGGGATATCTAACTAAGACCGTGCCATAAAATTGAACACACCTTGAGTTGAGTTAAGTTAAGATAATAGACTTGTCAGGAAAATAAAATAAAATCATTATAAATGTTCAAAGAATATTTTATAACCTGCAAAAAGAAGTAAACAAAAATAAATAAAAACAAAAAAATTATAGTTTCAGTGGGCCAATAAAAGTTTCACCATGTGAATAGTAAATAAAAAATAATTGCGTTGGAATGATTTTTTAACAATTATGCTTGAAAGATATAATATCGGCCAAAAAATCACCACGGCTCCGGCGGCACATCTGTTTGTTAAAATTTAGGATGACATCCTGCGGTCTTGTGGTCCTGTTGAAAGTTGAAGTTTGTTATCATGATAAGATATCGTCCACCATTCACAGTAAAAGTATTACCATCATTATTTTCAAGAAAAAAAATTCCAATAAGTCCTTTAGCCCAAAAACCACACCAAAAGTTACTCTTGAGACCCAAATGCGACCAGTTTGCTTATTAGCGTACTGATTATTACCATAAAAAAAAATCATGTAATGCGCGTAGAGGGTTTTTCCTCTGTTTGTTTATTATTTGGTTTCCTGTTTCCCGGAAAGTAAATTAAGAATTCGAAATGTTTTGTTCTCATGTTTTGCAAACCTGATGCAAACCTCGTTACGCTCTGTATAGCATCAAAAAAGTGTTTAATAATCACTAAAAACTGCACCACTCTGAGTAATAGTGATTGACATAAAACTGGTTTAGTAATTTTTATCTATTTTGAATATCACTAAACTAAGCAATGAAATTAACAAAATAGCTGAGTAAGAAATTGATGACGTCATTAATTTTATTATGAAAATCATTAAATATTTCATAATATTCAAGAGCTGAAGGTTATCACTAACCACAAAATATTTAGTGAAACTGAAAAATTGTTTACTGAATTTCAGTTAACAGGTTTGTGAATACTACTAAATGTTTAATGCTATGAAGTAAAAGAATTTCTATAATTCATTTGCTAAATTAATGATAATCATTATTTGTATTAATGAAAATCATGATAGTTAGAATATGTCTGTATGGATATCAATTCGCCTCCATAGTGTTAATAGCAAATAGAATAGTGGAAGGTAGCAAAGGTATAATGAATATTACTAAAGGAATGTTGATATGTATATATATATATATATATATATATATATATATATATATATATATATATATATATATATATATATATATATATATATATATATATATATACTATATATATATATATATATATATATATATATATATATATATATATATATATATATATATATAATATACATATATATATATATATATATACATATATATATATATATATATATATATATATATATATATATATATATATATATATATATATATATATATATTTATATATATAAATATATAATATATCTATATGTGTTAGAATTTATTTAGAAGTTATGTACCAAAATAATAAATAAAACACACTCACCATTTGTTTTCTTATTATTTAATTCAATTTATTATATTTAACACATTCAATGTGTTTTAACATAATTATATACATTTTAACAAAATTTTAAAAGTTTACTTAAAATTTACATAGTTCTACAAAAGCACCTCAATTATTTAATTTTGCTATATCAATACATTTATTTTTAATTATATGTTATTTCATGTATTGATAAATAACTACAAATTTAAATTATATGCATCACTATATCATATTCAATTAGTTTTAAAAATTATATACATTTAAACAAAACCTTAAAATTAATATTTCACAATGCGTTCCTAAATTATAAAAGTATATTTGGATAAATTGCCATACAGTGTTGCCCGCCGTTGCATATATAAAATTAAAAATTTGGAAGGCTTTAAAACAAATGTCGACTGCTTTCACAAAACATGTTAATTTATATTTAATTCCATCCATGAATAATATAATTTGCTCTGGGTGCATAATTGATATCTTCACAACAGCAATGAATGGCTGTATTGTCTGCTGTCTATTTAAAAGTTTGTCAAAATATTGTTCTAAAGCTTCACATGTAGAACAGCAGAATACAAACGAGTTTTGACATTCTTTTATTGAACATCTAATTTTATCTTTTTTTCTTTAAAATTTATTATAACTTTAAAAGGGTGGTTTTTCAGAACCGCATGTAGTAAGGTAATTATAGTAGCAAATTTTCCATCTGAAAATAAAAAAAGCTTAACTCAAACTTAAAATAAATAAAAACATATTTTTAATGTAAATTTGGTTTTTGTTCATTTCATGATTTAACGCTTTCTGATAACAGTTTAATCATTCAACATGACAGCTAGCTACATGTATATAGTTATTTACTAATAATTAAAACTTACTTCGAGTTACAGCCGAGTTTCCCATCAAATAATCGAACATAATTTTCGACTGCGGATCTTTTATCTGAGTTCCCTAATGACCATTATTTTGCTAAAAAAAATCATCCATGTACACATCATCAAGCGTTCGACCTGAGTCATTGTACTTAATGAAGTAATCAATTGAAATCTATGTAAAAAGATAACGATTATAATTGATATTCATATTTTTCAAAATTCAAAGACATACCAATTTGTACCCGTTCGACTCTTTGTCGTTTGGCCATTTATTAAAAATATATTTTGTTGAATATTGTGAAATAAAGTGAAATCTTTGAGTTAATATTTCCAATGATATATTAACTTCTCAAAGCTCAAGACATCGTTTCTTAATGCTTGGTAGTGCTGTTTGCCATCAAGTTGTGTTTTTAAAGAGGGATTCTTTTTGTCAATCTTCTTATTTGGTCGACTTGCATAAACCGGTTTTCTTCAAACGAGCTAGGTGGTTTCAAAATTTGAAATGTAGTTTGCCCAGTGGCGATGCATTTTTTCTCAGCAAATAATAAAATTCCTTAAAAAAGAAGTTGTATTGGTTACGTGTGTACATTTTTTCATATAAATGTGTATATTTATATAATATAATTATATTTTGTTAAATATATTGTACATGCATATATATACATATATATATATATATATATATATATATATATATATATATATATATATATATATATATATATATATATATATATATATATATATATATATATATATATAACTGTATTGAAAGTACGTCTTTTCTTGAAAACGTAGGGTTATCGTGCATACATAAAACAAAAATTAAAATTTGTTAAGGAATATACTCCTCATCAGGAATAAACTTAGCAAAATTTTCTATAAGTACTCGTAACTAATCTCACTTGCCTCGGGCAGCGCTTCTTCACTACAGTTCTCAAAAGTTCTTTTATCCTGCGAAACATCAACATTTTCAGTATGTTTGATAAACACGGGCTTTCTAAAAATTGGTTAAACAATCATCTTCAATACATTTGAAGCTATCCGCCATTGATAAATGCACATGTTTGCAATGAATTTTAAAACTTTCGAAATTTCCTACAATTTTCTGTCATTTAAAGCACTTCATATTATATATACAATACTTAAATCATATTTACAATTTTTAACTCTTTTTATTCTAATATACTTCTTAAACTAACTAAAATATTATTGCAACTATTATCCTTACTGAAATCGGTAACCTAAAAAACCGCGTGTTAAAATCTTATTATAACAACAAATGTGAATGTATTTTTTCCTTGTACTTACATGAAAGACTATGTAGATATAAGTCTACATAAGTTTAAAATATTTTTAATCCTTTTCGAAACACAATTTTATTAATAAAACACAATTTAATTAATTCAAGCACAATTAATTGTCACCAGTTCTGTTATTTAGAAAGACGCGAGTAATAATGAATCGCCCAAATAAAATTATTACCACAAAATGCTTAAAACTAACGGTTAATATAAATCAGGTTTTATGAATTTCACTACCAGTATCGTGAAATTCATAAAATAATTTGTGATTATCACTCAATTTTTTTTGATTATCATAAAAGATTGCTGAATACTATATTTTGTGATGATTATCACTACTATATTTTGTAAAACTTGCGTTTACATGTGTATTCAAAAAATACCAAAGGTTTAATATAATATTTATTATATTGTTATTTCTGTCTTTAAAGGCCATTAATGGGCCCTCACATGAGTAAACAATCTGACTCCAGCGATTTCCACCCAGCGTACTCGCTGAGATCGTAATTCATGTACAATATTGGGGATCTCGATATTGTACAGAGCTCGGTATGTACCATCTTCTTCACCGTTTGGACCGTATATCACCCACTTGATTCTTTTCGCAAATATAAGAAGCCATCTCTCGTACCCGTCCGACAGCGTCCAACTTTTAATAGATAACAACAGGCGTGAACAATGTTTTATAAAGATTCAGCTTACATAATATAATATTTATACTGGACGGTGATATAAACGTCGAATACTGAAATTTTCCGTACCGTTTTCACAGTGATTTTAACATACAATTGACATGACCAATATATGTACTCGCGTGATCAATGTATTTTCTTTAAAATAATTTATTAAATTAATTTCAAAATATTATCGATATTAATAATAACATCTCTCGATGAATGAATGTTGTTCAGTATTTGAAACAATTCAGTTGGAACAAGTTCAGGCGATTATATACTTCCGTAATATAGTGTTGTAATAGCCTTCACCTTAACTAGTTTTTAATAACATTGTTATACAGCATTTTTTTCCCTCCTTCATTCTATTATTTTTACGGAAAATCCCTTATAAGTTTAAAACTTGTTTCAATCTTCTAACGAGTTTTCGTGATATTTAGATGAAATGGCACAGGAGAGAAACAAAAACTGAAGATTTAAATTGAATTGGTACAATTTTTTGATTAATTAAAGTCATTAAAGATTTATTTAAATTTTCGAATCAAACGGCACTATAATCTAATCCATAGGGCTTCTCGATCATTTTTACCATTAATTATATATGCACATTCAAATTTCAAATTATTATTGATTTTTCTAATTTTTGTTTGTTTTCGCGACATGGTTGTAAATTAAGAGTAATATGTACGTACTATTAACTTGACGATTAATTATTTATTTAATAACTATATTAAGTTAAAACAATGGAAACTTAGCAATGAAAAATCGAATATATTTAATTTTTTCATATGAAAATTGCTTGCTGGCTAGGCTACAGACAATCGAGTACCTGTCAAATAGCAATGTTGCATACAAATTGAACGTTTTCTAACCAATATTGGTACTTTATTTTGGTTATAACAAAAAAATACTATCCGTCCTGGTCATTTGTTAAATGGTATTATTATTTGTGTTATTAAGATACGTCACCACTATTTATTATATTGGTGACGTATCTTAATGAACATTTTATTTAAAATCATTAAAAATGTTATGGTTCTAATTCAGTTTTTCACAAAATTGTTTAGTGATTTTCATAATATATAATAATGATTATTTTGTTAGTTTAATTCATATATACTTTTTGTGATTTACAACAAAATCTGGAAAAGTTTCGGTTGTGAATTTCAAAAAACTTACTTTAGTGATATTAATAAACGTAGAAAATTCACTAAATTCATTTTGGTGTAAATCATACAAAAAATAGTTAAAATCAATAAAATATTTATGATTATCACGAAAATCGACTTACAAAAGCCATATAATGATGTTAATCAAAAAATTTTTTTCCGTGTAGCATCTCAACAGAGCTGTTGGAAGTTTTATGGTCGCATTAACGAAGATTCTATAATCTTATGTTATTGTTATGTTAAATTTGTTTAAACACTCGATTTATAATCTACTGGTTCAGTTAATTAGCAAAAAGAATAAAAACGTCGATTAAAATTTAATTGACAATACTCGTATGAACCAATTTTTTTTTTGGTATTTAGATTTTATTCACCACTCTCATGGTGTTTGACGAGCTACCGCACAACAAATTTACAATTAATGCGATACTAGGGACCGTATACCATCTGCCAGTATTTTTAAAAAATAATCAAAATTTGAACCACTGGCGTAATATGGTCAACAGTATACATTATACACATAAAAGGTTTTAGGATGGATTTAACGCTCGTGTTGTTAGAGGTAATTTTACATTTTCTTGGAATGAAAATTCAAGGCAGTCTTACATCGATAGTTCGATACTACATAGAATGGTTTTAGTCGATATAATCCTTTAATAATGGATTATTAAAGGGCAATATCGTTTCATGGCTTTTGAGATGAGTTAAACATTTTACCTCCGGAGTGGTATTCGTAATTTAAAATTATTTCAGTATTTATTTAGCATCCGCGGATAACGCCCTCAGTTGACTGGATCGTATAGCGTTAAACGATGTATCCATGTACACTAAAACCTATAGTTTTGATTTATGAATATATTTACAAATCTATAATGTTTGTTATTTACACAAATTTCAATGCCAGAATCTTATTCAGAAATATTATGATCCTAGTTTATGGGTTGCACATAAATAATAAATGAAATTCTTCTGTAATATCAATCGAATGATTTGCATATAATCTTATATCTTAACTAACTATACACAATATTTTGGTTTGTGTATAATATTTATGTACAAACATACAGTCTGAAGTATTTATCTGCTTAGTTATATATGAATGTCGGTAAAATCAATAAATTTGAGTTATTTATATGACGTTTTCATACATTGGAAATGCCTCATTGTTTTAATATTAGGTCGGGTATTAAAGATTGGTTGATTAATGGTTTCTGATATAATCGGACCTGATATATAAGCGTTTATAATATTCACATATTGGTTTTTGGCGTTACGATATTTATTTTATGTTTCAGACGCATAAATTTTGTATTTAACTTTGCTGTTTACTGTTCGATGTAAAGAGCTTCTTTTGAGTACCGTTTGCTTAAATTTTGAGACTCTATATATCGTGAGTTGGCCAGAATGGTGAATAGGTCTTAATTTATATTTGTACATTCGGTTTTGGAATATTTTGCCTAACTGGGCATATTCTCAAATTTAAAAGCAGTGAACAAATAAATTTGAATAAAACTCAATTTAATTTTTATCTATATTGAGTATGTATACATTCACTGAAAACAATAAACAACGAAACGACAATTTACTGAAAGTGCCCATTCAAACTTCAATTATCTTAGAACTAGTTATTATACAACAATTTTTAAATTGTCAAAATCAAATAATTGTTCCAATGTTTAGAATTTACACTGCCACAATTTCATTCCAGGAAAATTAAAAATTACCTTGCATCACGAATTCAGACTCTTAGTCTAATGGTTATATTGGATGGACAATAAAGAACGACAATTGGAACAACACCCTATTTTTTTCGTTATTAAGATTTTAAACAATCTCTTATCCACGTCTCTAAAAAACCTGTCTCCAATTTTCGCCTCTAATTTATCTTTTATAGTGATGCCATTCCACCACATTGTTTTTTTTAAATCTCAAACAAATTTCAACACCATAACTCAGTTTCTTCCCACAAATTTTGCTGCGTTGTGAAGAACATGGCAATTAGGGTAGGTTAGGTTATAGTGGCTGCTACGGCACACTTAAACCAGTGACGGTCCACTGTGATACCACAGGATAATGTGGTAGTTCAGTAGTTCAGTATGTACCTATCCATACGAGCATATCTATGGTTTCTGTGTTCTAATGCCGAACATGAGCATAGGAAGTGGACTAAAGTCCCTGCCACCCTCTCGTCCATATAGCTTGAAGCATGTCATTTGCATCTAGACCTAGCTCTACGCATGTTCTCCAAAAAGACAGGTCCCTGTGAGTATTCCCCAAGACCATTCTTAATTCACATTTACGTAGAGGGAGATTAAAGTATTGAAGACTGCACAACATAGATTGCAATATCAATCTAGGATACCAGATTATGTCCAAAACCAAGTCGAGACCACTTCAATCGCTATCATCTCTGCTTGGTAAACGCTGAAGTAATCAGGAAAACGAATGGATTTGTTCATATTTAGTATAACACAGAAGACTCCTCCAAGATTCTCTTGAAGGACAAATGGCCTGGAAACCTGTATTGAAGCATAACGTGGCAGTTATAATTTGCGTTAATTATAAATACGTTTTCTAATGAAAGATTCTGTAATACTAATTTGTTGCATCTATAATTAACCTCGGCATTTATCTGTACTATATTGACCAAATTCCCAAATTTTCAAAATGATAAATTCCATTTTAAAGTACAAAACCTAAAAATTGGTTAATTTGACAGTTTATCAAACTTTCCAAATTTTAAAATTCCTAAAACTAATTAATTAATTAATTAGTTTTAGGAATAAATTTAATTTTTTTAATTCTGCACCTGAAACTTTTGTTTTGAACCTATATCGAAATTCTAAATTTATTACGTCATTTTGATTCAATTATCCAATTTTGAAAAAGCCTTTCAATTAAAACAGAAAAATGTTTATATTTTCATTATGATTCAATTTCCTAAATTAACTTATTGTCTTAATTCATATTTTCATTAAATAATGGATTGTTGATTTTCTGTATTAGTAAATGTAACGATTCAATTTGCAAATTCCTAAATTTCTGATTTTTAAAAATTCCGAAATATGAAAATTTAAATAGTAAATTTCTAACGTTTCAAATTCTCAAAGTAATTGAATTTTAACACACTATACCGGAGTTCGAAATTTTTGCACCTTCGACCAATCATAATTTGGATTTAACAATTCGTCGTACAAAAATTTTGTCAATTATTTCTTAAGGAATTTTTAAAAAAGACTCGTCAAAGGCCTAGTTCCATTCTGTTTGGCCGTATTCCAATTGTGTCGACGGTAACAGAAAATTAAAATTTCGACAGAAAACACAAATTTTCAAATTTTTATCTTTTTTGGTAAATAATTGACACACGGCCTTGAAACAATTTACAATGAAACAAAACGTGAAATAATAATGAAACCGAAAATCGGAATTTCAATCCTAACTAAGTTTTGCATTTTTTGAAATTTTAATTTTTGATTTACTTTACCGAAATTTTAATTATTAAAACCAAATTTTGCTACACCATTTTGAAATTGTATAATCGAATTTTGAAGAGTGTTTGAAATTTTACTTGAAACACTTGATCCGCTTGCAAAGTTTTTAGCTTCTGTTGACCTCCAGATCAAGTGTCGTGAAGCTGAAGCTTTACAGAGTGTTGATCAGCCCCATTGTTATGTATGGATATGAAAGTTGGACGCTGCCGGGCGGGGACGAGAGATAGCTTACAGTTGAGAGAAAATCGTGGGTGTGATTTACGGTTCAAAAACGTGAAGAAAATGGTACATACCGAGCTCTATACAATATCGAGATCAGAGATCTGATGAAGATTCCCGATATTGTACATGGAGTAAGATGGTCACGTTCTGCGTGCGGATCCGGAACGAATTGTGCAGCGATCTCTGAAAGTAGAGCACAGTATGAAAACCAAGGTCAGGATCGAAACTAGCGAAGCCATATTGTTGACACAATTAGGAGCCAGTAAGGAGCCTTTAAAAAAACTGTCATTAATAATTTGAAATTTTTTGATATCATTTTTCAGAGTTATCGGATTTCAATATAATTTAATATTTTAACTAAACTTGAAAAACTGAAATCGATTTTGGTTCTTTCTAGTGAAATCGGTCATTTTTATGAAATTTATCGTAGTGTGGATTTGAAAAACCTCGTTACGATGTTTGTCGTGTAGTTGTTATGTTCTTTCAGGACTAATGATTAAGTTACATTAGGTATATTAAATTTTGCTAGCCATAGAATAATATTCTTAATTTATACCTGTCTGGAGTTACGACATCAATTATGTACAATTTTCGTAATCGGAATAATATTAATCTAACCATAATATGTATATATGTACATACTTTATATGCAGGAAGCATTTTCCATTGGAATTCGATTTCTCCTCAACAAAAAAGGGAACATTTTTATGGTATGTATACGTATGAGAATATGTGGTAAAATGCGCAGGATTAAAATTATATTGGTGCTTGCCATCCCGCTGACCAAAATTTCATTGTCTGACTAATTCTCCTCATTTAACATGTAGACATACATACATATGTATAGTATGATGAAAACAATCGATTTTACAATAAGAAAGATATCGTTTGTAAATTGATTTTTGATGTTTTAATGATAACGTTCTGCTATATGTATAGCAGGGAAAATTCGGTAATAACCTGTGCTGTAGGTAGCTTTCATAATAACTTGAGACAAACTATTGATGAGAGAGAGTTCCTATTTTTTCTTATACGACAACTCTACGCATAGTTCAATTTTTTTAATTTTCCAATCCATTGCACTGCTGTTTTGTTTAGCTGTTGACTGTTGTCAACAAATTTAACTATAGCTGAAAAAATGTATGTACACGATTGTGGAATACTTTCAACCTTTTGTGTTGCTATATGTGTATGCTATTCGTAGTCCATAGTTTTGTATTAAATGTTATGAATAAAATATACCTCACAGTCGCAGGGTACAAATTTTTTTTAAGGTTGTACATATTTATTCGAAAGGTAAATACCTAGGATATATTTAAATTGTTAGCTAAATTTGTGTATAGTATATAAATATATTTGTTTGTTCATATTCGAGTATATGTATATACCTAATGTGGTTTCACCTCAATTAAGGTGAAAATTTTCAATTTTATGGACGATTAAATCGTTTTCGTTGAATGACAAAATATCAAAATATGAAACCAAATATAATATGTATTTGAATGCTGGAAAATTGTATACGGTATATATAATGGCTTCGAGGCCTGTTTGGTGTGTATACATGATAAATAGGTCGATAATCATTTTATTGATTTAGAATATTGTATACTAAATACCATTCACAAGCGTGACAGTTTACATAAGCTATGCACATATTTACACATCATTTGTGTATACAGAATTATTTTAAAATTTTTTGCACTGTAGATATAGTGATTTAACAACAAAAGTAATTTTTCCTCCTTACAATATTAACGGTAAGATATTTTTTCTTAAGAAAGTCATAAAAAGAAAAAGAAGTAGACAAATCCTTTTCGATGCATTTTGTTAAGAGTAAGATAAGCTTTTTACGATTATATTGTGTTATTAATGTCAATATGGCGTATATTGGAAATAAGGAATTATATTTTATTACAATATTATTACCAAGTAATAAATGCCGTTTGTTGAAAATATATAAAATTGACTGCTTGACAGCAAGGTGTCTAATTGAGCTATTAAAACCTTTTAATACAGTTTTTATATACGATTTTATTATCTTTTATTGTGGATCATTATGGGTTAAGAAATGTAATCCGCAACGAATGATAATACGATAAAAGGATACTCATTGTATTTAACAAGATACATATGTACATACCTTTCATCTTTATTTTGTTTACAATAGCAATGGATAAGTTTTCAATATACATTTAATGGTGGGCTGTTTAAATTATTCTTTTAGAATATGTTACACGTGTTCTAGTATTGGTTTGCTTCAGAATTTTTGTCATTGAAGGCCAGTTTATGCATTTCTATCTTGCTGCAAAATTGTCTGCAAAGCAGGGTGAAGTTAGCCGCTATTTATTCTAGTATGTTGGTACATGGCTTTTTGCTCAATTTGCGGTTGTTAAGAATTATGTCAGTTTGACATAACTTTGACATAATTTTTTCATAATATTGACATAATTTTGACGTAATGTAAATAAATTGATGTTATTTACAAAGCAAGTATGATGATAATATATCACATAAAATACTATTGTTGGTAATTTCTTTGCATAAAACGTTGATGTCCAAAAAGAAAAGAAATTCAATTTAATTTAAGTTTTGTTGTGATATCGAATAAATTTCAATTTGATTTAGATTTGTGTTTAATCATAATTATATTGTGTTTAATTATATTATACATTTTAAAAATAATTCAAATAGTGACACGGTGTGCGTTAGAGGGTTCATTTCGAGATTCTTGAAATCTTTCGAGAGGGAAATGACACTCGAAGGCCACCACCAAATGTTACTATATACTCAACCGATTTTAATACTAGAAGCACTGTTCCACCATATTTATGTTTATATTGCACACACTGTAATTTGACAACCAAACCCACTGTAAATACTGAATTATTGTATGTATGTGCGTACTTTGTAAGGATGCACCAGAAGAAGATTATAATAATCACGAATTAAGACTATGTATCAGAAAACCAAACGTCCACAGAACATATCGAAATAAAAGTATAAATGTACAAATAAATACAAATTTAATTAATTTAATAAATTTTATTAGTATGTAAGATACATAAAATATTACAATTTTAAATATTAAAACAAAAAAATCGATTGGTGGTTTTTTGTGCGCGGTCCATCCGTGAAAAAATTTTGAAAATTTCCGAAAACGAGCCGATTGTTTATTCTTCATGTGCTGTATATTGGGTCGATTTATTTTAACTTCACTGCAACGTGGTCTTGTTAATAATCAGAGCATTCCTCTTTCAGACGATCCTTACGACGTCCTGTGTGGATTATAAATTTTCGTTTGAAGCATTAAATCATATTGAAACAATTAAAAAATTAATTAAACCTACCTTCAATATGCAACGCTTCAGCTGGTGTAAACTAAACGAATAAATATAGATAGAAGTCCAAGATGTAAACATTCTACTGTTGGGTAGCTTATATTCCAATTTGGTGTGGCACCTCCCTCGACTTACCTAATTGAAGTTGATAGAGCCGTGGCACAATTTGAGTGAAAATACGTTCTAAAATGTTTTGTCGAAATGCTTTGGAACAATATTCGCAGGGATAGGGTTTCTCGCCAGTATAGGTTCTTATATGATTTTGTTGTGCGTCTGCTCAATAGAATCGTTTACCACACAGTCCGCATCCATATCGACGTTCTCCACTAATACGGTCATTCACCAGTCTTGCATTTTTGAATATGATCATTCAAATAAGGGCGAATCGTAAATTTTTGGGTACATCCTTCCGCCTTCGACTCTTCAAGCAACTGGCTTAACGCGATTTTGTATACGATTTACCACTATAATATAATTTAGTTTCAAAATTTTACCAGAAATAGTTACTTCCAACTGGGACTTCCAGTACATGAATCTAAAAATATACAATCAAGATAAACAACAAAATATTTATCTTAAATAATAAATATCACATCCATCATCCACCATTATAAAAACACGACATTTTAAATTTGATTTATTTACACCGACCGCAAAAAGTTGTTTGGTCATTTCTACTGCAATGGCAGTACATATTTTCTCATAAAAAAATATTTCTCACAGTATAATTAGTAATTACAAATTAAAATTAACAATAATCTTACCATTAAATGACATTAAGTGACATTTCGGTTTCGCCAAGATATAGCAAACAAAAAAAAAAATAAATTGAGAAAGAGCCAAAATTGACATAATGAGTGAAAATTTGAGCATATTTTTAATTTGCAGCAGTAGCCAGCCTGCTGCACATTTTGCATCGATTTGAAATTATTTTAATTTGGAAGGGGAATAGTTAATTTAAAAGGGGCTAGTTTTGATTGGCTTATATATGGTCTTTGAATATTTTGCAGCAAGATAGAATGGCATAAACTCGCTATGAAGCTTCCATTAATCTGGCCTCAAAACGTAAGCTGATCTGTTTTCGTATATCAAAATTAACACTTTTGTTGCTTAGATAATATTTACATGTGTTCAATTGTGTCAATAATTTATTATTGCAGTCCTATTTTTTTTAAAAGAAACCTGTTTGTTCCACAAAACATTTTAATGCCTATGACAGACAATTTGCATATTGTTTATACAGTGAATGGGTTTCCATTGGCATCCATTTTAATCTAGAGTTATTCGTACAAATGCATATTAGTACTATACAAACTTACTTGATACTTGATTAAACTTGATTAAACAACTAAATTTTAACATAATATTCACATTGTGAATGATCAAAGTCAATAAACTATAAGGAAATTTGAATTTTCCAAACATGTATAGAACTATGTTCTTAATTGGTATACATTGGTAAAACATCATTTTAGTGAATATTGAAATTTTAAATTCAGAATTGAATTCAATTAAAATTGGTTTGAAATTTTGATTTTCAAAGCTTACATAACATTCAAAATTCCTAATTTTCTAATTCCCATAAATATTGATTCGGATTAAAATTATCAAACCACATCAAATTTAATGGTTTAGAAAATCCAAAATACTCAAAATTCCGATAATTAAACTTAAAATTTAGAATTTCGAAATTTAGGAACCGAAAATCATTCATTAGGGACCGACATTTTCAATTACCGGTAAAAAACATGAGATTTAAACTGTAAATTAAAAATAAATCGAAAACTTATTGTACAAATTGTTTACTATTGTTGTTTGTCATCAGTGCCGAATTATAGGGTACTCCGGGCCTTGAACCAGTATTAAATGAAGTGTTTCCTAACAAATTTCTACCAAAACTGATGAACTGCTATGTCCGTTCAATATGTCGCATTTGTTTTTGTTGTTGCTTTTCTTCAAATTGGTATAAGGCTCAAGGCTCTTCCAAATCTCTCGCAAGTTGTTTCGATTGCAGGCCCGATTAAATTCGAATCCCTTTTACATGGTGCCTTAATTGGGATTCGAATCTGGTACGTCCCAATGCAAACGTCACTTTTTTGAATACTGTGATATTTGCCCGGTATAATTTCAATTGAAAATTTGAAAAAAATAGAATATAATTTGAATAGAGGGAGGGGGGGGGGGGGGGTAGAGAGGGGTGGGGGAATATATAGAAAAAATTGTTGGAATGCTTTTAAAATTTCAAAAATAGCCACCAGGAATTGGACATTTTCATGAACGTTTTATAATCAAATTTTGAACATTAAACATTACAAATTTATCTAACTCTTTCATTTTTAATTAATATTTTTTGATTATCAATATTTGCAGTAAAATCTCAGCTCATTAAAATAATATTTGCTTTTTACTAATTGCTAATTTTATAATATGTAGGTGTAGTCAGGTCATACATTTCTAGTTGATAATTTTTATACAAATACATATATTTGAATAATATTTTATAATAAATCTGACTACTCACATTAATTTGGCTGCAATCAAAATAATTCCAATTGTATTTTTGGTTCTGTTAGTTTTATAAATTATTTTATTCAAGAATATGTACATATAGTTTCAGTGTCAAAAATTTTATTTGATTTTTTATTGATTCCTATACATAAGTATTAGCTTTTCATTTGAGTGAATATTTTAGATCGATTTGTTTAGCATAATTTTCGTACATATACATATATGTACATGTAATATTAGAAAATACGAAAATTTAAAATTTTATACATCAATTCAACTTTAAGGTGGTCTCACACTATGCGATTTGCATAAAACATTTGTTGTACAATATTTTGCTATGCTTGGAAATCGTCAAAAAATTATGTTGTATCACAATTGAACTGAAATTGCAGTCAAACGCATTTTAATAAAATTTTTATACAACATTTTTGACAATTAACCTAAAAATGGTGAAATGACTGTATTTGAGTGCCGGTACGATCGTGAAACAAAATATAATTAAATTTTTATCTTATTTTATTTGTAGTTTTAACAAACAAACTTAATTAATTTTATTTTTGGGATTTGAGTAGCGCTAGAGATATGTGGTACCACAATAAGGACGCACGAGAAGATACAAAAAAAAGTCTGCCCACCACTTTGAATAGAAGAAAAAAACTATTTGGCAGCAGTCTGAAAAGTGGTATGGGCTTGATTTGATTTGATTTGAGTGGAATGTTCGACCAAGCATTAAGCCAGATCTCCCGGAGATGGCTGGGCCTCACCGAACACCCGTTTACACATATAATAAAGACGATTTGGATAGGTTCAGTTAGTATGATAGAAATTGACACGGTTAAAGACACCTGGTATAGCCAATACTTAGTAACACAGGACGATACAGTTCTAATCTACTTTTATAATTTTTTTCAGCATTACTGGGCTCTGAAATACTCCTGCAAATCAAATTAGTTACAATTTATTTTATTCTGCATTCTAAGCTTTAATTAATTAATTTACATTTAAATTTAACTGGCAGAGATCCTGTAATTTAAATCAATTTATTATTATTAATTCCATAAATTTGAATGTAATGAATGATAATTAGTTTATACTGTTAAATGGTTCAATATTTGTGAAAAGTCAAGAAAAGCAAAGGAGTTAAACAGGGATGCCCCAAATCTCCTCGTATATTTAATTTCATTCTGGATGAGGTTTTACTAATTGTGGCAGACCAATTCCCTGATTTGAAACTAGATCAGCATAGTGTTGTCTTGTGTCACTTTCAACCGTGTTGATACGATGTGACATTTGGGTATTTATTTAACCTCCAAGTTAAGTCGGGCTCTCACCATTCGTACTCGGTGTCATCAGGCGCTCGGAATAACTCATCATATGCCGAAATTCATTCATAGAAATCCCTATGTGATTCATTCATAGAAATCCCTATCATTCATAGAAATCCCTAAGTACCCTATGAGACGGTTATCTCTATGTACCGCTCCGTTATTTCCCCTGTGTTGACATATGGTTTACAGACAGTTGCTCTAACCTTTGAAAACTTAAGGAAATACTAGTTTTTTTCTAAATAAGCTACTCGAGTTCTGTCCTCATCGACGCTCACGTAAAATCAAGGACATCTAAACATGATAAGACTATTACCAAAAAAATTAAAGTACATCGAATTAATTATTGGGGACACATTCATCGTAGGAATCCCACCCAGCGTGGGTGGCAGCGTCCTAGTTCAGCGTTCTCCCACATTGTCGGTCCAAAAGTTGGAACGCCCTTGTTACACCTGGAATTACTCACTAAGGCAGGATTTAAGTTACATTGGTAGACCTCATATAGAATGGGAGACATTGCTCATTGTACGTCCGGAATTTTGGCAATCGGTCAATGAAATCTATGGACTTGATGAATCGGACTGTAGTGAGTCACTTGGTGAAGAAACCGAGGAAGGGCTTAAGATAGTCGAATAGCCCAGCCTTCCAAATCCTTGACAAACACCGCATGTTTGTTTTAATCCCAACCCCTCCGAGAGCAACCATCCCAGTACCAATTCAACCTAATCCATGAGCCGTTCTCCTACCCCTTCCAATAGTCTGAAAAGTGGTATGGTTCACTTCAATTGTAGTACAATTCACTATAGTTTTAGAAAACCCATTGGCAGACGCGCAAATCGGAATCACCATTTAAAGTGCAAAGCAATATCGAAAATGCACGCACGGAAGCGAATACAAGCTCGCGAGGTATGCCGACAGTTTCTGGTGTGGAAATTGTTAATAAAGACATAGTTGAAGTGAGTTTGGGTGGTCTGGTGAGAAGCTGTCTGGGGGAATCAAGTTGGCACTTGTTGCCAGCTCCGTATCTTGCAGCTTCCACAAGTGTGCGTGTTACCTCCCCGTGGTGACCACCGGGCAACTATTACACCATGTGGTGTACTAGGCGAAAACACGGCGTTAAATAACTGGGCCGGGTTAAGGTGTTAATCGTACCGTGCTAATAACCGGCCAGGCTGGGGGCCCAGTCAAAAAACTAGCCCAGTCTCTAACGGTGTATCCGGATACTTGGCGCCCTCCGGATCATGTAGCCTTACCTGTGTATTGCGGATCTCTGCACAGGTGGACCTCCGTTCTCCGCTACTCGTGGGACCTATTATGGAAGATCCAAATAAAAAACAAGAAGAGACCGGTGCTCTTAAAAATCCGGAATCTAGTACTGCGGAGACATCGGCCTTTAGGCCCGGTCTCCAACGTGCAATTAGGGGCATAAGACCGAATGAGGCTGGCCCCTCGAAACCAAAGGGCAAAGGCACGAATGCTGGCCCTCCATCAGTGTCAAACTATCAGACCAGGAAGAGAGCCTGGCGCATGATCTCTAAGATCTGTAACATTCCGTTGGAGCAGAGAACGGATAGAGACAAGGATACGCTTGCGTGGGCAAGACGTATCACTGAGCCAAAGCAGGAGGGTTCCGTTGTGATCTCACAGCCGAAAAGGCAGAGATCTGATGATGAACCGCCTACGGAGGCTAAAAAGAAACGGGTTCCGGACAATGTTACCAGGCCCTTCAACGAGGTGCTAAAGGATCACCTGATCATGGCAGTCGTTGACAGGGCACAAGAAGATGGGAGCATTACGACCCTTAACTGGAGGAAGGTGGAGAAGGCCTTAGCCGCCATCTTCCTAAAAATCATGAGGGAGAACCCAGGACCTGCTCCGTCCTGCCGAGACGGAGGGTGGCACCGGGGTCACGTAAAACTGACTGCCTGTGCCGATGAGAGGTCTGTGACCCTCTATAAAAAGGCGATCGGCAGCCTGGGGGAAGTCTGACCGGGGGCCAAACTAGCAGTGGTGACTAGGGAAGAAATTCCCTGCAGGCCAAGGGCACGAGCCTGGATTCCTGCGGAGCCAACTGATCCTAAGGAGATCCTGGAAATGTTGAAAATCAGCAATCCGGATCTGCCAACGGCCACCTGGAAGATTGCCAGGTTAGATGAGGTTAAGGCGGAAACAGATCACAGATCGGCCGTCATAATCATCGACAGAGAATCCGTGGGTGCTTTGGCAAAATCTTTGGCCTGGTCAGCTATGGATTTGGAGCGATTACGCTCAAAATCTATAAGCGCGATGAGGCTGACAGACCTGGGGCAACTGCAGCAGGTGGGGAAGCCACTAGTGGTGTCCCGCCTATTGCTGGTGACCCAGATGTCCAAAGCATCCCGGAAGACGCTCAGGAGACACTATCCCTGGACTCGGAGATATCGAGATCATTGGGACTACGCTGTGCGCTCCTACCGGACGAATCGACGTCAGAAGGTTCTGATTCAACAGTGGTGGAGGTAAGCAATATCTAATGCTTAAGATCCTTCAGATCAACCTCCATCACTCTAAAGCCGCCTCGGCGGCCCTCCTTCTCAAAATGGAATCTGAGTCCATTGATGTTGTTCTGGTTCAGGAACCTTGGGTCAATGGTGACCGGGTGCTGGGCCTCAGAACTTCCAAATATAAAATACTACATGCGAAGAATGAAGGTAAGATACGTTCCTGCATTCTCGCTAGAAATAATCTGAATATTTTTATACTACTTAATTACAGCAACGCTGATGTAGTGGTGGCTAGCATCGAGATGGATGGGCAAAATCTCTGGCTAATATTGGCCTACCTACCGTACGAGGAGGAAAATATACCACCAGGTAGGTTGGTTAGTGCAATAATGGAGGCTCAAAAACGAAAAGTAGGAGTCATAATGGGCAGTGATGCTAATGCACATCACTCAATCTGGGGAAGTACAAATATCAACAGGCGAGGTGAGTTACTCCTTGATTTTATTTTAAGTACTAACCTAAATATATGTAATATCGGGTGCAAGCCAACCTTTATTACTAAAAATAGACAAGAAGTGCTGGATATCACACTTGTCTCGGATTTTATTAAGGAGAGGGTATTGAACTGGAAAGTGTCCGAAGACCATTCCTTTTCTGACCATTGTTATCTCCAATACGAAGTGGATACAAAACCCACTAGCAAACTACCCTTCAGGAATAGGAGGAAAACTGATTGGGATTGTTTCAGAACCATTCTGGGTAACTTATTACCGGTATCGGTTCCAAAACCTCCTGCATCTACACAGGAGCTTGATGCTCTAGAAGCCAAGCTATCTGATGCTTTTAACAAGGCCATGTTAGGTGCATGTCCTATCAGTAGACCCTTGGGTAAATCTCGGCCACCCTGGTGGTCGAAGGAACTCCAAGGTACTCGTATGAAATGCAGGAGACTGTTCAAGAAAGCGGAGAACACAAATGCTGCTGCAGACTGGGACTGTTACAAGGAAGTCCTCAAAACCTATAAGTACGAGCTGAGAGCAGCCAAAACGAGGGCTTGGAAACTCTACTGTGGCAATATACAGGAGTCCTCGGAGGCGGCCAGGCTACGCAAGGTACTTTGTTCTAGTCCTTCCATCCCGAGTTATCTACAACGACCGGATGGTTCATGGACTACATGTAGTGAGGAATCCCTGGAGCTATTACTAGAAACGCACTTCCCGGAGTGCTCGGTACTAGCTCCGGAGGGACCCATGATAAATAGGGGTGTAAACTCCGTAAGCCATATAGTAAGCAGGCGGAATATCCTATGGGCAATAAACAGCTTTAAGCCATACAAGTCGGCAGGGCCTGATGGCATTATCCCTGCGGATATCCAGCGAACTATTGACTTAACCCTGCCCTGGCTGGAAGTTATCTTCAAAGGCAGCCTGGAACTCTGTCACATTCCTAGGAAGTGGACTGAAATAAAAGTAATATTTATACCTAAGGCGGGAAAAAGCTCTCACTGCTATCCCAAAGACTTTAGGCCTATAAGCTTATCTTCTTTTCTGTTGAAAACACTGGAAAGACTAATAGAGGCTCACATTAGAGGCTCAATCAAGCCGGGCGAGCTGTCGGAATCTCAACACGCATACCGTAAGGGACGATCGGTGGAAACAGCTCCCCACTCCCTTATTGGCCCGATTGAGAAATCACTTGAATATAAAGAATATTCAATGGTAACCTTCTTGGATATAGAGGGGACCTTTAGCAACGTCAGACCGGGGGCAATCACTGGGGCCCTTGCGTGTCTGGGGGTAGACGGGTCACTCAGAGGCTGGATAGATCATATGCTTAGAGGCAGGATCGTGACAGCTTATCTGGGTGGGACGTCTGCCGCCAGATACGTGAGCAGAGGGACACCTCAAGGTGGGGTTTTATCCCCCCTTCTTTGGAACTTGGTCATAAATGACCTGTTACTAAACCTGGAAGGGCAAGGCTTCAAGGTGGTTGCTTACGCGGATGACGTTGCTATTGCGGTCTTCGGTAAATATCCTAGTACGCTGAGTGAGCGCATGCAGTGCGCGCTTGGCTACCTTTCTGAGTGGGCACGCGGCTGCGGACTGAACGCAAACCCACAGAAAACAGAGCTGGTCCTCTTTACCAGGAAGCACAAGCTTCCTCAGTGTGACCCGCCAACATTAAATGGTACTCGCTTGATCTTTACGGATAGAGCAAAATACCTCGGACTTCTTTTGGATAGCAAGCTAAGCTGGAAACCAAACATCGTAGAGAGAGTAAAGAAAGCTACTATAGCGCTCTACTCCTGCAAAAATGCCATTGGAAAGAGATGGGGTATGGAGCCCCACATAGTACACTGGCTCTACGTTTCAGTGGTCAAACCTATACTGCTGTATGGGGTTGTCGTCTGGTGGCCAGCGTTAAAAATTATGGCCAACCTTAAACTATTGATGAAAGTCCAAAGAACGGCCTGCTTGTGTATAAGTGGGGCTCTCAGGAGCACACCTACTCAAGCTCTGGAGATTCTCTTTCATCTTACTCCATTGGATATTGCGGCCGAGCAGCTTGCATCTTGCACAGCCATTCGGCTCAAATCCATATCTATGTGGACCTGTAACAATGCAGGGCACTCGTCTATCCTATGCAACAGGGGTATTCCGGAAGCTACCGACTACGCTATTCCCTTGCCATCTGCTGAGGTGAGATTCCAAACTGAGTTTCCCACCAGAGAGGACTGGGTGAACGAAACGGTTATGGACAATGAGGCACTAAGCTTCTTCACGGATGGCTCAAAAAGGGATAAAGGGGTTGGCTGCGGGGTATTCTGTGAGGCACTAGGGGTTAACCTCTCTTTTCGTCTTCCCGACTTTTGCAGCGTTTTTCAAGCTGAACTGATCGCGATAATGGAAGTCATGGACTGGTTGAAGTATAATGTAATATCTACGAGGGATATTCGCATTTTTACGGACAGCATGGCTGCTATTAAAACGCTACAATCATACTCCCTGACGTCGAAAGTAGCCCAGAACTGTCTGGCATCTTTAAATGAGATGGCTGATCAGTTCAACATCCGCTTGACGTGGGTGCCAGGGCATTTCAATATCGCAGGGAATGTAAAGGCAGATGAGTTGGCCCGCAAGGGTACTGCACGCCTAATAACCCAAAGCAGGCGGGATATAAAGATACCGCTTGCTTCATGTAAACTGTTGCTTCTGGAAGAAGCTATAAAAGAAACGAACGTCAGATGGTCTAACGCCAGTTCGTGTGTAATAACCAGGCAGATCTGGCCTGGTCTTGACCGGTCTAGATCAGACCAACTGATATCGCTTCGACGACACCATATTGGTATGGTCGTGGGAGCTATAACGGGACATTGTCTCATTGGGATACATGCGCGCAGACTGGGTGTCCCAGCCCACGATTTCTGCCGCAGCTGTGGTGATGAGGAGGAGGAGGAAAATGTGCTCCATCTGCTCTGAACCTGTCCTGGTCTAGCGTACAGCAGAACAAAATTTATGGGGACTTCCCCTTTGAACGACCTCACGGATCTTAGTAAGATCGAGATCCGGGACTTTAAACGCTTCTTGGTAAGCTCACGATGGTTCAGCGAGTGAAGAGGAGAAAACTCGAATGTGGTACAGCTACGGACCAATTTTGTGTCTATGCTAGTCCTTTAGGACGGCCACCATAACCTAACCTAACCTAACCTAGTTGAAGTGAACTTGTCTTCCACTTCAACTAATTCGAAAGCTCGAAGCCATGGTAAGCGGCGGATAAACTGTGGACGGAAAAAAGAAAACGATGTTGTCAGAATCCCATGGCGAATACTAAAAGTTGCTATAAATAAAACGGAAAGCAAAGCCCAAACAGAAGAATTTTCATCAGAGATTAGAGATTATGGAAGGTTCATATTGTCAGAAATAAGCCATTTAAAAAATAAAATAATTATATTATAGAGGCTAAAAATAATATGACGCAAAGAATTTTTACGGCTAGAGCCAAAGAACTTAACATTTCATAACGGAGAAATTCATTACGAACATTTAAAGCATCCATCTTTGGTCTAACAATTATGGACTCAAGATTAGTCGATAAAGTTTCTTGATCGATGTTCGATCTTTTGTGGCTCTCATTCTTTAATATAAAATATGGAGAGCACATGATGCCAATTTCCTGTACTTTGTATACATCTAATTTAATCTCCCTTTCAAGAACCTAGAATCTAAATAAAATAAAAAATTATACAAACCTGTTTACTAAAACTATGAAGGCATTTTAAACAATTCTACGTGCTCGAATCTATAATTAAATATTTTGAGAAACGTCTTACAATAGGCTTCATTATTAGGGTATGGTATAAGCCTAAAAGCATCGCCGGTATATTTTGTGCTTACATATCATTCGGCAAAATCCATTTTATTTATTTATACACGCCACCTTCTCTAACTCTCCCATTGCCTCCATCATTTATATAAATAAATCTATATTCTGCGTTTACAGATGCCATTAGTAGAGCAATTCTTGAAACCTTTATAATTGTAGAACATTGATAATATAGTTTCTGTGTTAGATCTGTGTTCGATACATGTGAATCGATATGTTTACCATCGAGTGCTCCTAAACAGTTAGGAAAATTCCATAACTTATAATAACGCGGTGGGCCATTTAAAAGTTTAAATTTAAAAATGCAATAAAACAAAACGGTTTGAAATTTTGCCAAATTTATTTTTTTGTTGTGAAAATAGTCCAATGGTGTTAAATCACAGCTTCTTGCCGGCCAATTAACATCACCATTTCGGTTAATTAAATGGCCATCAGACGTTTGACGCAATAAATCGATTGTGGCATGAGATGTGTGGCAAGTTGCACGATTCTGTTGAAACCAAACATCGTTCACATCAATACCATGAAGAGCGAGAAAAAAATCGGTTATCATGGTGCGATAGGTGTCTTCATTGACCGTAATGGTTGGCTTCTGTAAGACCACGTGTGGGTGTTCTGAGCCCCAAATACGGTAATTTTGCTTATTAACGTACCCACAAAGATGAAAATGAGCTTCATCCGAAAAGATGATTTTTTTTGACAATATGGACATCATCGTGAAGTGTCTCGTTGGCCCATCTAGCGAAGTGAAAACGAAGCGGATGGTCATGCGATTTCAACTCTTGAACCACTTGAACTTTGTAAGGCGTTATACCGAGATCTTTTCGCAAAATTCGACGTAAACTGGTGCGTGAAACGTTCAATTCTTAAGAACGATGACGAGTTGATGTTGATGGATTCTCACGCACACTCTCAGCCACAGCTTCGATATTTTCGGGTGTACGCACTGTACGAGCACGCTCACGTCTTGGCGCATCAACAATGAAACCAGTTTCACGAACTTTAACAATAAACTTGCGTATACCGGGCACTGTTGGTTCTTCTCTGTGACCAAATTTGCGATCAATTTTGTTCAGTGGAGATAATATACTGAATTTTGTAACAGAATAGAATGAAATAAGTATTGCCAGATTCGAAATAACCGGTGGTTCAAATATAAACCGATAGATGGCCCACCCGTTACTTGTCAGCGATTATTAACCATTCCGACTTACATTGCGGTCTCTACAAATTGTAAACCGTAAATGATTTGATTAAACATTTAGTTAATAATAGAACAAAATGAAAAAACCTTTGAAATCTCCTTTCAAAGCGTAGTAAATTGCAGGAATGTTTTCTGAAGGCCTTAGTTCTTTGAACAAGAAACTTTGGATATTCCATCTTCTAAATCTCGCCTTTGTAGCCACGTTTTTGCCCAAATTGAATGTTTTATTTTTTCTCGGCTTGATCTAATTTTTCTATATATAATAGCTACCATATTAGCGCATATAATCCGATTAACACGTCTACATTGTTTCCGCTTTCTATAATATTAGAACTGAGATTAAATGTTTTGACAGATCATACAACTTTTAGTTGCAGGGTGTAGACAATAAAAAATTCATATTTCATCAAAATTGAGGGGAAATCGCAATGAATATATTTCACCTGTTCAGTAGAACAAATATTACATGGAAATTGCACAGTGTAAAACCACCCTTATACATTATATACAGGAGTAGATAAGTAAATTACAATGCTGTATCTATAGATTTCATCAGACTTTTATATAATTTTTGACTTTTTGCTTCTTGTTTTCGATCTAAAAGCATGATAACAAGAGATACTCATGGAAATAATTTCACGACTCTTATAAAATTCAATTTAGGAAACGAAGAAAAAATAATCCCTCAAGACTCCAACAGTATTTTTCACATTTTGGAATCCATTTATTAAATAGATTTACATAACCGATCAACATTATCAGAACACCTACAAAAAAATGAGTTCATATGAGTTCGATAATATGCTGGGTACGGTCTACATATATACTCTCTTAAATTTGTGGTGTGCAGACCGTCAAAGTAAGGAATATATTTAATTGTGAATCGTAATATTGTAGATCTCTATCAAAATATTTTATAGATAGTTAACGTATATACATTTATCTTCGTTAGTGACTAACAATACCTCAAGCTGTTTTTAATGCAGACATATTATAATCTGTATAATGTTTAGTAGACCGTATACGACAGCAAATACATATTATAAATATTCATCGTTATGGAATACAGCATATTTTCGTTGTGCGGCTGAATGAAGATTCATTTATATTGAGATTTTTAACGTATATAGTAGTTGGTATTCTCAATATAATACAAATATTGTATTCCAATAAAAATACAGAAATGTTTTAAATATTTTGGAATTCAATCCCGGAGGCATTAAAAAAGCTATCATATATACGTACATCGATAGTTATACAAACTGGTCTCAAGAACATGGTGACGTAAAATTAAATTTAAAATACTTCCAAATCTAAAATTTGAAATGATATTGTTTGTGAAAATCTGTTTAAATATTAAAATCTAATGACCAAATCGATATCTAATAATTGAAATTTAAACTCCTTAAGTCGCACTAAACCTGACAAACTTGCAGATGCTATCAGCGAAACAAAAATGATAAAACAATATAAATTGTATGAGAAATGTACGTCCTGTTAGAGTATAATAGTAAAATTGGTAAATGGTCAAACACGAATGTTGCTATAAGCGCCGGAAAAAGCTAGCCGCATAACTTTGTATATAAAATTGCCAGTTTGCTTACCAAATCGTTTCATAACTTACACCTTACAAGTATTCAGGAACATATGATATTTTCTTGTAATTATTCAACATAGTCCAGAGCTCGATTTCAGAATATCATATTTTCGAAGAACTATGAACTTAAATATCTGTCTTCGTAAATCAACATTGAGATGCTGAAAAAAAGAAAACGTCATTTTAAAAGAATACTGGGAACGCAACAAGAAAGAACACAACAATCAAATTGTATAAAGCAAAATTTAATTTTTGATACAAATCAGAATTTTAGTTATGCTATCTACCGCGTATAGAGTAAATTTTTTAAAATTTATCTTCCAAACAATTTTCGCAACAAGAAAAATTGGGAAATCAAGCGTACAATTTGTTTTATATTTTCATTTGCAATAATTTCATTTGTATGAAGTCAGATTAAAATCCAAATTGACCGAACCGACAAAGGCAACACTGAAACTTATTCCGGTTAATGGTTGCTTCATTCTTCTCTTTGTAATCTTCAATAATAGTTTTGTGGATCTAGATTTAATTCTTTTGTACAGCATTATGGACACTCAGTATTAAATAAAGTGTTTCGTAACAAACTTCTATCAAAAATCATGAGCATGTTCAACGTTCATTGAACATGTTTAATTTTTCTTTCTACTTGATCTAATCGTGAAGGCCCAAATCTCTCGCAGTTTGCTACGGTTGCAGGTACGATTAAATTTGAATTCCTTTTACATCGTTCCTTTATTGGGATTTGAATCTGGTACTTCGTAATCCAAACGTCAGGCAAGTTTAACCACTATCCAGGTGTATCCACTATGTTCTTTGCTTGGTATATGATTCGTGTGCTATGTCAAATTTCTATAAATCGTTTTAATTTCGATTTAAAATATAAATTTTGAATATAATTTCCCAAAAAGAGCGGAATTTAAAACTAATCGCGCTCAAATACCATGAATCTACTTCAGCGTCATGTTTATCCATTACAAAATTATTAAATTGACCCAAAACAACGATATATAGCGTAATATAGAGTGGGGCCCTCTTTATAACGGTGGAGCGGTATAGAACAGTTCGCAGAAAAATCCGAAAAAATGGCTCACAAAAAATCAGACAAAAAGGTTATAACTTTGATTAAACATAATCCTGGGAACTATGACCGTGCCATAATATTTAACACACGCCACGCAATGGTAAAACGAATTGGAGTTCAGGAAGGCTATGAGTACTACCGAGTTATTAATTAGCCAAATCGTTCAGATAACCAACGTCCATGTATATACAAACCAACAATTTTCCCATTATTGTGGCAGAATTAGGTCTCCACCAAGACATTCTATTAAAAACAAACAATACTTAGAGTTCTTCAAGCGTCTGGGAAAAAGGTTCATATTAGGTTCAGCTACAACTAAAGGAAAATAATTACTGATTGCCATTAAAGAAATTGGATGTGAATCCATTTCAACTGGAAAATCAACATATTGGCCAACTGACCCAGTAAAAATACCTGACCTGATCGGTTTTATTCTAACCAAAAGAATTTCTGGCTTATTTGACCATCGCCATACATTTTCTTTGCTGCCACATCCCTATTTTATACTTGGCATTTAATTGAAAAAAATTGAAAATTTTAATAGAAGCTGAGTTGAACTAATTTGCAAGATGAAATTAAATTAAAAAAACGTCCACTAATCAAACACCCATTACTTTGCTTACTTGCCCACTGCCGTACATTTTACGGCTAATTCTCTAAAATTTTGTTTAAATTTATTATAATTTGAGTGATATTCCCAAATGCGAAAAATCGGTACCTCGTTTGGTATACAAATATTTAAAAGTGTTTCGCCCTGGTCCCCATTGGTCAATTCGGGGCGGTACAAATTATAAATATAACGAAACATTAACTATACATCTATGCGGCATTAAATTCACTCGAGAATGGCTAAATGGTTTAAAAGTAGGTACACTGTGGAAGGTGATTACTGATAATCTGTCGTATATAGATGGCCTACAGATTTGGGGTTGTGTAGGCGAACAGGACTTTAAGAAGTACTATATTCATTCATAAAAGAGATTCTATGTTAAGGATATGCATGTTGACAAAAAAATTGTCGATGTAAATTTATATGCAGAACGTAATTGCTTCACGAAACAACTTCACAAAATTGGAGCGAACGTATACAATTTACGTATGAGGTGAAAGGAAATAATTAAAAGCCGGCTCAGTTAAATCCGAGAATCGTTCCCAACTTTTTTCTACATTGTGTAGTTGGAAACAATCAAACAACTGTGGTTCAAACATTCTCAGCACTATATATGGTTGGTGTTGGTCATTGAATACCAATCTATTTTAGAAGATCCTTAATTATTTTATTAAATGCACATATACGAAATATTATTCAAAATTCAATGATAATATTAATGAAAATCCGAAATTTTCCTAAAAATATTAATAAATCCTAAATTATGGTTGAAAGCTACGATATTCCCAATCATTAATTTTTTTTAAATCGATTAAAGCTGCTTTGTACGTAGTTATAAATTTAACAGGTTTCAGTCTGGAAAAGGTTTGTGGCATACAAAAACATGCTTCAAAAAATTGATATAAATTGTCGCGTAAATAGTTTCAGCACCTCACGGGCAAACACTTCTTAAATCTAGCTTAATCCTTTTGGTAATATCATATAATTCGTCGAATTGTCAGTTGGCAGATTAATAACTTCCAGCCAACGGTTACAGGAGACAAAATTTATCAGTACAGTTGAAAGTATTTTTAAAGTTTCCTTGTAGTATGCATCCATGACCAAGAAATGGTTTTGAAACTAAGTACTAAACTATGTATCTTAAGATTTGTTAAAAAATGACAGTTGCGAATATTTGGGCGGAAATGAAGTTTTCGATCCCTGTTTTTCTGTGTTTCTTATTATAGTTCACTATTTTCTGAACTTTGAAAAAAGTATGTGCTTCACTGTCATAGGGGCGCCACATTTTAATATATTTCCAATTCAGCGGCCCTTTCCCGTATGAATATTATTAATTGGTTATTTTTATGTTATTTTATTTTATTAAATTGGTTGGAAGTCATGAGGATTCTGCACTCAATGCCAGAACGGTCCATGGTGCAAGGCCAGGATTCTATCCTAATTTGCAGAAGCGCACTGCAGTCTTAGCAAACTGTACAAGTTTGAACCAAGGTATCGAGGACAACTGACCTACATTAATTGACCTATCGTTGAAAACCTGAAACCGAATAATAGTTGAAGCCAGACAACTACACACAAAATGCAGACAGTCATCATCTTACTCAAGATAGTCCTTATATATAGCACACTGTGATTATCCCATTAGAGTTTCATAATTAGTTGATCTCAAATCGGGCTCGCTGGTGAAATAATTAACCATATGACAACTAGAAGAAGTAAGCCACTAATCCGAGCAAAGCTAATATTTTGTATGTTCAAAGGACCTCATACCTAAAAAAAATTATTAATTTCTATGTATAGATTACAATGTCTATCCAGAAGTGTTTTGTTTCTATGTAAATACAATCGTTAAAAGACGTTGATTTACATCAAATACAAATATTTGTAATTTAACTATACGTTTGGGGCCAGTCGTTGGAAAAAAATAAAATTCCTTCGAAGAAATGAAAGTATATAGAAATTTGAAATAAAGTAATATGCTTATTTCCTAAAAATTTCTTCGTAAAAGCAACTAAATTTCAGACGAAATATGTAAAGAAAGTTAATAAAATAAAATCAAGGATTTTATATACATACATATACGCATATATATAGATAACATAGAAACGAACAACAAAGAAATATATAAGATCCTACGGCCATGTATTTATTTTCTTTTCTTTTACGTTCAGATTCAAGGCAGCAAATACTCGTATCTTTATTTTAAGTTAAAAAAGTTAAATATTTTCAAAGCATTTTCATTGTGCACATCACAAACAAACCCAATAAAATGTATTTAACGTTGCTAACCAGAAGAAAATTCTTATTGTTTAGTATTTTTTCAAGGTTATTTAGGTAAAGGTATAACATTTTTTTGTTGTTGAAGAAATTCACAATTTGGTCAACCGCAAATTACGGTAAACATAATTTTTTATTACAAGCATCGTTTACTGTCGTCGTTTATAAACCAAAAGAAACCTCTTAACGTCGGAGACCACAATACTTAAAATTTAAATTATACATTTTATTAAACAAGCGAAATGTTCCCTCCCGCATCCAAAAGGTTTATTAAATAACTATAAAGTAGCCCTCTTAAATTTTAGCCTTTCAATAATGGAATAATATAATAATATTCCAACACCAAAGCAAGATAGCACATCCAATTGAATTAAGGATTGAACGTAAACAGAAAATCATAATATTTTGTTTCGATTCAGATGACATATGTGTATATGAATGTATACATTGTGTGGTGTTATAATGAAATGAAAGACATATGAGAAAATTAAATTACCGGATTGACAAGTAAAAGGATGCGATGGAAATCGAAAAATTTAAAACTTATATTTTTTTCAATGTCAATATATACAGAAACCAAAACATTTAAAAGATGCGAAACCAATATCAAACATTTCAGTAACGATGATTGAAAACTATAGGATTTATATTTATGTGTCTTTAGCATATAAAAATCACAGATGATCACGTTTCACCAATCCCAATTTCACATCACACAGCCTGTTTAATAAACACAGTTCCAATAATCTAAAAATATCCTGAAGACGTATGTCTTATATGTATATTTGAAGGAAATCCTACACAATTTTTATAAAGTTAGTCCTTGCGGTTTTAAGTTACTGCGATATATACGATAACTTCAGATTAGCATATATAGGTCTTATATAAACAGTAAATGTACATAAAAAAGGGAACTTAAAAAGGATTCTGATTGTAATTTTGTACAATATTTTCATTTGAAATATTTATAAGTTTATTCTACTGTTTGATTAAACAAAATATACTGTGTGTACGCGGTTGGAATCGATAAATCGGTATAAGAAATTAACATGTTCTGTTTTTGTTTGCGTGAACAAATTTATTCAAACTTACATGCTGTATACGAGTAGTATGTATAAAAAAGCTCAAATCGAAATCAATAAAAATACATTTATAAAAAATTGGCGGGGATAATCCATTGTTGACTTAAGTACATATGTATATGTACATTGCTAAGTTTTATCAAAAATTTAGTTATTTTTATACCCAGATAAAAAAAAAATACTTTTTAAGATTAATGGTCGTTATTGAAACGTGAACAAAGTTTCTTAATTAATTTTAAATTTTTTGTTTTAGTTTTGTTTGTGATTTTTAATATACATTTTAGTTTAGTTCGAATAATTTATTATAAGTTTGACACAAATTGTGAAATTTTTATAATGCGGTTATTGAGGAAGATTTTATAGTAGATTAAATTGCAATCGGGAATTTAGTGAATTTATTAATTATATAGATACATAATTATAGATTATCGAGAAGCATTTGTCGCTTTCCATACCGCTTCTCCCTATAAATGTATATCCAGGCATGGGCAAAGCCACAGAATTGTTTCTGTCTTATACATGTTTCAGTGCTATAAGTTCGAACCCTTTTCTAATCCTTTGGCATGATGCATTCCAAAAGTTTATCCAGCACGGTTGTTCTTCCTATCATGCATACTAAACTCCACTACATCAAAGTGCCTAATATGTAAGAAAATTAATTTAATTCATCTTTAACTAAATTAAGACTTAATTTTGACCATTAGTAGAGTTGAACTAGTTTACTGAACTACCAAATTTCATATATACAAATGGAAGCTTTCACGGTTGGATTATAAGATTATTTTGTTAATTTAATCAGCTGCTCTAATTAGCTATTTCTTACCACAGATCAGCAGATGTGTTTGTTAAAATTTTATTTATAAAACGGGTTGAACCTGCACAATGCCATAAAAGGTTGAAAATGTATGAACCAATTAGTAAGGGATGAGAACTGATCTGCATTCAAAGATCTGGAAAAGAACATTTCGGATCTAGCTTTGTAAAAGGAGATGCTCTATGTACTTCCAGCAGATAGTCGTTAAGCTAGTCCCATGCGTTGAGACTTCCTGCAGACTGTCGTTACATAGAGCATCTTAAGCTAGTCCCATATGCATTTTAAAGTTTATGGCCAGTAATAAGTGCGACCAGAATTCTCAGCTGGTTCATTTTTTTCATTCATTTGATATACCAACAAACTTAATAAGTCATACAGTTTTCGCAGAAACTCAAAACTCTCATTTCGCTGAACATCACAAAGGGCAAGTAATCCGTGCAATCTTTGGCCAGTTTGAACACAAACAAAGGATTATTAAGGGTCTACTAAGTAGATTTTGTAGATTTGTAGTCGATTTTGTAGATGAACGATATCATTTTGGGGTTAGACCCCATGAACTGCCAAATACCCTTCTGCATTGCCAACAAATAGCAATGGCATTTTACAGCTTATAATCAAGGTGTAATTTCCAGGAGAGTTTACCATCTAGAATACCACCTATGTATGTAGGAGCTTAACGTGGTTTGTCCTTGTGATCGCTCTCCGAGATAAGTTAGCACTGTCTCTACGTTTAGTAAAGACAATCAGATCAGTCTAAGAGGGATATATATATATATATATATATATATATATATATATATATATATATATATATATATATATATATATATATATAACTCGTAAAGACATCACCTACTGATGGGCTATCCTGGTCAGTCTCAATTATATGAGACATGAACATAAATTCGATGAATTATAGAATAGTTTGATAAAATACCAGCTCCCGTAATATTCAGGAACATACCTGCTACAAACTCTTTTATTATTAAATGATAGGAGCGCAATACCGTGCTAAAAGCAAACCACGCCTGAAACAGATTGAATAGGTGAGTATTGATAGGTTGAAAACTATGCAGCAATTCAGCCACTCGATTTGAAAGGTGTAAACGAGAAAAGCCTACAGTGTAAACATCAATAGTGCCTACGGGCTAAACAAAGCGCAAAATAAAAAGCTGCCTTGTTTGCGAGACACCCAAAAGATACGTTTCAACCATTACCCAGGCAAACTGCGGATGAAAATGTTAACCTACTGAAACGATCTGATGACCTTGAAATACAAAGTGTATCTCTAAAGGAGCTAAAAAGGGAAACTGAAAATTTAAACATGAAAAAATCTCTTGGGTTCGACCTCATAATTGGACAAATTATTAAAGAATTACCAAATAAAGCAATACGTAAACTTCTCCATATAATCAATGCTGTGTTTAGACTAAGATACGTTCCAAGGCAATGGAAGGTAGCAGAGGTAATCATGATTTTAAAACCTAACAAACAATGTAACGATAAAAAGTCCGTCAGACCGATATCCATATACTCCCAACCATAGCCAAGATTTTTGAACAATTGCTCCTGAAGAGAATGAAACCCATATTGGTTGACAGAAATCTCATTCCTTACCACCAGTTTGGATTCAGAGACAACCACTCGACTATAGAACAAGTGCATAGAATCACAGATATAATAGGGCGTACACTAGAAACTAAAAGCATTTGTCCGAGTTTGGCACAGAGGATTGGAGTTCAAGCTCAAGCGAGACCTTCCTAAACAATACTATGAAACTCTTAAATCATACATAACCGATAGACACTTCCATGTAAAATATGAAGACGAATACTCGGACCTAAAGAAAATTTCAGCTGGGGTACCAGAAGGTAGCGTTTTGATCCTTGTCTTGTACCTCCTGTATACTCGGGATATACGACCAATGGAAGAAGCAACTATAGCAACATACGCTGATGATACTGCGATTTAGGCAGTTGGGAACAATGTAGAATAAGCTACTAACAAATTGCAAAAATCGACAAATTCAGTCAACAATTGGATGAAAAATTGGAGAATAAAACTGAACGAAACTAAATCTGTCCATGTGAACTTAACTAATAAAAATATTTCTAATAGAATTTCAATCATAATCAACTCTAAACAAGTTGCCTATGCAAATACGGCGAAATATCTAGGTATGACGCTGGATGCCAAGTTGAGATGGAAAGAACATGTCAAAAAGAAAAAGGAAGAGCTGAACATGAAGTATAGGAAGATGTATTGGCTCTTAGGTAGACATTCTGAACTATCTTTACACAATAAATTGCTTTTATACCGGCAAATACTGAAACCGGTATAGACCTATGGTATACAGCTTTGGGGCTGTTTCAAGATACAGACGTGCCAAAACAAAGTTGAGCAAATCCACAGTGGTTTAGGTTTGGACCGGGAGACTACTATTTTCTATTGTGGAGATGCAGCTATGGAATTTTTAGATCGTCAATTTAAAACAAATGTGTAGCCTTGTGTGTCCGATTTGGCTGATGACTTGGGAGACCTTGGGATGACCTCAATCGCCTGAACAAGTAAAGAAATCAATGAGCTAATTTCAATTTGAAAAGGGAAAACTAAAAAGGGAAACTGAAAATTTAAACATGAAAAAATCTCTTGGGTTCGACCTCATAATTGGACAAATTATTAAAGAATTACCAAATAAAGCAATACGTAAACTTCTCCATATAATCAATGCTGTGTTTAGACTAAGATACGTTCCAAGGCAATGGAAGGTAGCAGAGGTAATCATGATTTTAAAACCTAACAAACAATGTAACGATAAAAAGTCCGTCAGACCGATATCCATATACTCCCAACCATAGCCAAGATTTTTGAACAATTGCTCCTGAAGAGAGTGAAACCCATATTGGTTGACAGAAATCTCATTCCTTACCACCAGTTTGGATTCAGAGACAACCACTCGACTATAGAACAAGTGCATAGAATCACAGATATAATAGAGCGTACACTAGAAACTAAAAGCATTTGTCCGAGTTTGGCACAGAGGATTGGAGTTCAAGCTCAAGCGAGACCTTCCTAAACAATACTATGAAACTCTTAAATCATACATAACCGATAGACACTTCCATGTAAAATATGAAGACGAATACTCGGACCTAAAGAAAATTTCAGCTGGGGTACCAGAAGGTAGCGTTTTGATCCTTGTCTTGTACCTCCTGTATACTCGGGATATACGACCAATGGAAGAAGCAACTATAGCAACATACGCTGATGATACTGCGATTTAGGCAGTTGGGAACAATGTAGAATAAGCTACTAACAAATTGCAAAAATCGACAAATTCAGTCAACAATTGGATGAAAAATTGGAGAATAAAACTGAACGAAACTAAATCTGTCCATGTGAACTTAACTAATAAAAATATTTCTAATAGAATTTCAATCATAATCAACTCTAAACAAGTTGCCTATGCAAATACGGCGAAATATCTAGGTATGACGCTGGATGCCAAGTTGAGATGGAAAGAACATGTCAAAAAGAAAAAGGAAGAGCTGAACATGAAGTATAGGAAGATGTATTGGCTCTTAGGTAGACATTCTGAACTATCTTTACACAATAAATTGCTTTTATACCGGCAAATACTGAAACCGGTATAGACCTATGGTATACAGCTTTGGGGCTGTTTCAAGATACAGACGTGCCAAAACAAAGTTGAGCAAATCCACAGTGGTTTAGGTTTGGACCGGGAGACTACTATTTTCTATTGTGGAGATGCAGCTATGGAATTTTTAGATCGTCAATTTAAAACAAATGTGTAGCCTTGTGTGTCCGATTTGGCTGATGACTTGGGAGACCTTGGGATGACCTCAATCGCCTGAACAAGTAAAGAAATCAATGAGCTAATTTCAATTTGAAAACTTTAAAGTAGGTTTTGACCTTGCATCTAACTTTTGTATTATATTCAAAAAGTTTTTAAATGAAAACAGTGGATCGCAATCGATCTTGCGTACACTATTGGCATATGACATTTTGGACTAATTCACATTTTATAAAATTCGTTCTAATTATTAAAATTGGACACGACGACAAAATGGTTTATTTTGCAATTCGTCTACTGCACGCTTCACAGAATAACAAGAATTTATTTCTAATTGTAAATATTTACCTAGTCCACAAATATATAAAATTAATGTAGTTACAATTCTTTCAATTCAATCACATTACCTTAGTTTCAGCTTCTTTGTTTTTAGTTTTTGGAAAAAATCGAGTTGGGAAGCTTTTGCAAGTCAGATAAAATAATTCATTGTGAATGGTTTATTTCGATACTCATTTTTTATTGTTAAATTAATGTGAATAATGTACGTATTGTAAATTATTTTAAACTATTTAGATAATTTAACTAAAATTTAAATAATGTACATTATGTATGTTTATGTAAAAACAAAAAATACATAAATGTGTAAATTGTTTTTACTTTTTTAATTTAAAATTTATCAAAAAAATTGTACAGAAATTTTTTTGTTGTTTAATTAAGATCAGCTTAAAGATAGGTCCGTAATTGGTTGTAATTTTTGTTCGACGAGAGAAGCTGATCCGCATCAGATCATATCTGCTTCTCTTTCATTTGTATAGCCGCGTTTCATGAAATCAAAACAAAAATTGTACTAATTTTTGTTTTTGTATAAAAACTTTGAACCAAAATGCTACTAGGATCAAAATAATAACCTATAAACAAAGGGGTGAAGGTTAATTCACGAAGAAGGATTTTTACCTTCTAGGTATTATCTAAATTTAATAAATAAATTATATGATTTATGTTCATAAATATATGTCTACATATAAATGTATAATTAAAATAAGGTCAAATAAAAATTTTCTTTTAGGCTAGGTTGATAATATATTTTCGAATGCAACGTTTTGAAGACATCTCAACGGAATATATTAGTTCACTAGAAGCCAGCAATTAATATGACTCTGAAGTTAAAACTAAAAATGTAATAAATAATTACACTTGGTGCGTTTTTTTATTAACAGAAATTCAAGTTCTATAAGAACATTGGGAATAATACTGGGAATTTTTTTTAGTTTAAACAATATATTTAATTTAAGTTCTATTTATTTGAATAAATTTCAACTTCTAACTATATTTTTTGACGTCTATTGTGAAATAATACAGGTATCAAGCATAAAATAATGAAAAATATTTGTTAAAAATCTTTCCAAGACATTTCCTTTTTTTTCGAGTTCGTGTACTATGAATTTATCGCGAACTTGAAAAAACCAATGTTTTATCCAGAACATTGAAAAATAAAGTTAAATTTTATTTTATTTCGATAATAATAATAATAATAACAGTGTTAAAGGCCATTACTGGCCCCTTACTGAATCAACAATCTGGCTCCAACGGTTTCGATCCTGAGCTTGGTCTTCATACTGTCTTAGACAATCTGAAGAGGCCAAGTCGTTCTCTACATCGTGGAGCCATCGTCGCCTGCAACGACCTCTGCGCCTACCATATGGTGGCTCTCCTTTCAGAGATCGCTGCACAATTCGTTCCGGATCAGCACGCAGAACGTGACCGAGCCAGCGTACTCGCTGAGATCTAACTTCATGTACAATATCGGGGATCTTCATCAGATCTCTGATCTCGAAATTGTACAGAGCTCGGTATGTACCATCTATTTTATTTCGATAATAGTCAATTAAAATGTGTAGTTTAACATTAAATGTATCTTATTTATTGATAAAAAATTAAATTCATTTGGATTTTACTGAAAAAATGCGAAAATTCTTATCCAATAAGAAAATTTTTGAATTAAAAAACACGACTACTGTTAAATTTGGTTCATTTTCCAATTGGAATTTTATTTATACGAAAATTTGATTTTGAGCTGTTTTGTATGTTTTGAATTCATCGATTATAGATATGATCATATGCTCTCGAATACATATTTGGATAGCTGCGGGAGAACACCTTTGTGTTCAGGGGAATTACATTTTTACAGAGTCCACGGGTACTTACTCACATTTTCTTACTTTATCAACATTTTCAGATAGTTTAGGCCATTTAAAATCTCTGTAGTCAAGCAACTTAAATTCAGATGAATTTTATTATTGGTTTACACCATTTAGAAGTTGCCTTTGTTCCGCCGATCCTAGAAATATCAACGATTACTCGTGGTCAAGCAAATTCAATTCGGATGAATTGTACTTTTTGTTTTACACCATCTAGAAGTTATGTAAATTTAAATGATTTTTAAAAATTTGTACCATCGATCATAGAGATGTCGACGGGTGCTCGTCTATTTGGAATATTTAGACTATTTGAAATATTTATTGTCATGAAAATTCTAATGAATTTTGCACCATTTAGAAGTTACGTAAACCACTTTCATTTTAAACAATTTTTAGAACTTTCTTGGTCAAGGAAAGTAAATTATGATAGACTACTATTTTTTTACACCATTTAGAAGTTACGTAACTTTAAACGACGGCACAGATTTTAATAAAAGTTTAATATTACTTAACTTCTAAATGGTGTGAACAAAATAGCAAGCTCCAGAATTTAATTTCCTTGACAAGAATGATTCTAAATAGTCTAAACTATTTGAAAATATAGGGGAGTGCCCGTGAACTTCTCTAGGATCGAGGGTACAATATTTTTAAAATTGCAAAACTTTTATTTTGTATGAAAAAATTTAAAAAACAAAGCAAACCAGTTCTACCCAAAATATGGTGGCGGTCTGAGGTAATAAATTAATCCAGGTGATTTTAATACACATTTTGGTATTTTTCTTTGAATTTCAGTAGGTCTTTATAAAACTAAGTTAATTTTTACTCAAAATATTTAAATTTTGTTTTCGGCAACTGTTTATAATTTGTAATCAATTCTGGCCCAAGTTTTATCTCAATATCACAATTACATCAAAGGTTACAAAGTGGCGGAATAGGTTCAATTTGAAGTTACTCCACCCACGGTTTTCTCGTTAATGGCAAGTGTAATAAAATTTCGGCGTGGTGTAATAAAGTGTAATAAATTATGGGCTAGGTACGACTAGTGATTTAAACTTGATTGTTTATCGCACGGACTTGGTGATCTGCTCATTTCTGTTCATTTTTTTGATTGTAATATCGTCAACTCGGATGATGGTGTTGCTGAGCTCACTAGCATTTCTGTTCCCGATTGGAATTTGGCTCACAAGCTAATCTTATAAGGCTGGCGGTCTTGATAGTATTTTTCCTGCTGAGCGCAGGGCTTTCCTATAATTCAGGATCATTTGGTCTATCTTTTTCAAGAGATCAGAGCTTTTAGCTCTGTTCCAAAAACTTGGAGCAGGAGTAGAAAACCTTCTAAAACTAATTTGATGTTGTTTCTATTCCGAAAGCTGGTACATTCTATAAAGCTCTAGAAAGAATCGTCGACAGATTTATTAGAGAGGATTTTCTAATCATTTCCCCACTCAGCAACATGGAACATGCTTACAGAGTCGGTAAGTCCTGTGAAACCACTCTACATGAACTTGTAAGCAAAGGATTGAAAAATCTCTTAATAATGAGTTTCTTGTGGGTAGTTTCCTGGATATTGAGGGAGCTTTCGACAGGGCTCCGTTTGCTAAGATCACTTCTGCCTGTACGAATTTTGGTATTGATCGCACCATTATCTTATGGGTTGAATCTATCCTCAAGTCTGGATGGGGTATTAGTTTCTGTTAAGGTTACCAAAGGCTGTCCTAGGCAAACATCTCCGTATCTTATTCGACGTCAGTATATCTTTACTATTGAGGTGGCATAGTGTGTTGAGAAGGGTCTGCACGTTAACCCTTCTAAAACTAATTTGATTGTCTTTACAAGGAAGAGGAATACTCTTGACCTATCTGTTCTCTCTCTATTTGGGGAACGATCACTAAATGGGATCAAGTCAAGCACCTTGGTGTTGTCTTTGATAGTAAACAATCCTGGAAGAATCACCTGGACCACAAGCTTCCAAAAGCAACTGTCATATTTTGACAAAGTAGAAGAGCTTTTGGGAAATTCTGGGGTTTAAGCCCTAGGATGTTGTATTTCATTTATAAGTCACTGGTCCTATCGCTATTATTGTACGCTTCTATTGTGTGGTGGCCAGTGGTTGACCTGAAGGCTTCTGTAGCCAAGCTTAACGGTCTAAAATCTTGCTTGCAGAGCCATTATTGGGACTGTGTCCGCGGCACCACTTCTTGCTACGGAATCCATTCTTTCCTTCCCTCAGTTACGCACCTTTATTTTAGGCACAGCCTAGGTGCATTGGGCATGGACATAGGTACAAATTTTTAAAAATTATTCTTCGTGTTTACCAGAAATCGATATGGTTAATGATCGATTACTGCCCGAATTCCAATTGTTCAACTTTTTCTCAGTGGCTTTTCCTTCGGGAAATTTGTGTAGGTCGCAGAATTTTCTGAACAAATTAAATGAGTCCATAATCTTCTTTTCTAATGGTTCTCGTTTTAACCTCAGTCCATTGGAATCTACTGTCCAAAGACTGATCTGAGACTTTTCGTTAGTCTCGGTTCGCAATGTACTGTTTTTCAGGCTCTGACACGTAGTCTTATTGAGTCTTTGAATTTTGGTGTTAAAAACAAAATTATTCTACTGTGTACAGATAGTAAACCTATACTTAACTTTTAAACCCCTTGACTGTCTCCAAACTCGTCAATGAATGCATTTCATGAACGTTCTTTTTTCTAACAATCAAGTTACGGTCATGTGTATTTAGTAAAAGCCGATTCTCAATTAACTTTAATTGGTTCTGAACCAGCGGTTCCTTTATTTTTCAACTATGGGAAAAAAACTATAAAGGACTACGCTTTGAAAGACCTAATGACTTAGCTCATGATGTTATTTGCGAGGACTGCTGTGAGGATGATGACTGAAGTATGTCAGTTGTCAGTTGGCCTAAACTTATTCAGTTTGCGAAGGCAGCAATGCCTGTTTGCGAATTGAGATATAATCCTGGATTTACGCACCATGGGTCTTTGTGGCATTGAGTGCGAAATCCTCGTGAGTTCCAAGCAAATTTTAATAATAATAATAATGGCTCAAATAAATTTGACTGTTTCTTGTTAATGACTTCGACTTTCTTCTAAATCCATTATTGTGTTATGATAAATAAAGTAAGCAAAGTATAAAAATACAAATTTAAATTTTATTATGAATTACATTTTTGAAGATTTTAGCAGTGTGCATTATAATACAGTCGAGATCTAGATATTTTATTCTATAAAAATAATTGTATTTACTTAAATTCAGAAATGTGAATATACTCAAAAATGTGATACAAATTCCTTCGCGTGGCAACAAAATATGCTCTCGTCATTCACATCAAATATAATAAAATGATCAAACAAAAATTCTATAATTTCACCATTCCTCTCTCTGTACATTGAAAAATTCTATCAGAAATTCCAATGCTTAGGCAGATGGGAAATTATATTTTCATCACGTTTCTATAATTTTCCATTCGATGTATTTATTATGTTTCAAATTTCACACTCTTCATTCTATATATGTATGTACATACATACATACGTATACAAAACATACAAAAGCGCAGAACGGAAATACGAAAAGGAATTATTAATTTAATTATCAGTTCGTCTTTGAGTTTTCCTGGAAATGCGACATTCTTATACATAAATACAAAACTTAATTATGGAACGTTTTGGCAAAAACCTATTTTCCAGGAATTTTGGTTTTGATACCACGTTATACACCACCACATCGAGGTTAAAAAAGAAATCCATTAAATTTATGTTACAAAACCGACTAAAGTACATTAAAATTTCATTTGCTTTAATAGTTTATTTTTTAGAATAAAAATAAACTTTAAGACGAGATTAAAAATTTACGCCGTTTTCTTGTGCAAACTTTACTGTTATTACCAAGTATATGTACTATGGGTAATTATATGCGGAGGAAATTAGCATTTTTATTTTACAATATCCCATTACGAAAATCGTTTTTGGTTAAAATAGTTTTTATTTGCCTCGGATGTTTATATATATACATACATATGTATTCGTGTACAAAGTTTAAATTTAATTATCAGCAAAAATGTATAAGAGTTTTCAGTTCAAAGCTCATTATGATAATTAATTTATTACTTGAATTAATTTTTAGGTTAATCTTAACTACCATAATATGCTCGTATATGAATATAATATTTATATGTATATAACAAAGTAATATTATGCTAAAGATATACTAGTCTAAGATATTATCGCACATGCTGCGAGAACAAAAGCAAACCAAAAATACACTGAGTTGATTTTCTTTTAACGATTGTTGGAGTCGAAAATTGATCGACCTTTGACATTTGGTCGGTATACCGATTTTAGTATTCCGACAACCTTTAATCGGTTTGAAATACAATTTTTAAGGTATACATAATGAATTCTATATGGACGACGACGATGTGGTGATTTAGGTATCGGAAATTGATTTTGTATGGCAATTAGGTATATATGTATATACATTTTTGTACATAATTGTTGGGATTTAAATATAAATGTATTTTACGTTTAGATTTTATTATACCAAAATTCAAATATAATTTTGAATAATTAAAATTCTATTTTCATATTAATTTGCATAAAACCTTAAACGTGATCGATTAAAACTTTCAACATTAAATTTGGGTTATCCGATTCATGCTTTATACATTATGTTTTCGTGCAGTTCATTTTTTAATGAATGATCCTAATAAATATTTTTTGCTATATACCGACCAGATGTGTCACTCACCTTTTGAATGTTTGACTTTATTGACCTTAAATTTATAAAATCAGCATACCTTTGATAGTAGAGTGTGTTTGACCAAAATCATATACAAATTAAAACAGGATGTTGTGCTTTTCGGCAAATTCAGTATTCATCAACTTTTTGGAACTCATATATAAAATGACTAATTTTGATTAAGCTTTTAATGACTTACTTACCTACTATATTAAATATGAAATTTACTTTCCTACTATATTAAATATGAAATTGGGAGCTTTCAACTTAAATATTGACTGTTATCATAAAATTAATTCATTCAAGTCGATTTTATATTGGGGCGGCCAATTTTAGCTGGCTAAAGCCCGCGATTGGGGTGGAATTCTATAAAGTTTCAGTAAAGTTTCTTTGTTCTAAAATCGAGGTTGTGTTGAATATTCTTATATGTAGAACCTTATTATATTGGCCCCTGTGGTCGGGGGGCACTCACATGTCTCGTAAATCAAAATTGCACGAACATGTTTCCCAAGAATACCACCACAGTATCCTTTGCTTGTCGTAGGAGGCGACTAAACGGTTGGATCGCTGGGCTGACGACCCGCATCCGTAAAAAAATATAGTGTTTATAAAGTCAACAAAAAGAAAAATGGATACCGCCAAAACAACACCGGACCCCCGCTCAAGTACCCGGACACGAGATTTAGGATCGGCACGTGGAACGTGCAATCACTAAGGAAACCAGGAGCGTTAGAGGGCCTAATCACGTGCATGAAGGAGTATCGGCTGGAACTCGTTGCTCTTCAAGAAACTCGCTGGCCTAAAAGTGGAGACCATGTGTCCCAGGGCTATACGTTGTTCTACAGTGGAGATGACCTCGGAAATCTTGGAGCTGGATTTCTTCTTGGGCCGCAGGTAAAGAACGCTGTTTTGGATTTCCAAGCAGTTAATAACCGATTGTGTAAGCTTCGCTTGCGCATGAAGTTAGCTAACCTGTCGATAATTTGTGTACATGCGCCCACAGAGGTCAGCCAGCCCCAAGATAAAGACTCATTTTACAATGACTTGGACGATCTGATGGGATCTATACCCGAACACGATGTTAGAATGGTAATTGGGGACTTTAATGCTAGAGCTGGCAGAAATCAGACCGACTTGTGTGAAAACATAGGTCCGTACTCCCGACACGAAACTGCGACCGATAATGGTGAGAGAATGATGTACTTTGCGGTTGCTCATGATCTTAGAGTAGCAAGCACATTCTTCCCTCACAAACACATACATCTTGAGACATGGACACATCCTCGCGGAACTTCCCGCAGCCAAATTGACCATGTGTTAGTTTCTAAAGGACGGGCTCAGGTTGTTCAGGATGTGAGAACTTATCGGTCAGCAACCAAATACGTAGGCAGCGATCATCATTTGGTCGCTGCAAAGCTACGATGGAAGTTTTCGTACAAGTCTGGGAACACAGCGAAACGCATGGTACGTTTCGACTGTGAAGGTCTGATAAATGAAGATCAAAAGAAACGATATCAGGATCTTGTCAGCGACAACATTAATGAAGCTAATTACCAGTCTGACTGTGTGAACTCTGTCTGGGGGGTACTGAAAACTTCGGTTGTCAGTGCTGCTCAACAGACTTTAGGTATAGTGAAAGTCAGACCCAAGAATGATTGGTTTGATGACGAGTGTCGTCTTGCAGTTGAGCAACAAAATATAGCCCATAATGAAGTGCAACAACGTCTCACAATCGCGAGGAAAAACAAGGCTGCTCTTGCAAGAAGGGCAGCTAAGCGGATTTGTAGACGGAAGAAGCGAGAATGGTGGAAGGCCGAGGTTCTGAAAGTACAACAACTCAGTAATGAGCGCAGTTCGCGTAATCTCTTTAAAGGAATTACTGGACTGAACCATACTTTCAGGCCTACGTCAACCGCCATTCGGGACCGGGATGGAAACCTCTGTGTCAACATCGACGCAGTACTTGACGCATGGAGTGGACACTTTACTGACCTGCTTGATGTCCATCATGCGTCACAGACTGTTGTTGAGCCACTTCTAATACAGACTGCGGAGATTTGCACTGAGGAGCCATCCCATGAGGAATTCACTAAAGCCATGCAGAGATTGAAACGAAACCGTGCACCTGGAGTGGACTGCATTAATTCGGAGCTCTTGATATTCGGAGGGGATACTTTGTTGAACTGTCTTTTCGACCTTATTCGATTAGTATGGCGAACCGAAGTTATGCCTGACGAATGGAAAGTGGCCGCGATATGCCCCATCTTCAAGAAGGGAGACCGCTTGAAGTGTGAGAATTATCGCGGTATAGCTCTCCTTTGCACAGCTTACAAGTTACTGTCATACATTGTATTGGATAGAATCACTCCTCTGGCGGAGGGCTTGGTTGGTGACTATCAAGGAGGATTTCGTCCGAATCGATCAGTCACCGATCAGGTCTTTTCGCTGCGGATGATTCTATCTAAATATTATGAGACATCCATCCCCGTACATCAGGTGTTCCTGGATTTCCGGCAGGCCTATGACTCGATCAATCGAGAGAGTCTATGGTCTGCCCTGGAATACCTAGGAATGCCAACAAAACTGGTACGACTATGTAGGATGACAGTGACGCAGTCTCAATGCTGTGTTAAAGTTGAGAACAGGCTATCGACAAGTTTTGTAGTTAACTCGGGTGTTCGGCAGGGAGATGCTCTGTCCCCGATACTCTTTAATCTCATGTTGGAGTATATCTTTCGTAAAACTAAAACACCGCAGCGTAACATCTTATATCGCCAGTCCAATCAGGTGCTTGCATATGCAGATGACATATGCGTGATTGGACTGAATAGCAACGGAGTGAAAGAAATACTTGATCCGCTTGTAGAGTTTTCAGCTTCTGTTGGACTTCAGATCAATGAGTCCAAAACGAAATACCTGATCTCTGGTTTTAGGGACAGTGGCACACCAGATTTTAGTAGTGGCCACCACACGTTTGAGGGAGTGAGGAGGTTCAAATATTTGGGTTCTCTTATCACTCACGATAACAGTGTGGGTGAGGATATTAAAGTGCGGCTGGCAGCTGGCAGTCGTTCTCTGTATCCTCTAAGGCCACTGCTAAAATCTAAACACTTATCAAGTGCCGTGAAGCTGAAGCTTTACAAAGCGTTGATCAGGCCCGTTGTTATGTTTGGATGTGAAAGTTGGGCGCTGACGGATGAATACGAGAGATGGCTCCTAACATTTGAGAGAAGAGTCATGCGTGTGATCTACGGCCCAAAACGCGAAATAGATGGTACCTACCGAGCTCTGTACAATATCGAGATCAGAGATCTGATGAAGATCCCCGATATTGTACATGAAATAAGATCTCAGCGAGTACGCTGGCTCGGTCACGTTCTGCGTGCTGATCCGGAACGAATTATGCAGCGATCTCTGAAAGGAGAGCCACCATATGGTAGGCGCAGAGGTCGTTGCCGGCGACGATGGCTCCACGATGTAGAGAACGACTTGGCCTCTTCAGATTGTCTTAGACAGTATGAAGACCATGCTCAGGATCGAAACCGTTGGAGCCGGGTTGTTGACTCAGTAAGGGGCCAGTAATGGCCTTTAATACTGTTTATTATTATTATTATTATATTGAAAATTTTCGAAAATAAAATTTTAACTAATTAGTCACTATAGTCATTTTTCGATTTTGAATATTCCGCATTCTTTACATAGACAAATATTAAATGTTGTGTCCCAGGCGCAAATAATGCTAATTTTCTAATTTCTAATAATCCACATAAATTCAACTTTCAAGGACAAAATCGTGCCGTAAAAATTAATGTTTCAGTTAAAATTTATAAGGTTTGGCAAATTTTGATACATTTTCAACGACATTTAATATCTACTTCAGTAAAAAAAATTCAAAACTTTCTTTTATATAATAATATTAAAAACAATTTTTAAAGGCCATTACTGGCCCCTTACTGTATCAACAATTTGTCTCCAACGGTTTCAATCCTAAGCGTGGTCTTCATACTGTTTTAGACAATCTGAAAAAGACAAGTCATTCTCTACACCGTGTAGTCATCGTCACCTGCAACGACCTCTGCGCCTATCATGTGGTGTCTTTCCTTTCAGAGATTGCAGCAAAATTCTTTCCGGATCAACACGCAGAACATAATCGAGTCAGCGTACTTACTAAGATCTTATTTCATGGGGATATTCATCAGATCTCTGATCTCGTTATTGTACAGAGCTCGGTATGTACCATCTACTTCATATTTTGGGCCGTAAATTACACGTATGATTCTTCTCTTAAATGTTAAGAGCCATCTCTCATATTCATCCGTCAGCACCTAAATTTCACATCCATACATAACAACGGGCCTGATCAACGCCTTTTAAAGTTTCAGCTTCACGGTACTTGATAGGTGTTTAGATTTTAGCAGTGGCCTTAGAAGAGACAAAGTATAACTGCCTGCTGCCAGCTGCTCTTTAATATCCGCACTCACTGTAGTGGCCACTACTAAAATCTGGTGTGGCATTGTCCCTATAACCAGAGATAATGTATTTCGTTTTGCGCTAAATGATCTGGAATCCAAGTGAGTCTGATCACTCTACAAGCTGATCAAGTATTTCCTACATTCATTGAAATTTTTCAGTTTTACGAAAGATTTACTCCAACATGAGATTAAAGAGTATCGCGTCACGGTCATTCTATACACAATCATACCAATTTTAATGGCATTCCTAGGTATTCCAGGGCAGACCAAAAACTGTCTGGTGAGATGGAGTCATAGGCCTGCCGGAAATCAAAGACTGTTCGATTCGGATGATCAAGCGGTTTTCATACTAATCGAATAAAGTCGAAAAAATAGTTCCACAAAGTATCCTGATTAAGATTTTTGCAAGACTTTATTTCAACATTTAAAGGATCTGGTATATACATAATGGATCAATACGTGAATATCTTGCAAGCTGTTCACATTAAATTTTTTAAAGGAACAACCGAAAAAGCAATGAGGTCAGCAAGAAAAATTTACAGTCGGTTAAGGCACATTCAACAACTTGGATCATTAGAATAAGTAGGAGATGCTGCCTGAATCAGTTAGACTTAATAGATAGAATTGATGATACACTTGCAAATAAAGTACTGCTGTTTGATGACCACCGTTCGGTAAAAATTAGTTATTTATAAGCAGTGGCGGATTAAGGTCAGTTGAAGCTCTAGGCGCAGATAAAAATATTAGGCCAATCAAAAAAAATAAAGAAACAGATAAAATTTATGGGTTGGTGACATATTGGAACATAATACTAATGTACAAAAGGGTACAAAATCCCAATGTATATAATCCCAAGGGTACAAAATTCCGAGGGCCGAGGGTACCGATTTGGTTTAAATGAACACTTGTACTGAAAATTTATCAATGAGTTGTTTCCTTAAATTTAATGATTTTGTAAACATAATATATCAACACTGATCAGACTGCACCAGTTGTGTAACAACTAGATTTTGAAATTTTTTGTGGTTTTTGAGATTTTGTAACCTCGGGATTCTACGACTTCTGGATTTTCTTAAACCTTCGAAATTTTATCTTCGACATTATTAACATCGGAATTTGGTCCCCTCCCAAAAATTTTGTTGCTTCAAAACATCAAATGATAATTTATTTGCAGTAGAACTAGTCAATTAATAATAAGATCATCAATAAAATGATTTAAAAATATGAACGAAAGATGGAGATGAGAACTTTGCAAAAGTAGTTTGGATAGTCTAACAGCTTAAATCCAACACTCATATGATATATTAGCAACACTTATTTTGCTTATCCATCAGATTAGCAGTACATAGTTTTCTCCAATTAAACGGGTTAGAACTTCTAGTGTGCTTTCAATATCCTCCAAGTCCATACTGTTGAGTTGAACAATAAATGATGGATTGGCCACAATTTGCATATTGCATATTATGTGTAACATACCAAATTAATGCAATTAACTTTATGCTCAATTATGGCAATTTTAAATTGAATTTTTAGTAAATACAATTTGAGACTGTACCTCTGCTATGAATTTCACAATCACATTAAGAATCCTTATACTTATGCTCAGATTATATCGAAATTATAATATTGTAATGCACACCTATAATAATAAGAGTAATATTCACAACTATAAGCGGGGCCCTATGCATGCAAATTGAGTGCTGTTAGAAAAAAATGTAAAGTTACAGTTTTGTAGGGCCCTTCAATTTTGGCAAGCGAATGGCCAAATAATATCAAATATAATGAAAAACTATAATATAGTAACGCTGGAAATTACTTAATCTTGCAGAATATAGTAAAATTTGAATTTGGACAGTAAAAATTGGAATGTAATAGCCGGTGCTCTCCTTCAGATTGACCAACAATATAAGTGAGGCAAACGTAAGCTCGATATTCAAATTGGATTCTTTGACGTTCCCGTCTATAAGAAAGGTATGAAATATTTCTAGCACCAATGAGATAATACGAGTTTAAAACAGGTATTATTTGAATTATGTATGTATAACACCTGCAGTATTTGTATCAAAGATTTGTAAACTTTGTTTTTTAAAGACAAATGATATGTACGAAAAGTCTCCAGTACAATGGAATCTGTAGGAGTTATTAATTAAACTTGGAAGTGCAGCATATCATTTATATTAGAACAATTTAATAGATAAGATTGAAAACGCGAGGTGAATATATTTAATTTCGTACATGCTTTTAAATCATTTGGAAGACTGTTATGTATTTTTGCAGTCAAAATTAAAAATGAATTTGGGAAACTGGTAGTTGTAAATTTTTGTAAGTGGACGTGTTACTTATTTCGTAAATTATAATTTGCACTGCAGTGCTAACACCGGTATTATTGCTAGTAATTAAGCAAAATTCTTGCATTACTTTAAACACAAACAAATGGCTTAATGGAAAATTTTCTAAGGACTGAAATAGTGGCCATGACTCAGTTAATTTTGGCTTACCATTCTCAATCATTATCAATAGTCAGACCAAGGTATTTAAAGGTTGGGACCCATTCAATTTTAAGACAAGCATTGGAACATGTAGCCTCATTGCATTCAGATTCATGATAAATGATGTTATGATCAGAAAAAGAAGCACCATTTAGACTATATAACATAGCTTTTATTTTAGTGCTTAGCAACGTGGAGTGCACATCGCACCATTTCCTGAGCAATGCTAAGTCAAAATTAATCTGGTTAGAAGTGTCAATCCTTGTCGGTTCATGGTACATGAAAACTAAGTCATCAGCAAAAGCAACCAACACAGAAATGAATTCAATATAGAATAAAGAACCCCATACATTAATTACTAAAATTTCACTAACGCAATCGTTTATTTTTACACTGTGTGACCTATTCGACAAGTAAGAATGAAACCATTGAAGACTAGTTCCACGAAAACCAGCACTAGACAGTTTTTTTAATAAAACACTATGGTTTACGATATCGAACGCCTTTTTCAAATCAACAAAAACTGAGGCTACAGAATTTCTTACATCGAGACATCCAAAAAATTAGTAACCTCTAAGAACGGTTTTGTAAAAAATTTGTGTGATCCAGAACACCTGAAATTCTGATATGAGCTAGTTTCTATATAATCTTGGCAAACACTGAAAGCAGCTTATTGAACGGTAATTTTAAACAACTTTTTTGTCACCCTTTTTGAATATCGGGATTACCTCAGTTTCTTTTAGCCTAGTCGGAAAACATGCAGAACTGAAACTAGCATTGACTATGTAGGAAAAAACATCCACAATATAATTAGCAATTTTTTTGACTACATTATTGCTAATCTTAAGTGAAGAAATAATTTGTTAAATTTCTAAAGGTATAAAGTGTCATAAAAAACGAAAGATTTAAGTTGAAAACTGTTGGTAATTAAATCATAACTATAAACATGTCCGTTTAAATGTTAGGTCTTGAACCACACTAACAAAGTATACTTATACTTGCTAAAGAGTTCAGCTTTCTCAGCATCTTGTATGGCCACGTGATGCTCATCAACAACAATTTCATCAATAACAACACGTTTAATTTATTTTCCCAAAAACTCATCAAGTAATTTCCAGCTTTTTTTAATATCACCGTTCACATTATTAAATTCTATATCATAGAATTTAGTTTTAGCCATATCCACTTCCTTTTGTACTTAAGACTTTCATACTTTTTGCTTTAAATCAATTTTATTTGGTTGTTTCGCTAACTTTCTGGAAAATTTATTTTTCTGTGTGATTTTACGGCATAATTCTTGATTGACCCATAGTTTTAAAATGTTTTCTTTGATTTTAAGTTCAACCAGGAATGTATTTTATCAAGAATAAACCAGAAATCATTTAATTTTCCAGCATCTCAAGCGCAGCAACATTTGCTAAAATTAAATTAAATTTTTTACGTAAACTACGAATATTTTGGTGAATAATAAACTCTTTAGACATACTCGTAGTTTTCTTTGTTCTGAAGGTAATGTAGTTGGTAATACAGGTTTGCCTGGACTGGAAGATGGTTGTGTATTGAATTAACGGTAGGTGTTTTAGCCATTTTTTGGATGAGATAGCATGAGATTTCGTACTACCCGTGGACGATATTTAAAATCCCGAATTACTACCCCTACTGGCCAAATAGAGGGATCAATAACTTTATCAAGCACATTGGTATTTACTCCGATCTACAATATTCCTGCTTTTTGGTATTAGTGGGTTGCACCTGAGGTCACTTGAGACATCGATTCCAATCTTTGTTGATATATGCGATAAGATTGGTTCAGAAGATGTACTGGAATGAAGTCTGCTTACATATAAAAATTGTTTTTCAGCCACTTGTACCGATTTAAGAAAATCCGTTGATAAATCCTGTCCACGAATAATGTTAATTGGTAATAAGTACAAGGTGATGTATTTGTAATTGTAAGAGCCGATTTCATCATGCCGGAGAATAAGGCAAAAGTATTACAAAACTTGGTTAACATAGACGTCAAAACATCCAATCGCTTAACTACTGTAACTATGTTTAGTTCCAAGTACGTTGAACAATAATATTGAAGGTGTGGAGTTTTCATGAAACTGTTGAATATTACCGTTGTTATGTTGGAACACTTAAGATGAAAAGAGCCGTTTCAAACACCACTACATGTAACCATATCCTCTTTGCCGTTCCACTCAGGCATTACACTTTCTACAGGAAACACCTGATATAATGATGGAAAAGATGTCCCGCAGCGTAACAAGGGTATCTATTTCAGAACAGATGATCTCGATACGAGTATTTTATTGTATGAACTAGGAATTGAATTAATAAAGTATTTTATTGTATGAACTGTTATCAAAATCACTGTAATATAATAAACTGTCACTGACTTTTGGAAGGTTATGGGTATGGAAAAATTTTTTATTTTATTTTTTTTAAATTTATAATTAGTAGAAAAAAATCGACGTTGACTATTTAACGACTCAACTATTTATTAATGATGAATATTTATCGAATATTGTATTATTGCCCTATGGTTGACTTTCTAAAAAAGGTATAACGTTTATGTTTAGCAGGTAATCTACAGATACAAGCGTTTGATGACCCAATTCTAATGGTTATCCAATGCAATTTGTAACGAACCTATAGCAATAGCATTTACCTGTAGAAATTTTTCAAAGAATACTGCGAGGCAGCAGTAAAATACACTCTGATTACCAATAGAAAATCCGCGATAATGAATAGATAGAATGAATGAGATTGTATACATATAATCTCCTCCTGCGACGAAACAACTGTAAGATTTGTGTGCTAATTTTGTATAACCTAAAAACAAAAATAATTTGTAAAAAGCTCTCATCCTTTTGTTTATAATACGTATACAGAATGTTTCTTACGTAACCTAAATAAACGTTTTTGTTTATATTTTTCTTACATAATTTAATTGATTTAATATTCTTAAGGCATTTTGAAAAGATTTCAAAATATTTAAGATTTTTTTTCTTGTTTATCGAACAAAATATTATTTATTTAAAAACAAATTAATAATTAAAGAGAACAAAATCCAATTAATTAAACAATTTGGGTTGAAGGTAGCGTTTAAATAATATTTTCTAAAATTTTTAAGATGCTTAATCGAAACAATGCGATGTTAATTAATATAAATATTACAATACATAAAAAAAAATTATCAATAATCTTATTATAATGTATGTATGTATAATGATTTATGTATAGCATAATTATTAGAACATAACGTATCGTAAACTTTAAAAGTTAAATTAAACGAAAATTCTAGATTTCTAGAATAAAAAAAATTTCATTGTCATAGTTAATTCTTAATCACATTTTCATAAGATCTTCATAAAATTAAAACATTATGCTTTAAGACATAATACGTATAAAAAGTTGTATTCGTATTCGATGGGCAAGCATAAGATTTACATTATGTTTTTCTGCAGTATGGTTAATACACAAAAAAGTTAGACTATAGTCTAAAATGGTTTTATGATTGTACATGGTTTCGGATTAAAAAATAATTGAGATTATCACATTTAGTACATCATTTGAATAACAATAAGTGGTATGCTACAAGAAAACTTGAAATATTTACACATCGAGAAATAAATTTATGTAAATTGTCAAATTATGTACCCAATAGACTATAATATATAACCAAATTAAGGTATATTATGCTGGACAAAATATATATATTTTAGCAAAAAATCTGTATAATATATTTAATAACATTATACGTAATGTATATAGTAGCGTGAATATAAAGCAGACCTATATAATTATTCATCTGTCTATTATATACTTTAATTAAATTAGTTCATTATTATTCCAGGTTGAATTTTTTTTTAAAATTATTTTTATACATTTTTCTTGTATCTGGATAAGATCCGTGTTGTCGAAGGACAATCTGATAGTCCACTATTTTCCAACACACAATGGTTAGTGTACGTTGTGTTTTTCATCCATTGGCATCTTACGAATGTCTAAGACCATATTTATATAGTGCAACAATGGTAAAGTATTGTTGATACAACACGAGCCAACAACGGCTTCTATCGCTGTTTTATATATATACATACATATGTATATTATAATACTCGTACATAAATTGCTCCTGTAAATGTAATTATAAAATTATATTTATTGTTATTGTCAAAATAAAAATAAAAATCAGTTTATATCAAAATACCTGCGAACATTATATATTTTATGTTTACGTAAAACATACATATATAATAGTTATCTACTTATATGTACATATATATAGCTATATACTCGCTCTTGGTACTGGTAAATTGGTTGACAAAATTCTATATAAATATAAAGGTACAGCAAAAACCGTAATCGCGGTTAGCGTAAAGGTGCCAACGAAGGCGGCTGACATCGAAAATCCAACCTTTGGAAATTGATGGTTTCAGAGCGCTTGTAAACCATTTCGATCAAACCGGAAAGCGATATTACACTTACCAGCTGAACAGTCAAAAAGGGTTGACTGTTGTTTTAAAAGGAATGGAGAGCAGCGTAGAGGTGACCGACATTCATGCGGCGCTCGCTGAGCAAGGTTTCCATGCCAAATCAATTGCAAACATTTTAAATCGTGAGAAGGTTCCCCAACCGATGTTATGCATATAGAATTAGAGCCAGATGAGAAAAAGAAAGGACACCACAGTATATACAACTTGAGATATTTACTGCATCGCAAAATCACTGTAGAAGAACCCAAAAAGCGAACAGGACCAGTACAATGCATCAAGTGCCAAGAATACGGGGACACAAAAGCTTATTGCACGTTGAGTGAAGTCTGCGTTATCTGTGGCGAACTTCATGATTCAAAAAAATGCGATAAGATAAGAAATGATCCATCAGCAAAACGCTGTAGTAATTAAAGTAAAAATCACACAGCAAACTACAGAGGTTGCCCAGTATATCTGGATTTGAAGCGTAAGGCCAATCCAAAGTTGCGATCCGAGCAACGAATGCTTAAGTAACGTTATACAATCAAAGAAATATGACTCCAAGAAGTACAATTGCCCAACAAGCGAATGCACACTCAACCACACAAAATGAGCTGGAGAATGTTACAAGCAGTTTTGCACAACCAGGAGTTTCCTATGCTTAACATCCTAAAATGTGCCGCCCCAAAACCGAAAGTTCATTTCAACGAAGAAGAATTAAATATTCACGCAACAGTAAACAAATTGACAGAAACGATCCAAAGTTTCATGATGATGATGGAAAGACAAATGAGCATGATGATGCAAAATATGAACACACTTATGCAAATTATTGACAAAAGCCAAAAATAACGCTCCTAAAGATAACTGTATGGAATGCAAACGGTCTTTCACAGCACAAAGCTGAGGTTCAGACCTTTCTTGTCGATCAAAATATAGACATCATGCTAATATCAGAAACACACTTTACAAAAAATACCTTTTTTAAAATCAGCGGATATTCAGTTTATGACACCAAACATCCAGATGGAAGAGCACACGGCCTGCACTGCGGTCTTGATCAAACGAAGAATAAAGCATTATGAACTCAACCAATATGATAAAGATCACATCCAAGCAACTATAATATCTGCTTAGAGGAATGGTCTGGAGACTGTGTAATATCGGCTGTTTACTGTCCACCGAAACGCACAATCAAAAAGCAGAAATTTATCGACTATTTTAATCAGCTGGGCATTAAATTTATCGCAGGGGGTGACTACAATGCTAAACATCTGCAATAAAGTTCGAGATTAACAACACCTAAAGGAAAGCAACTATATGAAATAATGAACGAAAAAAATCTAGATTATTTATCTTCTGGACACCCAACTCACTGGCCATCAGATAGAAATAAAATACCTGATTTAACAGATTTCTGTATAACAAAAGGAATTGCACGCACCAATGCTCAGGTAGAAGATTGCTATAACTTATCATCCGATCACTCACCAATAATAATAACTCTGAGTACCAGAGCTTTAAAAGCAGAACCACCCCAACGTCTAACAAATAAATTAACTAAATGGGCTCTATACCGAAATATAGTATAGAACAAAATTGCCAATTGGATATCCAACTTTGCACCCCGGAAGATACTGTTGCGCCGGCGGATGATTTAACACATATATTGGAAATAGCAGCAAAAGAGGCGGCTACCCCTGATATTCACACCTCTGACAAAGTTAATAAGCCTTCACCTGATATACTGCAGTTAATCCAAGAGAAACGGACAATACGCCGGCTATGGCAGCAGCAAAAATCTCCATTACTAAAAGGGAAATTGAATAGGGCTATTAAAGCCCTTAAACGAGCATTGAGAGAAGAAGAAGACTCAGGAATCCAGAGTTACCTTACTGAACTCTCGGCGGACGAGAAGACAGATTATTCACTATGGAAGGCAACAAAAAAACTAAAGAGGCCAACATTATCGAATCCACCAATTAGGCAACTAGATGGACATTGGGCCAGAAGTGACGTAGAAAAGGTTACTGCTTTCTCTAACCACTTGAAAAAACTATCAGTGAATTACCAAAGTTTACGGAGAATCCTTTGAAACCAATTTCTTTAAAATTTAAGTGGAAAAAAGTTAAAAATGCCATTCAAAATTGTATAAACCCAAAGAAAGCTCCAGGACACGATTTTATTACCGGAAAAATGATCAGAGAATTACCTGATAAATGCATGAAACTCTTAACTCATATCTTTAATGCGATTATGAGATGTGGCTATTTCCCTAAAAAAATTAAAATATCTCAAATTACAATGATTCCAAAGCATGGAAAAGACGAAACAGAAGTCGCATCGTACAAGCCAATAAGTATACTTCCGATGATTTCTAAACTTTTTGAAAAAATGGTATTACAAAAATTAAAACCAATATTATCTGAAGGAGAGATTATACCAGACCGCCAATTTGGGTTTCGAGACCAACATGGCACTGTAGAGCAGGTGCACAGAGTTGTTAACACAATTAAATTTGCATTAGAGGAAAAGAAATATTGTTCGGCAGTTCTCTTAGACATTGCGTAAGCTTTCGACAAAGTATGGCATGAGGGCCTTATATATAAAATTAAAACTCGCCTGCCAGAAAAATTTCATGCAGTCCTTGAAGCTGCTTGTTTCAAAGAAAATACCAGGTTAAACACAATCCAGCCATTACTGATCTAAATGACATAAACACAGGAGTTCCTGTAGTTGCTGTATACTGCCAATCTACCAAAAACTGATAAGGTTGTCACATCAATATTTGCTGATGACACTGCTATCATGTTTTCACACAAAAATCCTCAAACTGCTTCAAGATAATTGCAAGAACACTTATACAAAATTGAGAATTGGCAAAGACCGTGGCGGATAACAGCGAATGAAAACAAATCAACACACATAATATTTACGTTGAATAAGCGTACATGTCCAGCGGTGAAATCAAACAATGTCAACAGCCCTCAACAAACAAAAGTCAAATACTTGGGTCTTCATCTTGATAGAAAATTGACATGGAGAAAACACATCGAATCAAAGCGCAACCAAATAAAAATAAAATTCTCAAAAATGTACTGACTGATTGGAAGAAATTGAAAACTTTCCCTAAAATGCAAGATTCTACTATACAAAATGATCCTAATTCCTATATGGACTTAAGGAATTCCACTATGGGGCTGTACAAGCGCATCAAATATAGATCTTTTACAGCGAACGCAATCAAAAATACTTCGCTGTATTATAAATGCTCCGTGGTATATCCGAAATTGCAACATCCATCGAGACCTTGGGATTAAAACGTTCAATGATATGATCCAAGCGCACAGTTTGAAGTACCTTACGAAACTGGAAACTCACCCCAATGAATTAGCAAGACAACTAACTAGGCAACCGAAATATAGACGGCTTCTCAGAGTAGATCTACTAGATCTAATATATTGATAAATTTAATTTAAGTACATATTTAAGCTAACACGCTTTATTAATTATTATGTATGCATACTAATAATAAGTATTTAACATAGGTTAAGGACTTAGAAAATAAATTTTTTAGATTGTAAGCTTTGCACACTTCTTGTTAGTTTCGTATAAAGAAAGATTCAAGAATAAAGCCATTGGCAGTTTAAAAAAAAAAATAAAAAATTTGCAGAGATATAACCCATTAGTTAGTCTCTAAAAATTTGGCCACCCTATTGTGGTCTTCCCAATTCCAGCGGTTTCTTTCTTTGGAGCCTTCGTACTCCATTTGTGTTACTCAGCATACCACGTAACTCAACATTTTGATGTTGAACAAGCCGTTGTATGTGTTTCTTTGCATGAATTGTTATCTCTTCGCTGACGCTTTCCATCCGGAGGTCCCTATATAGGTTATCGTTTCTTATGTCCCAAGGAGCGTTCACTATTCCACGTAACACTTTATTTGGAAAAGCTTGTATTATTTTAATATATGTTTTCTTAGTACACCTCCAAAGCTAAATACCATAAGTCCATATAGGTTTTAAAACTTGTTGGTATAGTAGCAACTTATTAGGTATTGACATACCTTCCAATTAGCCAATACATATTTCTATATTTAATGTGTAGTTCCTCCTTTTTCTTTTTAATGTGCTCTTTCCATTTTAACTTAGCATTGAGAGTCATGCCAGGATACTTGGCTGTGTTAGCATAAGAAACTTGTTTGGAATTTAGTTCTATTGGTATCCAGTTAACTATTTGATTGGTAAAGTTAACGTGCGTTGTTTTTTCTGGCCCCAGCACGCTACCTTGGGGAACCCCTGCAGATACCCTCTTTAGCTCGGAAAATTATTCTTCACAGCTAACGCGAAAATATCTGTTATCAATGTAAGTTTTCAATATCTGAAAGTATAGTTTTGACAAATCTCGATGCAGTTTATTCCAATCCAGGATGCCATACATTATCGAAGGCCTGTGCTACATCCAGAAATATTGTTGAGCATATTTTCTTATTTTCAAGTGCATCTTCAATAATACTGGTATTCCTGTGAATTTGATCTATGGTGGGGTGGTTTTCTCTCCGATCCGAACTGATGTGGTGGTATTAGCTTTCTCTCAAGTATTATAGATTTTATCCGTTATAGATTTTATCCGTTTGTATAACAGTTTCTCAAACATTTTCGAAAGTACTGGAAGCATAGAAATTGGCCTATATGACTTTTTATGATTAGATGGTTTGTTCGACTTTGGTATCATAATTATTTCTGCTATACTTTCCATTGCAGAGGTACATATTTCAGTCGAAATAAAGCATTGATTATATGAAGAAGTTTTCGCACCCCTCTCTCAGGAAGTGCCTACACTATTTCACCTGTAATTTAATCATAGCCAGGATATTTTTTCGTATTTATGTTATGATTAATTTCACCTTTCAACTCTCGTAGAGTTACAGGTGGTATTTTATTACAATCCATCTTGTGCACTGGTATTATATTTTCATCCGTTGATTGCCTAGCATATGGTTGGAACGTTTCTTCAAGATGAGCTTGTGCTTTCTGTTTGGCACTTGTTACACAATTTCCCTCATCATATTTTATTGGCGGTATTTTATAATTTGGTCTTTTTAATACTTTTGTAGCTTTCCATAGAGAATACTCAGTTACTTTACTGTCTGTAAGACTACGAAGATAACGGGTGACCGATTCATTTTTAGTTCTCTAATTCTTTGCTTAAGCTTATTGCAGAGATAATTAAAAATTCTTTTGCATTTTAAACGAGCACTAGGTTTCTGTGCCATGTTTTCCCTGCTTTCAGTTTTACATTAACCAACTCCATGATCTCGACTGGATAAATGAAATTATCCCGCTCCTTGTTTTGGATTACAGGGGTGCTATCCCATGCTGCTTGTTGTATGTTATTGATTAATAGTTTCACTTCATTTTCTAATTGAACCGGATGCTTGATTGGTACAAGAAGATCGGTGTTGTCTTCAACCAATTGCCTAAATAATTCCCAATTGGTTTTATTATTTGTTAGTCTAGGTGGATTTTCCTTGTTAACAATTGCGGAACTAACAGTCATAATGACGGGCGACTGGTCCAGTGAGAGACTTTCACTATTGATGTAGAAAAATGTGGTTTTCGGATATACCTCTTGTAATGTAGAAATCAGTTAGAACCGGAGTTTTCCTTGTGTCAGTAGGCCAGTATGTTGGTTCCTGAAAGAAATTCACAATTGTAAGCACGACCTGCGGCGTATATAGTTCTCTACCATTTGGAGTTGTTAGTTTTGACCCCCAGAAATATTTTTTGCATTAAAATCACATCCAATGATAAAATTAAATCCTAGCTGGTTCAATAACTTTTTATAATCCTCTTTATTTAAATTATGTCTTGGAGGACAATAAATTGAACAGACATTAAACATTGTTGTTGTTAAGTTGAATGCTGATAGTAGCTACCTGCATATTTTCTTCTTCAATTTTTATTCCCTCATGATGTTGAATATTTTCTTTCCCAAATATTGTTGATGTTCCTAGGTTGGTGTTTACGCTATTGGCTATCGGCGTTTTATAATATGATTGACCTTGCCGTGATTTGTCTCTAATTTTTTGTAGTTCTTTAGCTACTTTGCAGCCTCTGTAGTTTGCAGGATGTTGCTCTTTGCAGTTCACACATGTTGGAGGGGAATTTCTATTTAGTGAACACGCCTGAGCAGGATGTCTTCCAAGGCAATTTACACATCTTGGCTGTCTATTGCAGTATTTTTGCGTATGGTTAAAACCTTGGCATTTCTTACATTGCACTATTAGCCCAGTGGATTTCCGTAGTGCTTCTATTTTAACCCTCATATTTAGCACTTATATTAAAGATGGCTTCTATCTTTTCTTTGTTATTGAAAGTTAACAAAAATAACGGGAGACCTATTTTAGTAACTTTAAATTCGGACCCTTCTTTGGCCTTCGCTCTTTTTATTATATTTGCTGCATTTTCTATTTGCAGTCTTTGTCATTGGAGATCTTCCATAATGTCTTTTATTGCACCTTGTTATGGCCCCTTGCCATAACCTTTATTGGGCGGTTGCTTTTATTTTCATATGTATACCATTCGATTTTCTCTAAATTAAGCTTTGTTGATAAGGCTCTATAAGTATCAGAGTCCTATGTGTAAATTTTCCATACAATGTTGTTTAAGGATATTACTCTGTTTTTCTTCTTTCGGTGCGGTTTGCTTTCACTTTTATCTCGTTAATCCTCATGGGACTACTATAGCTACTTCCGGATAGTATTCTGCTTTCCTTTTCTTGCTTGGACGTTTTTTTCGTTTGACAATCCATTCAGTCTCTTTTGTTAACTCCTCCTCATTAGTATAGAACTCTGTAGTCTCGTTACTAAATTGAGGTTCATCATTGACTTTAGTTAAAAAACGTTTTCGAATCGGCTTGATCAACTAATGAGTTACTACTTTTTTCTTTTGTAGGGGATATTCTTATATTTGGTCTTCTTTGGAACGGATTTGATATGTTCCCTGTTCCAAGCTTATCCAGGCCAATCTCCATAGAGCATGGATTTACCAATGTTGATATTAGTGTATCACCACCTTAATTTAAATTGACAAAAAATTCATCGACCCAATAATTTTGGCTGGGAGTGTATATAAAATAATTAAATAAAATAAAAGCTAACACTGCACTTTTAATTTATTTTTTTTCACTATGTTCAATATGTACATACATAAAATAATTAAAAAGAAACTACACTCACTGCACTTTTTGATTATTTTTATTTTATCGCTTACTTCATCGATTTCACATCCAAACCCCATAACGATTTGAAAGAGAATGACTGACATGGATTAAATGAATGGCTGATATCGATTAAAATAATTTAATGGATTCTCTTGCAGAATTCAAAAACCAATATATGATTTCAAACATAACAATTACATAAAAAATTAATGAACACATTAGAGATTAAAAACATGAAATCTTTATGTTTTTATTTCTTTTCAAAATAATAGAAAATCCAAAGTTGGAAGCATCGCTTTTTTGATTAAACTGTTTATCCATTATAGGTTCATTTATACCATACATAGTGCGACGTTGGTCCAATTGTCTTAACTTAATCTGACGAGTAATCTTGTTTCGAACATGAATGGAGATGTTTTCCAAGATATACGGTAGAAGAAAACCAGAGCGTTCAAAATTATTTAAATGTACTCTCTTCAACCGAGAGGACAGATTATTCTTTGTGGACGGTAACAAAAAAGTTAAAAGGCCAACACACTTGAATCGTCCGATTAGATTACCAACTGGAAATTGGGGGAGAAGCGATGAAGAAAAAGCCAATGCTTTTGCTGCTCATCTAACAACAGTATTCAAGCATGATCTTATTACTGGAAAAATGATAATAGAATTGCCAGACAAATGCGTGAAACTAATAACATTCATTTTCAATTCAATCATATGCCGACTGGTTATATATTCCTCAAAAATGGAAGATATCGTTGATCACAATGCTACACAAAGCATGAAAAAAATGAAACACAGATTTCATCATATCGTCCAAAAAAATCCTACTAACGAAATTGAAACCAGTATTAGAAGAACGGCATATTATTCCAGACCACCAATTTGACAGAATAAGTACACAAAATTGTAAATGCAATCAAAAACACCTTCGAGTAAAAGAAATATGTCTTCTTGGACATTGCACAAGCCTTTGATACAGTTTGGCATGATGGACTAATATACAAAATTAAAGGACTTTTACCGAAGAAATTTCACCCAGTTCTGGGAAACTATCTCCTTCAAAGCAGTACATGGTTAAACAAAATAATGCAACTACTTGTTTAAATGATATTAAACGCAGGTGTTCCACAAGGCAGCGTTCTAGGTCCAATATTATACCTGCTGACTTACCTGTAACCAACAAGGTAGTCATCTCAACCTTTGCCGACGATACGGCCGTCCTGGTGTCATACAATAATTCCGAAACTGCCTCAAAGGAAATACAGAATCATCTAAACAAAATCGAAAACTGGCTGAAGACATGGTGCATAAAAGTGAACTAAAACAAATCAACTCACGTCACATTCACGCTAAACAAACGTACTTGCGTACCAGTGGAATTAAACAATAGAAATATTCCTCAACAAACCAAGGTCAAATACTTAGGCATGCAACTGGGTAGAAGGCTAACGTGGAAGATTCATATTGAAGCAAAGCGCAATCAAATAAAAATAAAATTATCCAAAATGTATTGGCTGATGGGAACAAAATCTCAACCGTCATTAACAAATAAAGTTTTATTGTATAAAGTGATAATCAAACACATATGGACTTGTGGCATTCAGTTATGGGGATCGACCAGCGCGTCTAACAGAGAACTCCTGCAACGAAACTATTACCAATGCTCCGTGATACATTCTTGTTGGTTTTTTGTAGAAAGATTCAAGAATAAAGCCATTGGCAGCATTTAAAAAAAAGAATATACGGTGAGTCAATGTGTCCCAGCATACTGTTTTCTATCATTGAAGCATCCAGTTGTGTTCTTCGATTATTCAGAGTTGCAATTTGATATTTATCCCAGCTTTCAATGTAAGTTATCATAATTCCAGCCATCTTCCCGAGGAATGTATAACAAAAACATTTTTTTGAATGCTTTCGATGTGACCGTTCTATATGAATTTGATGATATATGGAGACCATACTATCATCTGACATAGGCCAAATAGAAAATGGATAGACATTTAATGCTCGTTAACTTCCGCAGGACCACCGCTTAATAAACCCCAACATAGAGTTGACTTTAGCGATTATTATGCCAGTTGATTTTATTTAGTCATGTTTGATTGGATTTGCACCAGCTATAACACAATCTAAATCGTCTTGCAGTGCAAATGTATTGTCAATGTTTCTGATTATTTTGAATATTTTCATGTTGCCAGTATGTCAGAGTTTCGGATGAAATTCGTTATATCATTAATAAAAACGATGAAAATCCATGGCTCCAGATGACATGATAAAATTCGCCTGTAGCACGAACTGTTAGCTCTTTCCCCAGCTTTAAAGATGGGTGTAATTTTAGTTGTTTTCCATTGAGTTGGAAACTCGCCAGTTTGAAGAGATTGATTGAAGCACAGGTAAAGCGGTTCAACTATAGTTATAGATATATTTGGTATCTATGTATATCTGAACTAGATTGGATTCCTAATTCGTAGGTTAACCTTGAGTTGTTGGTTTGGTTAACTAAACTTAAAAACTTGGCTAACACACTTACGATACAGTTTCTCACATATCGGTTTTTATTTTGGTAATACATGGAGGCATGATAGCTGTCGGTCTGGCATTAAAAATTAAAAAAAAATCGAGATGTACTTAGGATCATTATGTTATATTGTAATGTCACGATATAATTTTTGTATGTTAGTTCAAAATATTCCTCATACATGACGTTGATCTGTTGGAATGATCTTCTGTGGTCTCCTGTATCATTATTTTTAATTTTTTTGTATGCTTTGTTCTTTCTATTTTGCATGTTGATAAGAGTATAATCATATCATGACGGATGATTCACTATCCACATTCTGTACAGAGGAAAGGTATATGAAATTGGTTCTAAATCTGTCCTAACAAGCAACAAAATAATTTTCGCTTATATGTGTTAGTGTGGGTGGGTTTAGGAGTAGGATTTTCTGAATTTTCTTGGGAAAATCCTAGGCAGCTAACACCATAATAAAGCATACCAAGTAGGGGATTAGGGCGTTTAGGACAAACGTGTTTATGCTATTCTCACTTAAACATGTAAAAATTTTTAGGATTTAGGACAAACTTCACCAGTCTATATAGAATTGTGAATTTTGCCCTAAAAAATCTAAATTTGTTTTTTTAGGATATTTAGGATAGGACCAAATTTAGTGTATCAGAGGAACATGATTTTAAAAATTAGGTGATAGAAATTTTTGACGGTACTAACAAGGTCATTTGAAGATAGTTCGTCCTGCCGCAGATTATGTTCTTGAAACAGTTCATCAACTCAATTATTTTAGATTGAATCTAATTAATGGAATCATTGAATCAGTTACATCAAAAATGACCGGATAAGAAAGGATTAGGATTTACGGTAGCTACCGTGTATGTTAGGAATTTTGTTAGTTTGATCCGAAGGAATATATTCCCGGTTCGGATGTAACGTTAAAAGGAATATTGCAATTAGTATTGGAATCGAAACATCAAGATATAGGAAGATTGAAATCATCTGGTATAAGGAATATATCTGACGAATTACTTAAAATAAATACCAACACATACATACATTAATTAGAGACTATTCCGCTAGTGGATTTATTGTCCTTTGAAAGCAGAACAGTATCCCTATTTTGTACACGACTACAGGTCCGTCTTTTAATTGGCCATCTGCACACTGCAACACTCTGTGCTAGCCTGCACTAACATGAACGATGGGTCGGTCCATGGGTTCTACATTCCAACAGAGGGTCATAGATGTTTTCAATTTAATCACCGATCGTAATCGGGAGATGAAAAATCCCTTTTGCATCCCGCCTCTGTTGGAATCGCCTCTGTTGGAATTCGAACCCGGTACTCCCCGATCCAAACGTCGCAGCTTTAACCACTGCGCTATTTATTCGGTACTTAAATTATATAGTTCGTTTAAGACTTCACAAAAGATTTCACACAGGTCGATTGGGATGGGATATTTTAGGACATATTTTAACATGACAATTCCAGTTCTACATGAGAAATAGCCACAGTTTGGTTCGGGATAAATGATTTGACCTCAATAAGAAATCTTCCTCCTGATGCTTTGGGGCTCGTATTTTCAGATCTGTCACATCGATGCACAATATAATTGTTGGGAAAATTTGGTCCTCAGGATGTTGTTGTTAAATGATGTCTCACAAATGGTATACATTTTGAAGCTTTAATTGGCATCTTGTTTACGTTTTGGAAATGGAACGTAAACAGTCTCATATAGTGGAGCAATTTTCAGGGATGGTATTGACGAAGAGGTCTTCATTCAGAGTTTTATTTTGTTCCACTCACACCAAAGTATGAACAATTTTGTACTATAAATGTAAACACTATGTTTTTGACAGTTCTAGTAGTTGTTTTACTTATCTTATTGCTCTTTATATTGTTTAAAACCACAGAAACAACTTTTCCTCACACGATTTCTTCTCTCCATCGTTGTCCTAATTTACCGGTTTGAATTATTTTTATTTTTATAAGTTTATACGTCTACCTCGTGTATATTGCTCCGGAGCTCCTAGATTTCATCCCAGAATTTTCCATTTTTTTAAATAAAAAATTTCAATTAAGTAAATATTCGTTAAGCGAGTTTAACCATTTTTGTTCCATCAATATACAATGACTTTACTATTTGTATATATTTGTCGTTTATAAGGAAATGTCATGAACAGATTCAAGCTAGATAGACATCACTACTGAAATCTGCTCACGTATTAAATTAATTATTTAAAAAAATCCTGTGGTTCTTTTACTTATGTATGTGTCCAGCAAAGTAACAACTATATACCGTGTTACACGATTACAATCGGTATTATCGATAATAAAACCCGTGTGTCGGTAACGCAGGCATTATGTAAAACAGATTTAATTTAATTTTGTAATTAAATGTAATGATCCTATCTAATTTAATTTATCTTCTTTCGTTTGTTTTTGTAAAGATGATGCAATAGATTTACATTTTCGTTAATTGTTTACCTTTAGGATTAAGACTATGTGACGTAAATATATAGGCGTATTGTATAGTCAATTATAGATTTAGTCTTCTCAATGGCCAATTCTGTTAATTAAAAAAGAAAAAAAAATATTTATGATTTTCAGTTCATTTATACTGTTTATGACGTTTCGTTCATATACACGAGTGTCTCTATAAGAAACGGATCTATCGTTATTCTGTTGTTTCTCGTTGTTTACTGTCCAAATAAAAATAAATTTAAGATTTGTATGGAATTGTACAAAATAAGTTATTTGTTTTTGTTTTATGTTCAATCTTCAATTTGAACGCATGACTTGGTTAATATTTAATTAACATTCGATGTGGTCATTCAATCGCATATTGTTAAGAAATTTATTGTGGGCTTTCAGGGTTGGTTCAAATAATTTCAGTTTCTAATCGAATAAATCTATATATCTCATCGAAATTAAATATAAAAATACTAAACAATATCCAGAACCTGCAAATCTTTTTTTAGATGTGCAAAATTTTTAGTTCTAACTTATTCTGTATTCAAAAGTTTTGTTTTAATTTAATGATCGGCCTAACTGTGTAATAATTCTACTTCTAGTTTAAAGTGGATCTTATATATGCAGAAATATGGTACTATATCTATAGTAGATTATAGATTCGTTTATAGTGAGTTTTTAAAAAAAATGCTATTCGTTTGACGTCTAAAGTGGTAATTTCGAATGACCTTGAAATTCATTAGTTTCGGATATATTTTAAATAAGAATCGATACTTTTGACTACATTGTTGAATTAAGCAGGCAAAAATAATTACTTTTTGCTATCAAAATTTTTTGTAAGGTGAGTTTGATATAATATATTTATCAAATTTTACAAGTTAAAACAGACAAAAAATTGATATTCGTTTAAGCAAAATAACTTACTCTTAGTTTTTACATTGATCCTTTTTATCAACAATGATTAACATCTATTGTGTTTTGATTTAATTGTTAATTCCATTTATACCAAATACATATTTCATTGCTACATGAGCTATCAGTACATGATACTAAAGATCTAACTCAGTTTTGTTTTTGGGTTATGCAGAGAATCCAAATTTCTTTAATCATGCCCTGAGCCCTGTTAACAGGCAAAGCATCATTCAAGAATGTCGGCAATATTAATAGGCATAATTTTCTATATTTCAACGATGTCAACCTACATTTTATCCGTTCTGCAAAGCATCTACATCGATGGAGTGTGAATGTTTGGGCGGGAATATATGTGGATCTCATGTAATCGGTTTAATCCAACATTGCAGTCTTATAACTTCTAATTTTAAAAAATCTAACTTCAGTTATCAGACTATTTTCCTCCAATTACGAGACATTGATTTTTTTTTAAAACTCAACCTGTGTATTTTGACATAAAATACGCCAAAGTTGCGAAAAAGAGTAACATTGTATTTGGTACCTTACCGAAGTTAGCAGAAAAATTTCAGCAGAAATAAAAACCTGCTTTATTGACATAGTTTAATAGTAACTGGGTGGGGATTTTAGTTATTTTTAACCTGATCCCATGACCTGATACGAAGCATATAGATTCCGACACTAATTGCATAGATTATGCAATTAGTGTCGGAATAGAAACACCATGATATGTTAGGAAGATTGAAATCGTCTGGGATGAGGGATATATCTGACGAATCACTTAAATTATAGTTCGTTTAAGACTTCACAAAAGATTTCTCAGAAGTCGATTGGGATGTGATATTTTAGGCAAGCATAATTTTAGACATGTCAATTCCGGTTCTACATGAGAAACAGCCACAGTTTGGTTCGGGATAGATGATTAGACCTCAATAAGTCATCTTCCTCCTGAGGCTTTGGGGCCCGTATTTTCTGATCTGTCACAATATAATTGTTGGAAAAATTTGGTCCTCAAATTGGATGTCTCACAAATGATATACATTTTGTAGCTTTTATTCACATCTTGTTTACGTTTTGGAAATGGAATGTAAACAGTCTCATAGTGGAGCAATTTTCAGGAATGGTTTTGACGAAGAGGTCTTCATTCAAATTCTTTGATCAGCAGTCTAGGTGGTCACGATGTAGAATTAACGGGATTGGCGAATTCTTCTGCAGGTAAATTCATACGAAATCATATATAGGCATTCGGTCTAATTTTGATGACATTTTCGAATTGCTGCTTGGTGCTAGATCACACTATATTTTGCTTTGACCTTTCTGATTCTCAAAATGTCCCATATACTAAAATTCGGGTAGCCCATATTCAAAAATTCAGGTAGCTGTGGCACTTTTCGTTTGTCGTCTTACTTGGCTATTAGTATGAGTTACCATCGTAATAGAGTTCTATTCTTTGTATCAGATCATATTTTATGTAGGATCTTGTGCCAGCTATCCGAATTTTTTAATATGGGCCATTTCATACGAATAATAGATGGGTGGGGATTTATTTTTTACCTGATCCCACATAAAATATGACCTGATACGAAACATAGAAGTTCTCTATTAGGATAGCAACCTATATATACCCAGGTAACACGACAAATCAAAAGTGTCAGCTACCCGAATTTTTGTATATGGGCCATTTCATATGAATAAAAGATGGGAGGGGAATCTACCTGATTCCACATAAAACATGACCTGATATGAAACATAGATTTTCTTGAAGGAAAGCAACCCAAACTATCGGCCAGATAACACGACAAATCAAAAGTGCCAGCTGCCCGAATTTTTGAACATATGGGCAATTTCATATAGGAATAAGAGATGGGTGGGGATTTTTATTATTTTTAATCTGATCCCACATAAAATATGACCTGATACGAAGCATAGAAGTTCTCTATTAGGATAGCAACCGAAACTAGCAGCCAGTTAACACGACAAACCAAAAGTGTCAGCTACATCAATTTTTAAATATGGACCATTTCAATTATTTTCAACCTGATCCTACATAAAATATGATGTGATACAAAGAATAGTAGTTCTCTATTCGGATGGTAACCTAAACTAATATTTCGGTGACGACAAATCAAAAGTGCCAGCCACCCGAATTTTTGAATATGGGCAATTTCATATGAATAAAAGATGGGTGGGGATTACACATAATTTAGCAGATATGCGGCATGAAAATTTGTTCAGATCTGGATCACGGAACATCTCTACCTAAGTCTTAATCTAAATTGAATTCCCGCTTACACGACAAATTATAAATTGGTGGATTGTGTAATTCTAAAAATTAATTTGAATGACACCAGAAAATCACAAAAATGTTTTTATGAAAAAATAAATTTAGTTTCTAAAGTACATAATTGCAATTTCAAACAAATAAATATAAAATTATGAATTATGTCGAAAACGTATATTTTTTACTGCTGGAAAATCTCTACTGAACCATAATATATGTCAATAATGCAGATTTTTGTTGTTGGAATTTTGCTGCTAACTTCAGTAGTATGTATTTGGTAACATATTATTTAGTCGATAAGATACATTTTATAATCAACATTTAGGGCAATGTAACGTTAAAATCGTAAAAATTATGGAAACAAACATTTAGAATTTTCCTAAATGTTGCTTATCGCATAACATAAAAATCAGTAAAAGTTCAATTATTGATTTCTTCTTATTTCAATTAAGCAACTATTAAACTTCCTTACCGGGTTATGCTCTGGTTTCGCTGGAAATAAGGAAATAGGAATTAGGGGAACAAATTCCTTCGTAGCACTTTTTCCTAATTATTTTTCTCAAATTTGTAAAAGTGTATTCTGGCAGTGTTGGAAATACATTTTTGAGGGTTTAAATGTTGACCACACGTGGTGTTTCAAAAACTTACTTTTATTTGACAAAACAGATTTACTAAAAATTACTTTTGATTTTAACACAAACTAATTAAACAATTTAATTCAATAATTTTACTATTGGTGAAAAACGTATAAAAACAATTAATTAAATTATTTTATTTAAATTGTAATATTATGAAAATATATTTATATCAATTCAAGGTGGATATCAATGTAAATAGTGTCTTTTACCTTGTGCCATGTTAGTTTGTTGTTATTAATTAATATTTTTTTTAATTATAAACATAAACATTTTTAATTCGACTATTTTCCGCTCTTATAGAGGCGTAACGTGTAAATTTCTATACACCTCACAAATTAACTTTTTATTAAATGGCACCATCGACGATGCTGATTCTTAGCCTAGACAAAAGTTTTAGTGATAGTTTTTACATTTAACAACGTCCGAATAACGGTTTGAAATTATATTTTCTTGCTTCATAATTCCCTAAAAAAAAATTATTTCCCTATCGCCTATACTGCTACAAAACTTTAAATTTTGTTTATTTTCTTATTTCCAGGGAAAACCAGAATAGACCCACGTTTTTTTCTGCTATAGAGTTTGGTGAATTCTTAGAATCATCAATGCCAAGTTCTCTTTCGCAGCAATGTTGTACGCCTAGTTGTCAAATTAAGATTCAGCTATATGTGTATGTCAAAATATACAGTCAAATTAAAGTAGATATTCCATTATAAATGCGAACATTCTCATAATGAAAGACATTTGTGACAAATAATAAAAGTGAAATTGAAAATTTCGATTTTCCGTTTCCTTTTATATCGGTAAGATTACATAACTCCATACAGAATACAGAAAAAAGATATAAAAAAAAATGTTCAGACACTTCAGTCACAATGAGTCAGCAGTTAAGTTTAAAGAAAATGACGGCATTTAAATAAGAATCCTTATATGTATAGAAATATTATTTGCTTCTCGTCTTTTGTATACCCTCTGTATTTAACAAAAATGTCGACTTTAGCAGTTCACTCGTGTGTATCTCCACTTATTGACGATGATAAAATTTGTGTTATATGTGACGATATATGTATGTATATATTTCATCCACACAGCTATTGCTATTTTGTTTAAAAACAATTAATACTATGTCACACTGAATGTTTTTTGATAACAAACTGTCAATCAATCTATGTCTTTTTTGTTAAACGATTTATCGATTATTTCTAATGCGCCATCAAATCATCAATATATAGACGGGATCAAACTATTCTGTTAAAAATGATTCAGTTTTTATCGTTTGCTACTAGATTTTCAATGGATTTAACTATATGTTTGTGTTCTCTTATTTGCTCTTTTTGAATTCGATGGGAGTTTTTAAAGATATGCTTAACTTTTTGTTCTTGTATAAATTTATATAATCATTAAACATCATCTTTATAAGGTAATGCGATACAATTTCCAGTAAAAGATGGTGTAATGGATTATAGGAAATAATTTTTAATTATTAGTTTTTTTTGGATATGAAGAATGGCGACGGTTCAGAATATTTTGAAAACTAATTTAATCAAAGAAAATAAATCACTGCGAATGGAGGGAACATTGAGTTTGCTCTACAATCGATGAACCGCCTATAGGTAGTTATAGGCAGTAATATATACCAATAAACGGGTTGCAGATGAAACTAGTCCTCGTGTACTAAATATTTAATTACTGTGCCAATGAGAGGAAATTGGCAAAGCGAAACTGATTTTTAGAATATTAAACTGAATATATAGTACAACACAAATATTAATGGTAAGTATAATGGTCTTATCCCATACTGCCCCTTTTCAAGTATAATGAGTCTTGTCCTACTGCCTATTTTTACACTCAGGTTTCCAAAGTCATGTCGCTTCATGTAACCAGACTTTGGAAAAACGACCAGTCCCAAATACGACTACACTTCTCTGTGAAATTTATATCTCTATTTCCACGCAGGCATTTTCACAGAAAACAGCACGATAGGTACTTTTGGTAATTTCATGGCTAACATGACAGTAAGTGTTAGCAACGCAGATACGACATGGAAATTAAGTACTTAACATATTACCGCCTTGCCTCGACCTTTTCATATTCCAAAAATACGAAGCCTATCACTCATTCATATTAGAGCGACGCTGCACCGTTTTTTTTGCAGCTGTCAAATATAATTTAGTTTTATTTGTGAATGACTGTGCCTTGTGCGACTTTGATTTGTTGAAGTCAAGTGTGGATCGCAGTGGAAAGCCTTCGCGGGGTTAGTAAATTATTACGGTAAATTTATAAATAATTTTGCTAGTAATACGAGACCGATTTATGACTTGTTAAAAAAAGCAACTGAATTCAAATGGACGAATGCATGTAACAGGGCATTCGAAAAAATTAAGAGAGATATAGTTTCCGATGTAGTTTTATTACGTTTTGATCCCAGTTTACAGATAATCTTAACGACGGATGCTTCGCAAAAGGGAGTTGGAGCGATACTCTCGCACAAATTTAAGAAGGGCGATGAAAAACCGAAAGTATTTATTTCGAGAACTTTGACGGGGGCGGAAAATAATTATAGTGTACTGAATAAGGAAGCTCTTGCTATTTATTGGTCGGTTAGAAAGTTATATCGTTATCTGATGGGCCAATCATTCATTCTGAGGACAGATCATAAACCACTTGTAGCATTATTCGGTGAAAACAGGGGTTTACCGCTAATGGCAGCCAGTCGATTGCAAATGTGGGCTCTATTTTTAAATGGGTTCAATTATAAAATTGAATATATTAAGAGCCAGGAAAACAACAATGTCGATTCACTTTCACGTCTGCCCTTGATGAAAATTGACAATGTGGACTTGAAAGAGGAGATTAGATCTCGAGTTAGTTATTTGAATTATGTAGATAAACCTATAATGATTTATTTATTGGTTATAGGGTGGTGAAATTATTGAAACTCGAAAGGACCAATTACTGTCAAAAGGATTAAATGCTGTTAGATAGTTTAAAAGCTTTATCAAGTTGTGAATATACTGCATATAATAACGGGTCGAGTCAGAGTTGTCGGTTGAACAGGAAATATTAATGAGGGGTTATAAATAGGTACCATTTCTGAGCAAACTTAAAATTCTTTTCGGAGATACCCGACGCAATTACCCGGGTATTCGAATACTCAAACAAACAAAAAATATTCGGGTACCCGATAATCGTAGCCCTAATATTCATTATTGCTCAAATCACAAATCAAATAAGTTCATACATGGACCTATATGAGTTGTGCTTTTAAAGCTTGAACGAACACTCCAATCAATCCTTTTAAATTTCAGTGTAACTAAGCCCTTAGGAAATAATTGAGAGGTGTTAAATCGCACGACCTTGGAGGCCAATTGGCAGGTCCATTTCTCGAAATCATCTTATCGCCAAATTTTGATTTTAATCAGTCGATGGTTGCGGTCGGCGTATATGGCAGGTAGCACCATCCTGTTCAAACCACATCTCGTCCGGATCAACATTTTATCTACATTTTCAAACAAAAAATCATTGATCATGGCGCGGTAACGATCTCCATTGACCGTAACGCGATCCCCGGCCTAATTTTTGAAGAAATTAGGTCCGATGATGCCACCAGCATGTAAACCGCACCAAACGGTGCATTTTTCTGGATGTAATGGAGTCTGTAGTGTTTCTTGATTGGTCTCACTCCATATGCCGCAATTTTGTTGATTAACAAACCCGTTAGCCAAAAATGTGCCTCATGGTGCTGGACACAATTTGACGATAAAAGTCGTCCATAAGTTGCGCGAATCGACGACTGATTTTCAAAGTAAATTTTAATAATTTCGTAGCGTTGTTCAAGCGTGGGACTATTCATAATGATTTGCTAGAGTATACAGAGATCTGCTACAGTATATTTTTCATAAAAATTTAATTTTTTGTTTTATTTTTACAATTTCAAGTTCCATCAGGCTTAAAAAAACACCATTTATAATTGACTAATTTAATTTAATTTAAATTTTTAGAAGTACATATACCTCCCAAAATTTTATTCAGTTGTCGTGGTAATATTAGGTAACATATATTTTTTGGGGATGCTGGAATATTGGAAGCAGTCTATATATATAAAAATTGTGTGGTCCTATCCGTGCACACCATTTTACCTAGGTTAAACCTCATCCAGGAGTCTTGTTTAGGCGAAGATGTATATTTAACCAGATTATGAGTATATAAAGGCGATCTTCAGCAAAATAAATTGATTTTGATTACAATAAATTATACCCAAATATAACATTAATATAATAATCCAAAATTAAATTCTAAATAGCTTAATCTTTCGCAAATGAAAACGGTATTCAAGTATTGTCTCGATCTACATAAATTAAAACAATGCAAAGAAATATATTATTTTAATAACATTTTATTTTAATACTTGATTATAATATAGTAATAAAAACTAACTCTAATTGAAAAACACAAATGTATTTAAAAGTTATAATTATAAAATGTGAAATATTGATTTTCTGAATAAAAACTATTGCCTATAATAGGCCTATAATATATATTATAAAAATATAAATGGTAACATATTTAAATTCAATGTTTTACCGGCAATATAGTGCAGTTGATGGAACTTTTTCAACATCTTCTTCGAGCTTTTTGACTTCGAAGTATGTTCTACAAGTTTTGTGTCCATAATCAGAAGAATATCAGAATAAATCCAATGAAATTAAAAAAAAATTTGGTAAAATATATTGAAAATCAATATCGAGAAAGTTCGGTCCGCTGATTGCCCATCAATCATCTCAATAGATGAAATATTTAATTCTGTAAGTAGTTGTCGATTATAACAAAATATAATAATTTTGACTTTTATCCAATCTCTTACCTGCAGATTCGAGTAATGTTAGTTTTTGTTTAAACTGCTGAGCCTTTCCCTGAGCTTAAATTGGTTGGTGTACTGAGCGTACGTTGAAAGTATATATCGACTGAAAAAATATGAATAATAATATCTTTAAATACGTTATTATATTTTAAACTTTCAATTATCAAATAAACTTACAAGCATTCTTCCTACAGAACAATGTTCCCGCATTGGCACTCGTATATTCATATTTTTATTAAAAACGTGATTCTGTTTAGGCAATATATGATATAGTGTTCACCAATATTATACCATTTTCATCAAATATGCGAACCTAATTTCTTTTAAGTAAACCTGAAACGGAATAATAATAAAATTATATTTAGATAGATACGAGTATTTACATTCAACACTGTAATGAATTTCCTTTTCCCGGTTTATTATTTTCATTCAAATGTTCTGGATCGATTATCTCAACTTCATTGGGATTTGAACAGCAGCAAATTCCATCTGGATGAGCACGTATTTGAATGAATTATAAATTCAAATTACAATTTATTTTTCAAATTTATATATTTTAAAGATTATTATTAATTATTGTTTTTACCCAGCCCAATATTTCAAACAACGTTTTTTAAAAAGATAAAAACTTCTGTTATAAGCACATTGTTATTATTTATTTCTTGTTATACATTTGGAAAATAACTAAAACACAAAATAAGGTACATACTTGTTAGAACAATTTAGCACATAATATGATGAAAAGCTTATTTATTATATTATATTATTACACAGAGAAAAATAATTGCAATACAATTTACAAAACCGAGTAATGATTTAGGAAAAATTCATTAGTAGTAAAATTCATTACAATATCGAACAATTTAGAATAGGTGTAGTACTTTTGTAGTAGAAATGTTCAGATTTTTTAATTTATTACATTTGTAATCAAATTTTATAATTTACAACAGATGTAGTGAATTTCATGGTCGAATAGTTTTATTTATTACATTCGTAGTATATTTGGTAGAAAAATGAGAGGAAATAAAGAGAACTGCGGTAAATTGTTCATTATTAAGGTATTTCTCGAACAGTAAGGAATTATTAATCCTTCAACATATTTTTTTTATGTTTATGTGATTTTTGCCTGTAATTGTGCAGTGAGTGATTAATGTGAATTTGTGTCTAGGTAAGTACACGTTTGTAGATTAATAAACATTAAAATAAATATTAAAGTGTATAGTTTTGCTTCATATATTATAAAGAATTTTTGCTTGAGGCTTGTCCAACTTGTTAGTTATCATCTGTCAATAATCCTACGTTCTTTTAACATCCGTAACTGTAAAATTTACTACTAATACATACTCGTATATAATAATTTAGAAAATTATGTAATAATTTATAATAACACTGCTTTTAGGAATTTTATCTAATGTGTATAATAGTCGGGATGAACTTTATACATTTTTCATTCAATATTGACCAATTTACCGTAATTTTCTGCACAAATTTACCACCATATACTACCAATGTAATAAAATTTAGTTCGTGTGTTGTAAAAATACGAAATAATGTAGTAATAGTTACTACGAGTGTAGTGAAACGTGAATACAATGGAATTGTTGCGATCATACAACGATTCGGATGATAAATAACAACGACAAGCATTATCAAAAAATTCGAATAATTTGAATGTACTCGTATATAAGAAACTACACGTAAATTAATTTATATAAATAAGCAATTATTTGAATACAATTATTTTTAAATACTTTGCTGTAAGGTAAGTCACAAAATATTAAATGGAGAAGCTCAACGACATAATTGGTGTTGATGGCATTGGTGAGATGGTTAACGAGATCCCCGAGTCGGAAACCATTTATTATATATTAAGACCAGTAAGTCCTATTCAAATTGAGACAACGGACGGATCTGCAGAGGATAGCCCATACACCATACACCAGATAGAACTAAATCAGCCGGAGCCGAGTAGTGATGCTTTAACTGAAAATGGAGTAGAAGCTGTTAAAAATCTTTTGCTAAAATGGGGTCTTCCAGAACTGTGTCAAATTTTTCATGGTAACTGTTAAACCAATTTCTACAAGCATACCTAAAATTGTATAAGCAATAAGTATGTATTGTATTTTTAAATTAATTAGATCAAAATTTAGATGTTGATTGTCTAAAACACATCACTTTCTCGGACATTGATGTTCTGATACCACCACCACTAATGCGAGTTAGAATTCTATTTAAATCTAAATTAGTGGACTGGAGAATTTCGAAGGTATTATTATTCAGCTCTTTGTAGTCTTCTCAACTAATTATTTTATTCTGTAGAATTTTCCCGCAGATCATTGGCGGATACGGTTTCGATCGGCTCTTTATCGGTTATGGATTGGGTTTAATCAACGACAAATGCCCCACAAACAAATTTACAACCATTCTCGTCTAAATCATCTACAGATTCATTGGTTAGTATCATAAATGGTTTGGTTAAGCAGAAATTGTATTCTTGATCTGTTTCATTCTTTTTTATTTTAGAACATTGAGCACATATTAAAATCGAATAGCCGGGTCAGCCTTTTTTTTTCTTTCAGAAAACGGTTCCTTTTAACTCCAGCGAGAGAAAGGAACTTATAGGAATAATCGTAGAATATGCAATTTTCAATGATAATGGCGCAAAAGAATGTAACATCATTGCTAATGATATAGTAAAATTGTTTCCATTTGAAATAAAGGTATGTGTCTTTTCTATTTTTAAAATTTTACAATAACGTTTAAATTATCTATTAACTGTATGATTATTACATATTTCAGAACTGTTATTTTGTTGAAAGTGGCAACGGTGGCCGAGCCCGAGGTCGATTCTATACCACGTACAATAACACATTAAAAACATTAAGGAGAATAGGACTAGTTGAACGCCGTCCAAAAAGCCGTAGTTCACTGTTGTCTGATGAACAATCGATTCTTTTTGCACCATCATCACCATTGCTATCATCGTCCGACAACGCCAGCGAATGTATATATATATATATATATATATATATATATATATATATATATATATATATATATATATATATATGTATTTATATATATATATATATATATATATATATATATATATATATATATATATATGTATTTATATATATATATATATATATATATATATATATATATATATATATATATATATATATATATATATATATATATATATATATTTATATATATATACAGTGAAACCCGCTTTTAACGTACCCTGTTTACAACATACACCCTCTCAATAAAGTACAATTTCTTATCCCGTCTAAAAATTCATGTATTTACATGAAATTTTAGCTGGATTTAACGTACTCCGTTTATAAGGTTATAACGTACGTCGATTTAGCCCCTCTAGGACAATTGTATGTTAACTCACTATGACTATAACGTACGCATAATTTTTATCGTACGTATATATTATGTATGTACATCGTAATTTAAATGTCCTGATAAATTTTTGTGTTCGTCTCGTTAATAAAAATAGAAAAACTGTAAGATAAACTGGAATCATTCTGTACCTCACAGTTTTTATAAATTATTTTTTTTTAATTACCACAGTTCTTATAATTTAATAATGAATAATTTTTAAGTCTTGGAACTTGCGTTCCTTTTTTTGTGATTTTATTTATGTATTATAACTATTTTATACCTAACAATTTGAAATTATACACTAATTAAACATTAAAAAATATCTCCATACTTATGTATACAACTTTTTGTCACCATTAGAATAACGTACACTAGGTCTAAAGCGTACCATTATCATAGTCCCTTGGGTGTACTTTATAAACGGGTTTCACTATATATATATATATATATATATATATGTATATATATATATATATATATATATATATATATATATATATATATATATATATATATATATATATATATATATATATATATATATAATATATATATATATATATATATATATATATATATATATATATATATATATATATATATATATATATATATATATATATATATATATATATATATATTTCACGTTTATCACAGCCTATAATGAAATTTAAAAATATTTTTGAACTCGTAGGTGAAATTGACAAAAACTGGCTTAAGTATAACTCTCAGCCGCTAGAAATAGTGCAGATAAAGTGGAAAAAGGAATTCTCATTAAGGCGAAGCGATATATTATCCAAGACTGCTGTAGAAATTTTTAATGATTGGCCACTTTTAAGTCAATATAACGGATTACATTTGGTAAACAACTTGCCCTACAAGAATTAAAACGTCTCTAATTGGAAATCTTTCTCTTTCTTAATAGATTGATTTTAGTCAGCTTTTTGGAGAAGAAACGGCTTTGTCTCTAAAGAAAAACTGGGAGAATTTTAAAACAAAGCTTCTTAAAATTGTAGTAGACCAAAAAGGATCCGCCAGTAAGCAGGTCAAGTCATTACTAGTCGAAATATCTGACCCCAAAGCCGAGAAAGGTATAATTTTATTATTTTCTGAAATGTGTATGTATATTAAAAAAGAAATTTCATCTTATATTTTTTCAAGATCATAAGGATTTGTGTGTGTTTAAGCTGTTACACTTTAAGCTTCCTCCATCTCAGAAAATAGTACTAAAAGATGACAAACGTTGGCATGTGTCGATCCTAGATGCAATAAACAGCAACATCATCGAGGTTCATAACCAACCTGATATTTTGACGCATTATAGGAAAGTTTAGAAGACTTTAAAAGAATGTAAATTGACGTTGCAACCGATGATCGTGATATGTCAGTTTTGTATTATATTGTTGCTGATAATATATTATATAAGACCGACAACTTTTTATCCGCACTTGACAGTACTTTCAAATTAATATACGTATTCAATTTAGAATATCCTAAATCAAGTGCCAACGTTTGGATATTTATGCAGAGGTATTTTTTTAATTTATAGTCCGACAATTTAAATTCAGCAATAATTGCTCTAATTAATGAATTAAGTTATAAATAATTTAAATTTATAATCTATTATATAAAAAAAAAAATTTATATAAAATTTAATTGAATTAACTAATATTTATATTCTTTTGTTTTAGAAAAAACTGAATTAATAATAATTTAAACATGTTTTGTTGTTCTGCTTGTGATTTAAAGTACGATACGTTAAATAATTTATTACTTACTCGTACATCTAAAATATATGCATAAATATCAATCTGAATATCATTGCCAACAAAATAGATGATGTGAATTTGAATGCATTTATTCTAAAAGATAACTCAGAAATTCAGATAACTTAGTTTGAATAAAATATGTGAATTTCAGTACTATCCTAGTTTACCTCACAAATTGTCTGATGGTAGACTGGCCCTTAGATTTAAGATAATTTAATTTATAAAATTAGGCTAAATAATGAATTTTTTTGTTATCAATAAAAGTTAAAAATTAACGATTCCAGTTCAATGTAATAAACTACAATTTGGAAGTATAACTTATTAGAGTTGCAATAAATTTTACAATAAATATAGAAAGCCATTTCATTACATTGTAATATATTTTCCATCGGTGGTAATAAGTTTCACTACAAGATATTACTAAGAAGCTAATAAATTTTATAGGCTTGCAGTGAATTTATAGGCTTGCAGTGAATTTTACTACAGATATAGAAAACAATTTCATTACATTGTAATGAATTTTACTTCGCTTGTAATTAAATCTACTACTATCAAGTTTTGCTACAATATACAGTAAATGTTATTACACTTGTAATGGGTTGAAATTTCATTGTACTTGTTGTCAATTTCATTGCAGTTTTTGTTGAATTTTACTACGCTTTTCTCTCTGTATATATTATACTTTATATTTCACGTTTGTTAACTTTTGCATAATTCCAAAAATTTTAACTTTTGCAATATTTCACAACTCGCTATTGCACAAGACACATCACAGTATAATGTCTAGACGTAAGACTAATTTTGATTTCGTATAAAGAACTAATAATTAATATTAATTATTGGTATATTATATTAATAGAATTAGTGAATATTCTTTACTAATTTGAAATAAAAATTCATTAACATTTACAATTTTTCTTTAATATAATGTACATATTGAAACATTGTGCGAAAACCATAATTGATTATTAAGTATAATAGTTATTTACTTCAAGCTAAAAGTTAATAAGGAATATAGTTTTAAAATGAAGAAGGATTATTGTTAGCTGAAATTTTAACAGTTAATTAAACTTCATAAATTTAAAATAGTTTCTGTTCATTGAATAATTTCATCAAAAATCTGAAAATTTAAAATTTGGTGATCTAAACTCTTAAAAAATTAAAAATAATTATTCATCATAAATTGCATCGAAACATTTTAATAGAAACAATTAATAATCGTTCATTTAACAAAAAAAATCGTTTTAATTCAACAAATTAATTTAATTAATTGGATTGAGTTGTATTTATCTATTATGTGTCCAAGTACAAAAAGTTAATTTATTAACATTACACCCTATTGAAAACAATTGCATTAAGTCAACTATTTTCACTTTATATTAACGAACTAATTCATTATTTTTTTAAAAATGTGTCGTCGTTAATAGCATGTACAAATTTTTGTGATATATAGTTTATCTATAATGATGACTATAGTTAAAGTATGTTTTATTTCTACTACTATTCAAAATTTCAAAAAGTCAATCCAAACTGATTAGCTTAAACTAATAATATTCATAATTAATTTATGAATTCACATATACATAACCAATTAATTTAGAACAACAATTAAAACTATATGTATGTACATTATAGCTTAATTCCAAATAAATAATTATTCTAATTTAAATAAGCCGCATATTTTCCTTCTAATTTAATTTTCTGTATTTTAATCAACACAAAAATTATTTTCCATTTGCTTAGTTTCGTTTATAAAAAAATTAGAAAATTATGAATTTTAATATAATTTATTCATAAAATCGGTATATACGAGTAACATAATACAAAATGTATAATCTACATTGACTGGAAACAGACAAATTTAATCATTTTTCAATTATAATATTGCGATGGGGGTATAATACTAAAGCGTAACAATAATTGTTTATTATCTACCGTTGGAAGATCGACCAATTATTAAGAAGTAATAAAAATTAGAAAAAATTATCGACGCAGGTACAAATACGAGTATGTACTTGTTTTGACGACCGGAATTTTAGTATGATGAATAGTATTTCCATGATTTATCCCAAGTTTTCTTAAATCGTGTATAGTTTTCCGACGTCTATGCAAAATGACAGACAGACAATTAAGGATGGTGGATGATTCCATTTCCATATACAACTTTTATAACGACAATTTAATTAAAAAAAAACCTTGAATTACGAGTATCTGTATGATAAATTATTTAGTTTTATTTTTTTTTTCATTAATCGTGGTTACTGAACTGAACCATTATGATATACATGAATGTATATTGCGAATAAAAATATTCATTATTTATTTTTTAAATTAAATCGGATTGGTATGTTATTATAAGGAGGCACAATTTTATTTCAATTGTAAAATATTATTATTTGTAAAATATACGTTACTTTATTTGCATCTATATGTAAATATCATCATACGTATATACATATCAGCCAGTTTTTAATTATGCATTTAATAATATAATTATATTTATTAACAATTTTTTTTTTTTCAAAAACATAAACAAACCAACAAATTTTATTTACAATTTTAATTAAATATATTGATTTTATCGTGACGTGTGACAGAATAAACATAAAAATACGCAATACATAATTTGATGAGAATTTAAATTGGATTGGAAATAATAAATAGAAAATCGAATAGCGCAAATTTTATCAAAAATATACATAAAATTTACAATATTTTTTGTTTCGTATATAAATACATAATCTATGTACATTTACGTACATATATATGTATATACATATATAGATTCCCCAATGGTAAAAATTTTAGCACGAATATATTTACATAGATATGTATATAAAATATTTGAAATGCTCTTTTATATGTTTATGGCTTGTATATAATTTTCAACTTTTATGACCCTTTTCATTGAGTTGTCTGTTAAGTTCTTATATGTGTGTATATAACTATACGTTGAATGTAAGATTTGCAAAAAAAAAAAAAATAATAATAAAATTAAAATCCCCAGCCTGGGAATGAAGAGGATTAGATATTTTGTTAAAAGCAATATGTTGATGCCGCTAATAAATTAACTTTTTATATAGAGTTAATTTATCATATAATAGAAAAACAAGGGTTGCGGTTATCGATTTCTTAAATTAAATTTTATCGAAAAATATAATTCCAATTTTAAATAGCAACAGAGCAACATTACATTTATGTATATACAAGATGCCCAGGTAGTAATTGAAACCATCGGAACGATTGGAATCCTGGATCAAAACAAAGTTGACTTTAGGTTTACCACTTTGCACCGATAGGCTTGCCTATCAAGTTACATGGGTTTAAACAGAAGCCTTTCGAATCCAATCCAGAAAGGTTATAAAATTTCCGTTCAAAGGAATTATAATTATGATAAGTAATTCATGATAATGAACAAGTACTCGTAAATTTGAAAATTTAAAAAAAAAAAGTTTGCTTTTGAAACCCTTCATTTGTTAAAACCATTCTATGGCTAAAGAATGCCCTATCTCATAGATCTTTCCGAAAAGCTATAATAATAATCAGTTTTTAAAGGCAATTACTGGCCCCTTACTGAGTCAACTTTTTGGCTCCAACGGTTTCGATTCTGAGCTTGGTCTTCATACTGTCTAAGACAATCTGAAGAGGCCAAGTCGTTCTCTACATCGTGAAGCCACCGTCGCCCGCAACGCCCTCTCCGCCTACCATATGGTGGATCTCCTTTCAAAGATCGCTGCTTAATTCGTTCCGGATCAGCACGCAGAACGTGACCGAGCCAGCGTACAGATCTTATTTCATGTATAATATCGGGGATCTCATCAGATATTTGATCTCGATATTGTACAGAGCTCCGTATGTATAATCGTATTTCGCGTTTTGGGCCATAAGTCACACGCATGATTCTTATCTCAAATGTAAGGAGTCTCTCGTACATATCCGTCAGCGCCCAACTTTCACATCCAATCATAACAACGGGCCTGATCAACGCTTTGTAAAGCTTCAGCTTCACGACACTTGATAAGTGTTTAGATTTTAGCAGTGGCCTTAGAGGATACAAAGCACGGCTGCAAGCTGCCAGCCGCACTTTAATACTGTTATCGCGAGTGATAAGAGAACCAAAATATTTGAACCTCCTCACTCCCTCAAAAGTGTGGTGGCCACTACTAAAATCTGGTTTGCCATTGTCTCTATAACCAGAAATCGTGTAATTCGTTTTGGACTCATTGATCTGAAGTACAACTGAAGCTGAAAGAGTTTTCAGCTTCAGTTGTACTTCAGATCAATGAGTCCAAAACGAAATTCAGTCCAATCACGCATATGTCATCTGCATATGCAAGCACCTAATTGGACTGGCGATATAAGATGTTGCGCTGAGGTGTTTCAGTTTTACGAAAGATGTACTCCAACATGAGATTAAAGAGTATCGGGGACAGAGCATCTCCCTGCCGAACATCCGAGTTAACTGCAAAAATTGTCGATAGCCAGTTCCCCTCCAAATATCAAGAGTTCCGAATTAATGCAGTCCATCCCAGGTGAGCGGTTTCGTTTCAATCTCTGCGTGGCTCTAGTGAATTCCTCATGGGATGGCTCCTCAGTGCAAATCTCCGCAGTCTGTATGAGAGGTGGATCAACAGGTTGGCTAAGTCCATGCGCAAGCGAAGCTTACACAATTGGTTATTGACTGCTTGGAAATCCAAAACAGCGTTCTTGCAACGTATAGCCCTGGGACACATGATCTCCACTTTAAGGCAAGCAAGTTTCTTGAAGAGCAACGAGTTCCAGCCGATACTCCTTCATGCACGTGGTTAGGCCCTCCAACGCTCCTTGTTTTCTAAGTGATTGCACGTTCCAGGTGCCGATCCTAAATCTCGTATGACAAGCAAAGGATAATGTGGTGGTATTATTGGGAAACATGTTGAGTATAGCAGCATTATCAAAACACCATCTAACTGGTCCAAATAGCTCCTGAATCTTTGGAAATGCTAATCAATTCAATATTGATAAATATGAATTATAGCGGTTAGTTAGTGCTTTAAAATTTTAAGTCTGCTAAAATAATAAATCACATGATCGGTTTGAAACACTTCAAGGACATTTTTGATTATTCGGGGTACAGACCAGCATATTCACTAGCCGTAACACCAATTTTTCCGATAATTTTATAATTTTTGACGCCCAGAATTAGCCGAATTAAATGCAATCACCGAATAGTTTAGCGTCTGGTAACCGAATTGATTTATTCTTGTGCGGTGATAAGAGCTGAGCAACACGTTCTTTGTGGCTTTTGCCATACCCGTGTTGTTTGTTTAAATAATTATTAGCACCTGTTTGGCCACGACTACATTTTTGTGCTATATAATGAATGGTAAACACGATTGGCCTGTGTTAGCTTGCCGTTTCGGATTCAGTTAAAATTTTATTCGTTCTCATTTCTTAAGATAAAAACTTTTGCTACATGAAATTTTCAAAATTATAATTGTGGCCAAGAAAGGTGAGCCATTAATATTGGTTTCGTGAACCTGAATTTAAGAATTTGTTGTTTAATTAAATTTTTTCTTTCAAATTGGTTCAACTCAGCTTTTAATAAATATTTTAATTTTCTACATTCAAGTATAAAAGGTGGGTGTAACAGAACCGAAAATGTGCGGCGGTTCAGGTAAGTAGAGTAATTGCCATTTGGTTCGTGGATCTGAGTTCAAGTCTAGGTAGAGTCAAATTTATTTTAGTTTGATGGCAAATAGATTGTACTACCTTCATTGAATTCTTCTCGCCTGGTACATGAAAACCAAAAATATTTTAAATTTAATGAAATTTTTATTCAAATTCACCATTCATTTTGAATTTAAGTAACAGGTGAGGAGCATATTTTAGGAATATTTTCATTCATAACTCAAAATTGTCAACACTTCAGTTTATTAGTTTCTAAAAAAAACACAGTTTATTTATGAACCCTTGTAATTCTGAACTTGTTATTAGTATATGACCAGGAGGTCTCGCTCATCAAAGTGTCATCTAGGCCCTTACCAATTTGTTACGGTGATATTTGCAAGGACTGTGTCCTGATAGTGCTCCACATGGGATCCTGAGATCACTCTTACTTTATTCAGCTATGCCAGCTCCTACTTTCATGTTTGATCTATCCGTGAACCGTTTTTGTTTTCCCAAATCTCACTGGTTGGGGTATAAATTTTGTATTTTGAGATGAATTCCATCTTGGGCTGCATTTGGTCGCTAAACCTTTTAGGATCGCCAGATGTCCCTTCAGATTGGTTACGTTTGGATTAAATTCCTTTGTGAGGAATTGGACTTGCGATTTTGCTTCTAACTATTATGGATATACGAGTCTGATCTAACCTATAGATTTATTTGTAGTTCATCCATTACTAGCGACCATAACAGATGTGATAGAACTCCTCCTTGTGGGCAGCACCTATTTTATAGGTTTCCTTTCCTAAGTTGGCAGATATTTCTTTGCTCACCAAATGCTTTATGCCACTCGATGGTTCTGTTACTATAGTGCCTCTACGTTGCAGGGGCTTTGTCATAGGTTCGTAAAAAACGTTGCCCAAGGTGAGTTCTATGCGCATAAAGGCATACAGAGCAATCTTATTCGTGGCCAGTGCATCTTCAATGGTTTTTACAATTTGATGTAATGCCGTGACTGCGAATTTGTCTTTTTGATAAGCATCTTCTAAACAGAATCTACGACTTCACCATCCAGAAAGTTATTGTCTCAATAAACCTTTCGGTTTTATGTGCGGCTACTTTATTTTATATGGGATTAGTCTGTCTCTATAAGCAAGTATTAAAAATACAAGCAACAGCTTTCTCCATTTCGTCAAGTAGATATACTATATATATTATGTCATATAGGGGTGGCAGATTGATGGCAATTTTTTATTTTCCTTTACATACATATATGAATAACAGAAATAAACTTAAGTGAACAGTTTATAAAAATTTATTATTTTTCTTCTGTCACGCAAAACAAAAAAAAATCACAAAACCCTCGTTCGTTTGAGTAGCGTTTTACTGCTTGAATTAGTAATTTGTTTTGATTAGTGCGAGTTAATAAGAAGTTGTTATAATGTGAAAGTGTGCTAAACATTGTTCTAATAACACAATCTCCGCTATTTATTTTTATTATATTCAACGTCATAATACAATTTAATCTTATATACATACTCGTATCTCGAAATTCATTTTATATTAAATACTCGTACCATAAAACCTGGTACGACAATAAACACGTTTAAATCAGTTGTATATATGAATCATTAACACTTTCACAATTTTAATTATATTTTAATTTACTGTGGTAATGATTGGCGGCACAGTACAATCAAAAAACATCCTGTTTGATTACGAGAATAAATATTTATCAAATTCTAGTCCAATTTTGTTCGTCGTACGTTATTAAAAATATAAAAAATTGTTGATCCGTGACTTAATATTTATTTCCCTTATGCCGATTTGTGTATGTTTAAAATTTTTAAAAAAATATTATTTTAGCAAGTATATAGCTCATTGAAATAATAGGAAGTAAAATATTATTTGATGTCGTTAAATGTATGAACCTGTAGTAGACAGCAAGCCGGAATAATAATTGGATGGGACTGAGAATCAACGAGTGAAAAATGTCCACTTGAATATTTTATTCGGGATATATAGAATGTCCCTTTTCAAAAAATCGTTGCGAATTTAAATTCGCTTGATCTAGATGGCATATATTTGTGGGTTCTCAAAATAAATTTTACACAAAGCCAAAGTATTTTTCAATTATAATTTATCAGAAGGGAAACGATAGCCAATGAAGGATTTTCCTACATCCTTTTGTCACGAAAATTAGTTTCTGCCACATTGAATCTATAGCGTGAATAAATCCTTTTGAATCTTTTGTGTACATACAAAACTGTCTAGAGTAGATAATGTATCAAAGTGAAGTTTAAATACAGCTTCAATTTGTGGGTTGAGTTCTGTATCCTTATTTATTTCAATTTATAATAAAAATGTTATCTTCTATTTGGTATAACCAAAATTTTTCATTTTGTGGCTCACTGATGCGACATAAATTTACACATGATAATGTAAATGAGTTCGTCTGATTTATTATGTCGCTTTCATAAATCTGAAAATGGTTCGATAACAACAAATAGCGCACACAATTATAATTGTCCGATGAATTGGAAAAAGGAATATTTTTAAAATGACTAGACTCGAGTTTACCCTCATAAAATGTAATAATGTTTATTTAAGATTATTAATCAAAATATTAATTAGTGTTAAAAAATGCCAATGCTAATTATCGATATAAAATCAATCAATTTACAATCATTTTAACTGGCTAAACAAATACATTTTTTGGGTGGCTAGTTTTTTACGATTATTGTGTGTGTGTGTGTGTGATACAATTAAAAATGGGAGATATATACCAACATTTAATTAATACAACATATAAAATATTTTTAAACTATTTCAAACCCCAAACATGAAAAAAAAGTTATTTTCAATTAAAATATTTCTTGGGTTTTTTTTGAGAAAAATTTAAATAAAAAAGGATGGATTGGTTTAATATTTGGTTTTGTTAAAAATTGGTTTCTGTTGTTGAGTTAAATTTTTAACACTATACATTAATAAATTTCCATATTTGTGATTATAATATAAATATCGTATTTCAAACTGTTTAGAAGTTTTTAAAGCTATTAGATTATATTACTTATTATTATATTTTATTTGGAAACGAATATATGTGCCATTTTAATTTCTTTATTTGCCGAAATATCAATTTCATTCGTAAAATACCGAATTTTGAAATTCCAGATTTCTTTAAAAATCGCAATTCCCTAATTTAGAATTATTTTATACAAATCTCCTTAAATTAAAAATTTCAAAAATTTTGTTCTAAATTTATACTTTTTTTTTTTAAAACTAATTGCCGAAATAATAACTGACCAAATACTCAGTGTTTGAAATCGGAATCCATGATAATATTCTAAACAATTAAAACATGTAGTGACAAACGGGATCGTCTATTTAATAGAAGAGTTATGTAAGACAAAACAAAAAATTGTAGAGCTGGAGAAAATATGTCCCATGATGCTGAGAAATCAAATGAAAAGGATTGCCCTGTACTTGTGGTATAACATTATAGGCGGTCGTTCATTAATTAAAAGACGATTAGCTCATTTAAAGCTTAGATTTTCATGTTTTACCATTTGCCAAAAATAATCAAAATAAACCATTGAAAAGCTCTAAATATAATAATAATACAGTTTTTAAAGGTCATTACTGTATCAACAATTAGGCTCCAACGGTTCATACTGTCTTAGATAATCTGAAGAAGCCTAGTCGTTCTCTACACCATTCTCTACACATCTCCTTTCAGAGATCGCTGCATAATTCGTTCCGGACCAGCACACAGAACGTGCATTTAAAAGAAATAGTTCGTGGTCAAAACTGTACGAGTACCCTCACAAAAGCAGGACTAACTCACGCTAAGGATGTGCGGTGTTTTGTGGAATTGGAAGGACATAATTTATTGTGAGCTGCAACCACAATCTCTATTGAATATGAAGCAAATATTTTAATATCAATATAATTCAATACAATTAACCTGCGGAATCTTTTCAAAATACCCAATACAAAACGACCTCTGTATTATTGTTTGATACAATATATATATATATATATATATATATATATATATATATATATATATATATATATATATATATATATATATATATATATATATATATATATATATGTATATATATATATATATAACAATATTATACAAAAGCTCTCATTTATAAACCAACAATTTATATTAAAATGCAGAAGAAATCACAATGAGTCTTATCATCAAATAGGTGGGTTGAGAATTGATTTTTAGTGTTGTTTAGAATTTAACATTTCTCGCTAGACATTTACTAACTATTGAATATTAGGCTATAGTTATTATAATTCCAGTTATTAACTTTGGAACAGCCTGGCCTTTCTCATGGCTAGAAACTTAGGGGAATTTCGTGACGCAAAAATAACAGTACGTACAGTTAACATGTTATAAGCAGGGTCCCTATTCCTGAATGCGATACGTATCTTTGTACGATACGAAAAAGCTATACGAAACGAAAATAAATGGTATTTCTGAATTCGATCGAATCAAATATGTTTGCACTGTCAAATATTCAATTTATTTTGAATGGTAAAACCTCTATGAATTTTAGGCTTTGGGTAAATGTTTTTGCCCTTTGAATATACAAAATATGCGGTTCTTTCATATTTTATTTATTGTTTGTGTCATAACACAAGCATTTTGTACGATTATAATAAAAGTAAATCTCATCAGTTACGATGCAAGAAAAACAAAATTAAGTTAAGTATATTTGAAAACAATTTATATGTAAGATTTTATACATCATGTTTTCCTGCGACCGCCTTATTACTTGTGTGAACAGTTTAAACAACGGTTATTAATTTTTTATAAAAAAAATTTATCCTCCACCTCAAATAAGAAAGGCTGGGCCAAATCTGCAGAAAGCGATGTCTGCAAGCGATTTGGCGCTAAACGATACGACCACAATAGTGACTAACAAAAAGGTGCAACATAGTCCAAAAAGACAACAAATCGCAAATGGATCAAAAATTATTTTACCAGGTAATTTAATATCAAGTGAACTAAAAATTAACATAAATGAACATTGTCGACAAATTTTGACGATGAAAAAAACAATGAAACTGCATCGACAACAGATGATAAGCGGCTAGTGCAAACGTGAATAAATTCACCAAGCTAGGTACCGTTGAATTAACTCAAAGCAACCGGTTGTTGAAGACCCGCCGGCCGAGAAAGCTGCAAAACCAGAGAAACCGCCACCAATCTATTTGAGGGAAGAATCAAATAGAGAGCTCGCAAAAATAATCGAGTTCATTACTAATGGAGTATTTTTTATCTCCGTGATAAAAAGAGGCGAGACATAAATGAAACAACAATTCAACCGCTGAATATTGACGCTTACAGAGCGTTAGTTAAACATTTCGACGAAGATGGTAAACATTACTACACTTACCAACTAAAAAGCCAAAAATGATTGGTCGTCGTGTTAAATAGATATAGAGGCCTACGTAGATGCAAAAGAGATATAGGCCACTCTCGCTGAAAAAGGATTTCAATGCAAATCAATCACCAATTATATTAACCGTGAGAAGTTGCCTCAGCCATTGTTCCGTCTGTAATTAGAACGAGATAATAAAAAAATTAAAGAGAAACATGCAATATTTAACTTAAAATATCTACTGCATAGAAGAATTATCGTTGATGAATCCAGAAAAAGAACTGGACCGGTATAGTGTGTTAAGTGCCAAGAGTATGGACACACTAAAGCATATTGCACTTTAAGCGATGTTTGTGTTATCTGTGGTGAACTCCATCACTCAAATGCATGCAAGGCAGCGAGCAGAGCAACGAATGCTTAATCTTCATTCTTTCACTAAACCAAAAGTGCGACCAGAAGTTTCATATCATAACGCACAAAATAACCAACCAAAATCAACTGTATTAACAGTAGTGTGCATCAAGAGGTTTTATATGCAAGTATCATTAACGATACCACTCCTAAAGTGCAAGCAAGCGAAGAAGGAAACATCGCAGCAGCTTTAAGCAAGTTAACTAACATGATGCAAAGCTTCATGGCGATGATGGAGAGAACCATGAATCTAATGATGCAGAATATTAACGCGTTGATGCAAATAGCCGTTAAAATTTAAAAATGACTATCCTCAAAATAGCCATATGGCATGCAAATGGTCTAGCACAACATAAAGCAGAGGTTCAAGCATTCCTCATAATGTTAATATCTGAAACAGACTTCACCAAAAATAACATTTCAAAATTAATGGGTACTATGTATATGACACAAAGCACCCAGATGGGTACTGATAAAAACAAGATTAAAACACTATGAATTTATGAAATATGAGAAGGAACATTTTCAATCAACGAAACTGTGTCATATCAGCAGTGTACTGTCCTTTAAAACATGCTATAAAAAAACTGCAGTTCATGGATTATTTCAGCCAGCTAGGTAATAAATTTCTTGCGTGGGATGATTTCAACGCCAAACATACTCAACGGGGTTCCAGATTAACATCGCCTAAAGGCAAACAACTTTATGAAGCTAAAGAAGAACAGTCCCTGGATTACATATCTGCCGGTCACCCAACGTACTGGCCCACAGATAAAAACAAAGATCCTGATTTAATTGACTTTTGTGTAACTAAAGGCGCATTCCACCCACATCTGCTAAGGCCTCCGATTGCTATGATCTGTCTTCTGACCACTTACCTGTAATAGTAAGATTGAGCACCGGCGTCCTAAGACTAGAAACGCCAAAACGGCTTGGCCAAAACGGCACCTGGATAGAAGGCTAACGTGGAAAAATCATATTGAAGCAAAGCGCAGACAAATAAAAATGGAATTTTCCAAAATGTATTGATTGATGGGAAGAAAATCTCAGCTGTCATTAGCCAATAAAGTTTATCGTACAAAGTGATAATCAAACCCGTATGGACATATGGTATTCAGTTACGGGGATCCACCAGCTATAGTCAAACAGAGAACTCCTGCAACGAACCCAAGCGAAAATATTTCGTAGTATTACCAATGCTCCGTGGTACATTCGAAATAGTAATATACACGATGATCTTGGAACTAAAACTATTAAAGGAACCATTAAAGAATTCAGTTCGAAATATTACTAAAAAAAGAGACACATCCCAACGAATTGGTCTGGTAAAACAGCCGCTATTTAGGAGACTCAGAAGAGCAGATCCACTTGGACTGATGTAATCTTAATTAATTAAATAGTGAACACTAAAAACAAGTATTAACATTGGTTAAGACTTAAAATATGTAATAATTTTAGTTTAAGATTTGAATACTTCTTGTTAGTTTCTTTTGTAGAAAGATTCAAGAAGAAAGCCATTGGCAGCATTTAAACAAAAAAAAATGTTTTCCTAAATAGCCCAATTTGAGACCAAATTTCGTGACTGCCAATGCTTGAATTTGAAGAGGTTTTATAAGTCCCTCAGGAAAATGTTACCACCAAGACGAATGGCAATATTTGAATTCCAATGGGGCATTTTTCTATTTACTCGTAATTTAGAATATTTAAGACAAAATTTGTAAACAAATTCAAAATATTTAATTAAATATATTTCTTTAATTTAATTAATTTAATATTTAACTAATTCGATTATTAAGATCAAAATCATTACAAATTCTTATCAAAATATTTTTATTTGGAGTCGTCAACTAATTCGTTAACGTACAGAAATCCGTTCACAATCGAACAAAATTGGCTCGAATTCGTATTGAGGAATAAGAGTAATTTCGCAACGGATCAAGTAGACACGAATTCGTATTAGAATAATACGAATTCGTATTCAAAAATCTCAATGGTACGAATTCGTTCAATTTATATACGAATTCGTATTCAGGAATAGGTCCCCAGACGGTACACGTTAAAATTTATTTAAAATTTGCTGGTTGAAATAATTTTACGGAATCGGTAAATTTTTGGTTTTAAATTGCCCTATAAAGTATAGATAATTTTCACGTTTTAGATTTCCGTAAAATGTTAGCCTTTGATACTGAACATATACGTAAATATTTATGAATTTCTTACTGATCAAATTTACACATAAAATGTCATTCGGACATCACTGAAAGTTGAATTTTCAAATTCCCTTCTGTGCCATTTTCAACGTCAAATGATAATCAAACTTCCTGAAGAGTCAATAATTGAGAAACGGATTCACTATATATAAAAGCCAAATTGATTAATTAAAAGAAATTTTACGGACCCTTGCCGATTATTTATCAAGATCGCTTATATTATTCGTTTGGCCAAATATAATAGAGATATCTTTGTATTAATAATAGCGAGATGACCAAAAGAAGCATGGAACGTCACTTGATATTAACGAAAATATGAAAATAGGCAAAAAGGTAGCTGCATGCATTTCATGACGTTTCATGTAATCCGAATCAGTGATCTGTTTCAACGCTGACTGGTGGTTGAATACAATCATTCATTTAACTGTATGTATGTGTTAGGATTTTCTGCCAAAATTATGAACATAACCTAAACTTTTTTATTTTGTAGCTGACGATATATCCAAGGAATATGCTACCACAGTGAGCGGAGCTCAACTCGAAAATCACTATAAATGCGTGATGTGTAGAGTGATAGACTCGAACAACACGAGTGACAAAAAATTGTAATGTTGGTCGATTCTTTAGAGCCAGAAGTCTTGTATATACTGGGTAGAATAAGGTGCAACAATAATAAACCGAGTCCCCGATTAAAATACAACAAAATATGGTATTTTTCACCACATACGAGTATCGTCGGGAGGTCCTTCGATATATCTGATAATTTAATTTTATATTACCACAAGCACGCTAAAACTTGAACTTCAGAATGTACTTCTTTTCTGTCGCCACGCTTTTTGGGTTTAAAATATTTGGAGCTTTGAAACCGTTTGACTAATTTTTAAGGGTTTGGTCTTGAGACTCTAAATTTGACTGTATAACAAGATAAATTTCAGTATGCATGTATTTAAAATTTTAAATAGATATACGATGTACATATTAACTAATTAAAAACAATTTTAAAACTTGCTTCAATATCTGAATATTGATGGACAACATTGGTGAGCAAGTTTTTAATTCGAAAGATTTTAATTCGAAGTTTTTGGGATTAATCGAAAACGACATTAGTCAATAAAATTGGCTTGGTTGTACTTTTTAAAACAAATTTGGTTTGTGTTCGTGGGTTGTCAAAATCCGGTTAACGTTTTTGACATTAGTTTGAACTTTATTTATATTTACACACAAAAGTGACGAATAGTTTTAACTAAAACACGAATGTACATTGTGATGTGAAATAAAATTTAATCAATAAAAAATCGTTTAGAGTAAGGATGCTAAGTATATACTGTGGTACACATTTTATTAACAATTAAGAAATTGATTTAATTAATTGTGAATTAATAATTAAAAATTAATTTGTGTTGTGGTAAAAAAATATGGCATTCATATATTTCTCTATAAGTTTCAGGTACAAGTTGAACACAATTTATAGAAATTATGTCGCAAGCTGTTTATATTCACTCGCTTCCTCTACCCCTTTCCAATCCTCCTTAGATTCGCGCACTATTTATTTTAAATAGCGTCATGCTGAGTATCTAATGACCATCACTACTTAGGCTTTCATACATTGTTCTGAAATTAGCTGCTGGTATCGCTTTGAGTAAAAATTATCATTAATTTGCTAGTTTGTAGAAGCTAGTAGGCTTTTTGATTTGTGCATGTACAAAAAAAAATATTATTTTTAGACTTACAGGATCACAAGTAAAACTGCTCTCTTTAGTAATTTTTCGGCACCTTGTGTTATTTTTTATTAGATAATCATCAGCTGACATCTGTATAATAAGATATTTGTAATAGCTCCTTTATTGGCGCATAACGTACTATTTCTCAATTGACCGATGAAATTTATTCTTGGCTTAGGTCATTTTAATTCAAATTTTCATTTTTTATAAGTGGTTCTAACTGTTCCAATGGTCTGGGATCCATAATAAATTTTAGTATTATTGTGCGGTTATAGATGAACTCATCCGATACTTGAATTGTAACAAACCCGTTTGTCTAAATATGAATTATTATAAGTTGGTTCCAGTTCCAGCGAAGATGGAAGATTTTGATTCTTCGCTATATTTTAAATGTGTTTTATATACATCCATATACACATAACTGTGCGTCAAAACGACAAATATCCTTTAGGCGCCAAATAACAAACTCCATTATATTTTATACAACATAAACCACATTTCATTCTTCTGCGTTGCGTAATTTTTAATTTACTACGGAATTGTTTTCAAGAAAAACCAAATTTCTTAAGACTAAATATGTACATACATATTTCGATGAAATTAAAATGCACATCCCTTGTGAAATATTTTACAAACGAAACACTTTTTTCTTGGTATGGTATACGCATAGCTACACTCATATATAAAAATATTAAACGGATTTTCACAATTGTCATTTTATTTAATGTCACAGCATTACCATCGACACGTGTATCATTTTTATTAAAAACTCTTGATTTACCCCAAAGCACTTTTTGCGCTTGTAATATTTTGTTACTATATAGTATAATGTAATATTTATCTGCCACACAAAAATATTAAAATAATAATTTATGTGGCCTGTTTAAAATTGTTCTACGTCCCTTAATTTCCGTCTACTTCATTTTATAAAACGATTTTGTTCAAATTTATTATGTTCAATATAATATAATAATAACGATAACATCGTCTTATATTATAAGAAAATAAATAAATGTTTATTTAAAATCTAAATAAATCAAATCAAAACACAACATTATCAATTTAAATAACCAATAAATCTACCTAAGCGGTTTTTAAACAAATTTATATTCTTTGGGATTTCTTAAACGAAAACGGAAAAACTTAAACAATAAGTACACGAATTGAAATACAAGAGGAATAATAAACTAATACATTTACCAAAAAAATTTTTAGTTTTGAGATAATAATCGTTGCATCAGTTGGTACCATATTTAATTTACGGGCATGAATGTGCTTTGATATAATACACATTTGACCTGCTTCAACAATAGAAACTTCAATTGTTTGATCAAAATCCGAGATTCATGTACATTTAAGAGTTATAGTTCATCTTAGCAATTATATACGCACCGGTAAAAAACTTCACAAATGAACTTTATTAATAATTCTATATACGTACCTCATGATCCTTCTATAGTTGGTGTTAGTATATGAAACAAAACAATGTGTTTCCCAAAATCAAAATTTCATTTATTGTAATCGTTAAAAATTACACCAAGTTACACTGCCCAATAAAATAGCGAGCATCACGCCAGAAATCCCATTTAAGAAAACCCAAATATTTTATATTTTTTATATGTACATGGATTTGATTGTGCCAATTTGTGCCCAACTTTTAACATGGAACTAATTGAAACAAACTATAATGCATATATTGGCCCAGTATCGCGTTTGTGCATACTTTACATTGGCTAGAATCGGCCATTAGTTCCGTGATAAAACTTGGATTTCCTAGAAATTATCCATACAACTATTCCAGAAAACCGTAAATTTGATATTTCCTGGATACTCTATGGCCGATTCTATAGCCAATGGATAGAGTATGCACAAACGCGATACTGTGCCAAAACGTGTAAAATAGTGTTTTAAAATTAGTTCCGTGATAAAAGTTAAGTTTTCTGGAAATTATCCATACAACTACTCCAGAAAACCGTAAATTTGATATTTTCTGGATACTGGATACTCTATGGCCGATTCTAGGTAATGTAGAGTATTCACATACGCGATACTGGGCTCAAATATATAATATAGTTTATGTCAGTTAGTTTCGTGATAAAAGATGGGTTTTTTAAAAATCATCCATACAACTACTCCAGAAAATCGTAAATTTGATATTTTCTGGATACTCTATGGCCGATTCTAGCCAATGTAGAGTATGCACTTACGCGATACTGGGCTCAAATATAGTTTGTTTGAATTAGTTTCGTGATAAAATGAGTTTTCCAGAAATCATCCATACAACTACTCCAGAAAACCGTAAATTTGATATTTTCTGGATACTGGATACTCTATGGCCGAATCTAGCCAATGTAGAGTATGCACAAACGCGATATTGGGCCAAAATGCGTATGTTAGTCTGTTTCAATTAGTTCCGTGATAAAAGTTGGGTTTTCCAGAAATTATCCATACAACTACTCCAGAAAATCGTAAATTTGATATTTTCTGGATACTCTATGGCCGATTCTAGCCAATGTAGAGTATGCACTTACGCGATACTGGGCTCAAATATAGTTTGTTTGAATTAGTTTCGTGATAAAATGAGTTTTCCAGAAATCATCCATACAACTACTCCAGAAAACCGTAAATTTGATATTTTCTGGAAACTGGATACTGTATGGCCGATTCTAGCCAATGTAGAGTTGGCACAAATACGATACTGGGCCAAAACGTGTAAAATAGTGTTTTAAAATTAGTTCCGTGATAAAAGTTGAGTTTTCCAGAAATCATCAATACAACTACTCCAGAAAACCGTAAATTGGATATTTTCTGGATACTGGATACTCTATGGCCGAGTCTAGGTAATGTAGAGTATTCCATACGCGATACTGGGCTCAAATATATAATACAGTTTGTGTCAATTAGTTCCGTGATAAAAGTTGGAGTTTCCAAAAATCATCCGTACAACTACTCCAGAAAACCGGCCGAAAAATGGCCGATTATAGCCAATGTAGAGTATGCACAAACATACTCATCAATTTGAAGTATTTCATAAATACATATAAATGTCATTCAAATATGTCGAATTATTTAAAATAGATTTCCTTTGTCGGTGTTAGAAATAACTTAATTTACTTTTTAAATTGGATGTAATCCAATCGACTTGATGAATAGTTACTTGTTCAGGATTTTTTTACTTTCTTGTTTTGTCTTCAACTTTCTTATTTTTTATTATATCATATATGTATGTACTCGTACATACATATATATAAGAGAAGATGATAAATAAGAGTTGTAAAAAAGCTATACGTTTTAATTTCACTAATATATGCATAAAATTTTATATGTTTATGCAAATCAAACTAGCTGTGTATGTACGAGTATGTATAAAATAAATGATATGCCGCCAATTCCATTGCATAATACAGTTTGTTCGTGTCACGTAGTTTAATATATAAAGTTGATTGAATTTTACTCCTCCACGTACCAAATCAAATCTAATTTATAGTATTAGAAATTGAATTAGAAGTTTTTAAATCATAGAACTAACAGTAAAAATACGAAGAAGAAAACCATATGTATATATGTATAGTCAGGAAAATAGGGGGAACAATATGTATTGAATTTTTTTACCAAGCTTTTTTGTGTAGTTGATTAATGGATACATGTTGTATAAAGACAGAACTAAATAACTTTGTACAATCATTTGTTAAATTCGGTACCATATACAGCTTTTTTAATTTAATCAAGTAGGAGGTTGTTTTTTATTCTCTCAACATTAGTGTACAATGTTCAGCCTTTGAAAAATATCAATAGAAATAAAATTTCGTTGACCGAACAACCTCCTTGCCAACATGTTATTTTTTAATTGTTAGATCTCCGAGGGCTAGTACGGCAAACCTAAAGCCAAACATCACCCCCGTCAGCGTAATTCTCGCAAAACTCTCTTTCAAGTTTTTGTAGGTTCAGTAACTCGAAATTTGACATTTTAAAATTATTCAAAATTACACAAGTTCATGAATTCTGATGGTTCGGTCATAATTTAGATGAATTCAGATTTTGACTTTGATTTTTTTTTACGTTCAAATTTTAATAAATAATGAACAGTTTTAAAGGCCATTACTGGCCCCTTACTGAGTCAACTATTAGGCTCCAACGATTTCGATCCTGAGCATGGTCTTCATACTGTCTAAGACAATCTGAAGCGGCGAAGTCGTTCTCTACATCGTGGAGGCATCGTCGCCTGCAACGACCACTGCGCCCACCATATGGTGGCTCTGCTTTTATAAATCGCCGCACAATTCGTTCTGGATCAGCACGCAGAACGTGTCCAGCGTACTCCCTGAGATCTTACTTCATGTGCAAAATCGGGGGTCTTCATCAGATCTCTGATCTCGAAATTGTACAGTGCTCGTATTCATCCGCCCAGCTCCGTCAGCGCCCAACTTTCACATCCAAACATAACAACGGACCTGATCAACGCATTGTAAAGCTTCAGCTTCACGGCACTTGATAAATGTTTAGATTTTAGCAGTGGCCTTAGAGGATACAAAGAACGACTGCCAACTGCCAGCCGCACTTTAATATCCTCACCCAAACTGTTATCGTGAGTGATAAGAGAACCCAAATATTTGAACCTCCTCACTGCCTCAAACGTGTGGTGGCCACTACTAAAATCTGGTGTGCCATTGTCCCTAAAACCAGAGATCAGGTATTTCGTTTTGGACTCATTGATCTGAAGTCCAACTGAAGCTGAAAACTCTACAAGCCGATCAAGTATTTCTTTCACTCCGTTGCCATTCAGTACAATCACGCATATGTCATCTGCATATGCAAGCACCTGATTGGACTGGCGATCTAAGATGTTGCGCTGAGGTATTTCAGTTTTACGAAAGATGTACTCCAACTTTTAATATAAATGTTTAATTTGAAATATGATTAATTGTAAATTCCAGAAAATTTGAATTCAGAAATATTAAAACATAGTGGCATTCTCTATTTATTTCACATTTAAATTTATATAAATTGGTTTCAAAAATTATTAAAATTCAGATAAACTAAATTTTGTACTACAAATTCTCTTTGCCAAAATTCGAAATTTTAAAAAACATTTCGAAATTTGGTTTCATTTCAAAAATTTAAATTTCGGCAAAGAAGCTCGAATCGTATTCGGATTGATTCGGCCATTTCTAATCCTAATTCTGAAGTCAGATTTGAAATTTATTAAAATTCAGATTTGAAATTTGAATGTTGTAAAATTTCATTCTGAATTAATGTTAAATTTAAGTTAAACTTAATTATAGTTTAGGGTTTAGAATTTATGGTATTTATAAATTGCAAATTTAGTATTTTAAAATTTTTGAATTTAGAAATATAGGAATTGGCAGAGTTTTGGAACTTAAGAATTCAAAATGGACACAAAAATATAATATTCTTCCTGTTTTTTAATTTAACCAATTAGGAAGTTGTTTTTTATTCTTTCAACAATGATCTACAATGTCAGCGTTTAAAAAGTATCTATACAAATAAAATTTCGTTAACCGGACAAGTTCTTTACCAAAAAAACCATGGTCGATGTAGCGTACTCTTGAAGGATTGGTTTTGTATGGCAAACCCAAAGCCAAACATCACTTCTGTTAGCGTAGTTCTCGCAAAACTGTCTCGCCAAATTTTCATATGGTCATTTTCGGTCATTTCTAATTCTGAGTACAGATTTTGACATTGATTTGTCAAGTTTTATTCTAAATGTTTAATTTCAGAAATGAATTGTAAGTTCCAGAAAATCTAAGTTCAGAAATATAGAAACGTAATGATTCTAATTTGTTTTTCGATAAATTTCAAAATTCAGAAATTCGTCAAAATACATACATATATGTATGTAGTTAGAATTAATATACCATAATTCCTAAAATTATCAAAATTAACTATTTCAAATAAATTATTCTCCTAATTTAGAATTCAGATTTGAACTTTGAATGCTGTAAAATTTCATTCTAAATTAATGTTATATTTAAGAAGTTAAACATTTTGAAATTTTCATTTAGGTTTTAGGTAATTTAAGAATTGCGAGAGTTTTGGGCTTTAAGATATTTAAAATAAATACAAAAATTATGAATTTCTTTCTGTCTTTTGATGTCTTTTTACTAGCAATCGACTTCAGATGTTGAAACTGATCGCACAATACAATTTTTTTTAAATACGTCAACGTGTATTCTTCTCGAAGCTAACGAAGAATTAACCTTATTGGAAAATTAGGCCTAATCGGTTACTCAATAGATTTCAGCATGCAAATTTGAAGTTTGATTACAGTGTCCTATCCGTTCTCCAGATGCTTAAAAGCAGTTCATGTAATATTTTGCCAACTATACAGCCCATTTTCAATATACCACTAAATGTCTACTGTATAGCAGTGTTTTTTGGAGACTAAAGTGGAGAGTGTTCAGTTTTCATCAAACCATTGTTGATGAGGTTGACCCATTACGCTATTTACATCTTCAGCTCGATCACGAAACGGTTTCTTAATGTGTCTTAGTCAATTCAAAACTGTTCGTTGATCCGCAGTCCCGTATAGAAGCTAGCTAGAAATCAAATGTTATGGACGATACCTGCTAATCTATGAACTGTTCATCATTCAATTCAATTCTCTTTAACCATTTTCTCAGTGAGTATACAACCCGTTCTAAGCACCAAAGACATCGGTTACCTACTTTTTCCACTGTAGTTTTTCCCTAAATTTATAATTTTTACCTCTTTTACCTCACCGCATGTGGCATAGGAGTTCAACGAGTATGTTCTAATGTATTAGCTGATGCTGGTGCTCTGCCCTGACCTTCCTACAGAAAATATATTTTTGCTGAGGGTCAAATATTCTTTAGAAATATTATGATTAATTTTTTCTACTAGAGCATATTATATAAATTATTATCAACAATAAATTGGATTTATTGACCAAGTTTAATACTGAACCATATAAATATATTAACATATGTAAATAGATATGCCATAGAAGTTAATATGTATAGGTATATGTATAGTGCATATGAACTATTTTACCTTTGTCTCCTTTGATGTTGCATGTACATATTTGGATTATACATACAACATACATGGTATTGCATTTTAAAATCAAAAAGTTGTCAAAAATAAAATAAAATTTTCCTTTGTTAAATTTTTTGTAGATTAAAAAAAGCTTTTTTATGACAAATATTTACAATGTATCCCAAAATTGAAAAGTAGTATAAACGACAATAATATATGCAACATAAATCTATATACATATGTACATGTCATATAACTCATATACAGTTTATGTATTGTCAAAAAATATTTACATGTCATCTATCAACCGTACAATTTTCATCTGGTAATGAGGTCATGGTCATGGGTGTACCATTTTGATCAAAATGACAAATTTTAATCTGATATACCCACAGATTATGTACATATCTAGATGCATTGCTAATAAATTATTAAATTTTGAATACAGAAACATTGCGCAGACAAATCGAGTTGCTATCTATCGTTCATGTTACATACTGCATAAAAGTTCAGAATATTTATTGTAGCATTTGGCTCATTTCCAAATTATATTACTCGTATTTCATTGTTTTCTGCACCTGTTGTGCCCTCTTTTTAATTCTGTATAAGACCATATATTTAATATTAAATTATCAGATTGTATATTCATATTTGTTGTTACAAAAATGTTTTTATTGAAATAATTGTTTCCTCACATAAAACGCTGAATTGATTGCTGAATCTTAAATAAATCAAACTTGTCAAAATTCTCTAAGTGCGAAGTGTTATTGTTTACCAATGCAGATGCGAAATAAATTGTGAAATAAATGCCGGACAATTTGGTTAATTATTAGAAAATCTTTGCTGGAATTTCAGTAAAAATAATTTTTATCGAGTTTCTAAATTGAAATAATTTATATTTGGTAGGTTTTGGAAATAATTTTTGAATCCTAATGGTTTGGAATTTTCCATTTTTACTAATTGGAATTTTGAAACAGTGCAATTTTTTTAAAATTATGACACCATCATTCAGTGTAATGACATTAGCAATGAATTTCGACCATAGTGGAATATGTATTAAATGGTTTTACCCAAAAATGGAATATGGCCAAAATATAGAAAATATGGATTTTAATATTAATTAAACATCAACTTTTGAACTTTTGAAATATGTATACTGTTTTGTGCTTAATCTCGTATATTTAGAATTTTATCCAAATTCATAGAATTCAAATTTCCAGGTTCCCAAAAGTATTTAAATTGTATTTTGCTATATACTATACAGTGGTCTAATTCTGTAAAAACAAGATAATGTGAAAAAACGAAACATTGAAAAAGTTTACACAAAAAAAATTTACACAATTTCTATCTTATTTAGGTTAAATGGTATTCTATAAAACAAAGTAGTCGGCGTGTAAATTTTTTCTTGCTGAATAATTTTATCGCGTCTAAAACCACTTTGACGTTTTGTTAGTGTTTCATTTCATAATATAATATAAAGAGTAACAAGGACAAACATGGTTTTTTTGTTCGGCACTAGCCCGCCTTCTTCGTGAAATTTTAGTTTTAAATTTTAAAGTTTTATCCGTGAAAACGAACTACACAAGATAAATTGTATGTGTAGTTTATTGACGTTTAATATCTTACCGATTTTTTAATTTATCTTGGTGTAAAGTTATAGAATACCATTTTGGTATGAAAACGTGTAAAGTACTCGTTTTCGCGTTATCTTATTCGTTATAGAATTAGGCTACAGGGATTGTAAATTTAATTTCGATTCACTGAATTTTATTATGAAAACTATTTACGAATGCAATTTTGAATATACAATTTCAATTTGAATTTTACATATGAATTTTACTCAACTTTACATTTGAATTTAAAAAATCAAGTCGAAGCCAAACATATGGTCATGCACAGATATTTATCCCTTTATAATTCCAAAGGGATTATCCCAAATTATTATTTCAGTCTCCAATGTCAGCCAACAAATTTTATTTTGTGTTTATGAATCAAAATCCATAATCAGTTTGTTAATTTTTTAAAGTTGTGACCATTTCAAAATGAAATTATTTGTACAAGGTCGTTAAGTTATATTTTGTGGCGACTACAATGCAAAAATACATACTTGGATTCCAGAGTTACTACACCAAAATCGAGAGAGTTGTTTGAAGCAGGAAAAAAATTAAAATGTGACTGTCAATCTGGTGGCTCACCAACATACTGGTCAACAGATTTAAACAAAACACCGGATCTTATAGACTTTTATGTAACAAAATGTATATCAGATAACTCTATATTCGTTTGGAAAATAATGAAGAGATTACGTCGGACCACTCTCCTGTTATTATGACGTTCAATGAAACAATAATTGAAAAAGAAATCATAGCGAGACTGTCTTATAAGAATACCAATTGAAAATGTTTTCGAGAATTATTAGAACAAAACATCAATCTTCGATCACCAATAAGCTACATTATACAAGTCGAAGAGGAAGTAGAAAGGCTAATAGAAAACATACATCAAGCTGCGTGGCAAAGAACATCTTTCAAAGTCTTGGCAAAAAAAACGAACCAAGGAAAATAAAACCGTCCTTAATAACCTGTGTAACAAGTTGAAATCTCTGATCAGACCATTTAAGAATGAATCAATAAGTACTTATTTGTCGTCACTTACCAGCCAAAAAGGTACTGAATATTCCTTATGGAAAGCAACGAAACTACTTAAGAGACCATTAGAAATGAGGATGGAAGCTGGGCTCGGAGCGGTAAACAAAAAGCTAACTTGTTTGCAAGACCCCTAGAAGAAACGTTTCAACCATGACCTAGGTAAACTGCGGATGAAAATGTTAACCTACTGAAACGATCTGATGAGCTTGAAATAGAAAGTGTATCTCTACAACAGCTAAAAGAGGAAATTCAAAATTTAAACATGAAAAAATCTCCTGGGTACGACCTCATAACACAAATCATTAAAGAATTACCTAATAAAGCGATACATAAACTTCTCCAAATAATCAATGCTGTGTTTAGACTAAGATACGTTCCAAGGCAAGGGAAGGTGGCAGAGATAATCATGATCTTAAAACCTAACAAACAATGTAACGATAAAAAGTCCTTCAGGCCGATATCCATACTCCCAACCATAGCCAAGATTTTTGAAAAACTGCTTCTGAAGAGAATGAAACCCATAATGGTGGACAGAAATCTCATTCCTTACCACCAGTTTGGATTCAGAGAAAACCACTCGACTATAGAACAAGTCCATAGAATCACAGATATAATAATAGAACGTACACTAGAAACTAAAAAAATATCTTCAAGCGTTTTCATGGATGTAGCTTAAGCATTTGACCGAGTTTGGCACAGAGGATTGGAGTGCAAGCTCAAGCGGGACCTTCCCAAACAATATTATGAAGCTCTGAAATCATACATAACCGATAGACATTTCTGCGTAAAATATGAAGACGAATACTCGGACCTAAAGAAAATTTCAGCTGGACTACCAAAAGGTAGTGTATTGGACCCTTTCTTGTACCTCCTGTATACTCGGGATATACAACCAATGGAAGAAACAAGTATATATAGCAACTTATGCTGATGCTACTGCGATTTTGGCAGCTGGGAGATTTAAAGATGGAATACATCGATGAAATTATTACGTATCATGCCCTCAAGCATCATTCACGCCTCCGACAGCACGAAAACATCGAGATACGCAATATGTGGGACAGACCGTTGGAAGAAAGACGTCTCCAAAGGATCAAACCAATTGATCTAGTGAATGGAACATAAAATTACTATTATTAGAAATATTTATATAAATAAATAATTTTAATTTCTGGGACTAGCCGTTAGGCTATATCCCAACAAATGTTTATATAATTATGATAGGAAAGTTACTAGATGACTTATATAATAAAGTCAGTTGTAATATTATATAAATAATAAATAAAAAAAAAAAAAAAAAAATATAAAATTTTATTGAGAACCTGCGTTCAATGTGCTCCATCAAATAGATTAAAACGTGTTTATATCCTATCCAATCCAAACCTTTATATATCATATTACGAAACGATTTGCTAAGATATGTTTTATTTGCTAATGCTAATAAATAGAATCAAAATAGTTGTGAAATTCTAGTCTATTGGAAAGGTAGATTTTTTTATAAAAATATTTTTTAAATTTTCATCTATATTCAAATATAAATAAAACACAACAAGCAAACAGTTAAGATGGAAATAGAAGAAAAGGCATGGAAAATCACAACCTGACACTAATTAAGAAGTCAAATAAATAAACCGTTAACTATTATTCGGTTAGGTGTGAGCGGATTACAAAAACAAAATCAATAAAAAATTGAGGAAGATACAGGCAGATATTATCCGAAATGTTCGTATGGAGCATGAACCGTGTCTCTCACATCTGTCATACAAGTTATTGCCCTGACGAAGGCTACGTTGGGAGTGGCTGGCTTAGTGCAGGTCATAATTCAGAAGATTTCTCCGAACATAGCGCTGAGTATCACCACAAAAACCGGTTTTACAAGTAAATAAACCGTACGGAAAACAACGCCAAACGAAAGTATCCAAGCTCTTTGGGTGAGCAGCGACATCAGGGGACCTTTTATGAAACATTTTGGATTTGGATTTATGTCGGAAAAATTCGCCCTGTTATGAATTTAAACAAAAACAGTGGATTTTTCCGAACGAATATTTCAAAACTCGACTACCATTTAGTTGACGAATTTAGTATTCGATCGTTCGAATTAATATTTCGCAGTGTTTCCGCAGTTTAACCTAGTCTTAATCCACAAATTAAAACTCTGAGTCGTAAATAGAAACGCCTGGTTCCGTAGGCCGTGGCATAAATCTACTGCATATATCCACGTTATTTCGTAGGCCTACATTTTTCTAACAATTTGAACCAAACCACACTTTCTCTCTTAAGAGACATTAAAAATTGGTTTCTTTACTCCGGCTCTTGCATGTAGTGTATTATATACGAGTAAGATTTGTTACGAGGGTTAGGATATAGGGTAATCAGGTATTATTCCAACGATTATTCGGAAATATGAATGTGCATTCAGTGGAGTTCAATTCACTTATTAAATATCTGAATATATTCTAAGATGTGCGATTCCATATCTAAAATCAGAATTAAAATTATCAAATATAGACACATTTGTTTAAAATCTAATTTATCTTCGTAAATAATTGTCACTAGCTTCTCTTCCACGCTCCGATCCACTTAAAATGATTGCCACAAAGCTTAGCACAAATCTTCAAAAAGGATTACCACGTTGCCATTTTACTTTAAAGCCAAATAATTTACTTTGACTTTCGAATCGAAGTGATGATCCAACAAGTCAGATATTTAGGACCAAGCGTAAAATTTATTTCTCATATACAATAGTAGACGGTTGCTTCTAATTTTGTTTCGATCGGGTCGCGAGCAAAATTGTTTACTTTTCGAGAATATAACTACGCGATTAATTCTGTTGAATTTAAAATGAATTTTTTCGAATTTTTATACATAATATTCTTAAAATCGCGTAATGGGGGGGATGAGGGGTATCAAAAACTGTCATATCGATCAGATGTGCGTTTTTGATCTCTAATATAAAATAATTTATTTTAATAGTGATAGACGATTAAAACCAGTGTGGTTGGTGTTGATATAAAGGTGAAGTGTCGTAGTTGAAAATGTTAAAGAAAATATATAAATATATCGTTAATAATGTTAAATAAAATATATAAATATATCGTGGAAATAATGAGGAGGAAAAAAACAACAACAACAACAAAATCTACATGCAGAATGCATACACAATTGCGTATAACAGCAGAGACGCAAACCACCATATTCACCACCATATTTGATATTCTATTGAAAAATATATGGACTGCAATACCAACACAGGTAAAAGATAAAATGAAGGAAAATGGTAAAGAAGACGAATTGGAATATGTCAACCGAAATTGCGTCAAGTCAGGTTTGTGGATGATTTTGATACTAATTTTTTATGATATTTTTTTAAAATAATTTAAGATGAAAGAAAAAAAAGGAAATATATATTTAGGAGGTGATGGGAAGTAGGATAGATTATACGCGGAAATACACTCAGCACCACCCTAGAAGCCATCAGTTCGAAGATCCGACAAATATCCGAATGAGATGATCCGTATGAACTAATCTCTTCCAACTGCAGCTGATGTATCACGGCATTGAAAAGGCAATTACCATAGCCGGGTATCGGATGAACTTCCATTAGAATTACCTAATAGCTTTACTAACACTAATTAAACAAATTTATCTATATTTAATTTAAACTTAGGCTTATATACCACTCTTCTAACAAACGCTTTGTAGGTTTTTTTAGATTTTAAATCACATAAAAGCAACAACAAAACTAATGTCAAAATTTTTGATTTAACGAGGAATAAGTTCAACCAAGAAATAACGAAAATATGAGAGACATCTATTGTGGATGATCGACAACTATCGACGTCAACAGTAGCTTTACTCTTAAAGTTGGGTCTAGTTAATTGTTAGTTGCATGGTAGGGACGAGAAAAGTGGGTTGGCTGAATAGGTATATGGAGTACAAATGACTTGTAGTAGGACGGGAGAGATTACTAGGGGAATCTGAAGTAGTCTCCCTTATGGTGTTATAAGTAGTTATTTGACGGAGTATGAACAAGGAATATGTTTAAATCGAGGGTTGGAAAAAGAGGCACTAAACTAATTATCATTCATTATAGGATCTATCACAGCTCAAATATATGGAATTAATAATAACAAATTGATCTAAATTACAGAATCTATGCCAGTTAAACTTAAAAGTAAATTAATTAATTAAATGTTGGAATGCAGAATAAAATAAATCGTAACTAATTTGAGTTGAATTTTCAGGAGTATCTCATAAGTCTGACCCAGCAAACTAATAAATTTTATTTCAGAGCCCAGTGATGCTAAAAAAAATATTAAAGTAGATTAGAACTGTATCGTCTTGTGTTACTAACTATTGGCTATACTAGGTGTCTGTAACCGAGTCAATTTCTATCATTCTAACTGAACCTATCCAAATCCTCTTTATGTTTTGTGTAAACGGGTGTTCGGTGAGGCCCGGCCATCTCCGGGATATCCTGCTTAATGCTTGGTCATTCCAATCAAATCAAATCAAATCAAAATATTATTTTTTAAATGGCGTAATAAAACCCCATGGAAAGCTTGCTTTCAAGTTTCTGAAATCGCAAGTAAAAATATAAGTAACATTTCTTATTTGACACTCGATCGAGGTTATATCCCTATAAATATAGATTGATGAGAATGACTTCAGGGGGAAAATACTATACATTATATAGACTTATATAGGTCGCTGCAGTCTGTTGAATAGAAAATTGTTGAGCGATATGTCTACTAAAAATAGTTGAATCTGCAAATTTCATATCCTTTTAGAGTTAGATGATAGCTTATAAAATTTCGACTTGAAATTGTTTTCACCATTTCTGCAGTTCTGGAATATGGCCAACTGGAACGGTATGGTAACGTTTTGAGGGCGATGCAACACCCTCCATTTTTATAACAAATTGTAAATTAAATTTGACCTAAATCTTCCATTGTAGGATCTAAATCTTCCATTGCATGTACAGTAGGTGATTATATCTAGCATGTTAATTTAGTTTTGTTGTGCGATTCACAGTGTTTGAGCACAGTGTATATACGACCACAATTATGATAAAATCCTCTAGGTATTCGAGTGCCGATGTGGGATGATATTTTTTAGTTATAGACGTGTTTATAAAACACCTCGGTTACGTTAAATAATTACCAAATTTGTTTTGTGTTGGGGGCAATGGCATATTAGTATATATAGCTGACTGACTGTCCCTCTTTTGATGAACATAAATAATCCATCTCACTTTATTCTATATACCTACATATTATATAGGTATGTTCAACTCCAAATATTTGCTATATAATAAATCAATTTACATTATGCTTCCTTAAACATATAAACGATCAATCACATTTTTTGTACGATTCATCAAAATGATACTAACAGCTTTAATAAGCGAAAAACAATCAATAATTTTTAATCTCACTGAATAATGTACCACGAAAGCATATTTTACTCGTTGGTTTTGACTGTGTTACAAAATGTGCATTGTAATTGTTATATTTATGGGAGAATTCGTCGAGAGGGAATAAATCCTTAATCTTTTGCTCAGCAGGAAAATTTTTACCCCTAATCATTTCGACTGTGTTTTCATGATCGTTGATTATTTTACTCTCGCTCTATGTACTACTATGTTGGGAGTATAGAATCTAAAGTTCGTGTTTGGAAAATCTATTATAAATTTATTTTTATAGTTAAATCAGTTATTATAGTATGTAGTTAAAATTGAAAGTACTGCAAAAAGTACGGCGATGGAGCATACTCTAAGTTATGTACAATCACGATATAATAAAAACTAAATGAAAGATATTTACGTTGCAATGGACACGAATAATATTGCAAATCACGTATACCGTCCCTGGCATAAACAGCGCACCAAAAAATAAATGTATAGTTTTGGGGCATGATATATGACCAAAAAATTTAATTGAAACAATGACGATAGAAATTTTCCAAACAGAAACTATTTTTTATATTCAAGTGAGTAGCATATACGGTAATATACATATACATATATTTTTATTAATTATACATAAAAACTAAATTTGTGGGCTTTTCAAAAAATACAAATTTAGGTTGATTTCTATTATATTATGGACGGAATATATGTATATAGGCGTGAACATGAGTCATGTGCACCTTTATAATCCATGCCGTGTTGGTTAATTCAATTTTACAAATTTGATGGAAATAAAATTTAACAAATATTTTAAATGTCCAATTAGTTGACGTGCCACCGTAATCTATTTGTGTATGGACGAAATCAGTTTAGCCAGAATAAAAAAATTAAATTAATTTTTCATTACATATAACCTTTCTTGGAATTTATAATAATTTATATTCAGAAATTCTATTTAAAATAAGGTGTAGGTACATTCAATATACTTAAATTATGTTTATGTGCATTTTTTTTATATTGTAAATAAAAACAATCAATTAGTTAATTTAAAAAAATCAATTCGTACCGAACTGAAAATATTTATTTATGTTAATAATTTATTGATTCCAGGAAATTTCATCCTGAACAAATAATATTTTTGATTTAATGTTTTTTCCATGCTAGTTACGCACGCACATACATTTCGGTTTACCAAATTTTGGTGAAAATACCAGAATATTGATGTTATAGAATTTGAATATTGACAATTTCTCGCCAAAAGTCATAAATTCAGTATTTTTGTGTTATAGTAGGCACCCAAAAACAGTGTTGAACACTTGAATTATATTTTAATAAATTTATAATCAATACAGTATACATACCGATGTAAGGGATCCTTCCCGTGCAGTGAATACAAAATGATAAAAATATCGCAAGTACCTACTTGTATCGTAGTATCATTTTAATAAACAAAGGAATTGTGTTATAGACTTGCGCTTTTCAAATGACTACATATAGCACGATATTCTCCCCTTATGGTTGAAACAGACGTGCGGAAAAACGCGTGCGGAAACGCAGGCGGATACGCGAGTCAAAACAGATGCGCGTTTTTTTTGACATGGCGTTTTTAAGTTCGTTTCCTTTGGTTGGTAGTAAATTTTTTTTACGTACTGTCAGTTTCATAATTCTACTGAATTTTATGTTATTACAAGCGATACATTTATTAACATAGCAAGAAGCGTTTTTATCGAAGTGATTATTTAATTAAATATTTTGGGTTTTAAAATTATATTACAATGAATTTAGTAAAGTATGACCATTTTAACAAAATTATTTTGCTCTACATGTGTTATTTGGTTTATATAAAAATAGTGAAATTATGTGAAAAGAAATCCAAAAAAAGAAGAATGTGGACGCGAGAAATTTATTCAGAAGATCAAAGGCAATTACATGGTTTTTTCTCAACACTTTTTAATAAATTAAAAGAAAACAAGAAAACGATGAAGAACAATTTATAAAAGCCACACGAATGAAAATAAAAGATTTCGAAATTTTAAAAACTTTATTACAAAATAAATTAGAAAAACAAAACCACATTCGAACGCCGATTGAGCCAGAATTTCGTTTAGTCTTGACACTAGTGTATGTATATATTATATTTGTGTCCTTTTGAAACTAATTTAATCTATCTAATATGAATTTTAGATTTTTAGCGCATGGTGCAGCATGGCAAGTTTTGGCTTGGGCATTCCGGATTGGAGTATCCACTGTACGGGAAATTATTTTGGAAACCTGCGAGGTTATATGGCGTGAACTAAACAACATTTATTTATCGCCCCCAACTGAGAAGGAATGGGATAAAATTATCGACAAATTTTATGAAAACACCGGAATGCCAAATGTCGTTGGCGCGATAGACGGAAAACATATCCGCATAAAATGTCCACCACATGGTGGCTCCCTATACTATAATTACAAGAGCTTTCATAGTATAGTACTTCTGGCTATATGCGATAGCGATTATATGTTTTCAGCCGTAGATGTTGGAGCTTATGGGAGTCAGAGTCACGGTGGCATTTTTAAAAATAGTGCGTTTGGAGATCAAATTTTAAAAGAAAAAATTAATTTTCCAAAAACAAAGAAATTACCGATAACCGGCACTGATTTTCCTTGCTATTTGATTGGAGATTCGGCATTTCCCTTACGGAAAAATTTAATGAGACCATATCCTGGACGTCTCCTCCCAAACGACAAAGAATTATTCAATAAAAAATTATCAAGAGCACGGGTACGAATTGAAAATACTTTTGGAATTTTAACAGCAAAATTTCGTGTGCTGACAAATGCCTTAAATATGTTCCCAGAAAACGCCGAAAGAATAGTTAAAGCCACATTGGTTTTACACAATTTCATTAAATTACACGATTCGGCTAACTATGTCCCAAATAATTTTGTGGATTATTTTAATGATAACGATGAGCTGGTTAAAGGAAATTGGCGCCAGGAAGTCCAGCCCTTACCTCAACATCGTTTATTTACTCGATTCAACTCATCTAGAACAGCATTTTCCATCAGAGACAATTTAAAACAATATTTGAATAATCTGTAATTTTGGTAATAATAATAAATAATAAAAAAATGTATATAAAGTTTTATTTTATTTATTTGTATATAGTATATTGTTGACAATTGTCAGTATTTCTATCTGCATTTTGCCGAAATCAGCTGATGAAATATTGGCTTCATCTACTTGTTTCGCCACAGATTCAAAAAACAGCGTGGCCGGGGTCTTCGTAGTTTCGTCTGGCCGCACAAATGATTTTTTAGCAATTTCGATTAACGCCTTCATCTCCTTACTGGTAGAATCTAAGATTGCATCCACAGATTTATTATTTTTTCTTCTAGATGTACTCGGCGTCGGCGAAGAAGTATTATTAGACGTACTCGGCGTCGGCGATGAAATATTAATAGAATTGTTTGGCGATGGAACTGAGTATTGCATGCTTAAATCGTGGTCCAGTCCCACTTTGTAACTTTTGTTACTCCATTCAAACGAAGTGTCTGCATCGCTCGAATTGGAAAAATTTGTTTCAATGCAATCGTCATCTATATATTCTGCGTGGTGGTAATTTCCAGTTGTACTATAAATAAAAATAAATGAAATACAGGTTATTGTGTTTAAGAAATGCATTCGTTCACCTCTCATTTGACGTATTCACATCTTTCAAAAACATCATAAGATCAAACCACTTCCATTTTTTTGAAGGGCTGGATGCTTTATCACCCGAGGCACTTAATTTCATTTTTTTAAATTCTTTTTGGAATTTGTCACGCAAATTTTTCCATTCACTTTTGAGTTGTTCCACTACAAAATAAAATAATTTTACTGGCAATATTTTACAATATTTTACATATAACATGATTTATTTAATACAGTATTTAATAAACATATATTAAATTTTAGGTATACTAGGTATGTTTAATTTTTCGGACAATTGTTTAAACTTTTTATCTCGTAAGTAATTATTTTTGTAATTACGGTGTTGTTTATCATAGATAAATTCATTTTCTTTCACAAATTCAATTAATTTTTCTTCCATCTTTCTATTTTCGTTGACAGCTAATATTGAAATATTCCAAATTATACCGTGAAGTAGGCTTCAATTAATTTATTTATGTTTTATTTTTGTGTTGTCCACACTGTTGTCTCGCGTTTTTGCGTTTTTTTAGAATTAGAGACAACTTGCGGAAAAACGCATACTATGCGGAATGCATGTATTTCATTTCATATAAAGTAGTGTCTTCTAATTTAAACGCGCGTTTAAACGCGCGTTTTTCCGCACGTCTGTTTCCTGCTTTATATATAAAGAACAAAAGAAATAAGTTTGTAAAAAGCTTTGCGACAAATTAAAAAAGCATGTGGTAGTATAATATATGTATATTATTTTTGTTTGAAAATGGAAAGTTTAATGCATTGTCAACGGTCTATCGATGCAGACATTGATTTTTAATCCGGAATACGTGTACAATTTTAAACGTAAAAGAGTTTCAATGGAAAATGTAAATTTTGCACAAGGAAAGGGCGGAAACGGAGCACATGAGATAATTAATAATTTGAAATGATTTTTGTGCCACAAAGCAAGCCATATGCAAAGATGCGTGGAAAAAAATCATCAACGCCATGTCGTTAAATATAGTAAGATAAAGAAAACTCGATCCAAGTTAGTTTTGTATCGCTCAACAAAAACAACATATCTCGCATAGCTTAGTTCAAGTGTTCACCAATCCATTTAAATACGACAGCGAGACGTATTCTAATTATAATATCAAAGCAATTATATTTATACAAGTTTAATATAAAATTGTAGATTCATTCATTCGTACTCGTAGTACGATGGTTCATAATACCTCTAAAGATAGGTCTTAGTTGCAATGTTTCCCAGAAACCAAAACATTCTAATTAGCATTCGTTTAACTATATATGCTATACTTAATAAAAAAGATATAGCTTTATGTAAATATACACCACAAAATTCTTTAATAAGACACTTGTATTACAGTTATTTCAACCGTCTGGTTCATTCCTAATGTTCTTTAAAATTGACTTTAAAACTTTAAGTTTATAACATGTTTTAATAAAAGGAACGACAATAATAAATCATTCACCCGCAAGTGGGAAAATTTAGAACCATCTTGTTAGGGAAAATTTTTCAAAACAAAACATTGTGATTGGAGAACAATGACATGCACATTTTTAAGTGGCTTCGAATTGTTGTACAGTTAAATTGTTGGGATGAAATATTATATATTGTGTTCGCTTCTGCGACAAGACAAACTTCTTATGTTTTTTTTCGTTGAGATTATTAATTTTAAGACAATTTATATTCATTATCCAGATACTTCAAATAAATATTTCATACCGTTTTTCTATATAGATCTCACAAAACGTACAAATACGTACGTTTTAGTTTTTTTTATTGGTTTTATTTACCTTGACATTTGAATTTTATTCAACGATAAAATGATGCTAAATCAGCTATAATTAAATTTGTGTTTAATTCTTATTCCATTTTATTCTATAGGTAGCGTTGAATACAAAAATCTTTCTAAATATATACGTATTGGATGATGATGAACAGACGATGTATTTGTACGTTTTTACGTCCATACAGTAATGTAAAATAAAGCCGGAAGGAAACAATATAGTTACACATTGTAACTAAAACATTTATTATTGTTGTCGGTAAAATGAATTTTAATTGAGTTAGCTAGGTTACGGTTTAGCCGATACATTTTGCATTATTATACGAACTATCACCTTGAATCATATGACTGGTCAGCCGGATTACGCATGATGTATCGTGTCGCGACTAATGGCTCAACAATAGAATAGCCTGGCTACCACATACAGATACAAATAATTTTCTTGAAAGATTTGCAAATCATGCGCTGGATAACTGAAGCCACATGAAATAACCGTGAAGACGAATCACCTATATACCAACACATTGCCAACGATCGAAAAGGTATAAGATATTAGAAATTTGACAGTGATGAGTTGACAGTATACATTTTCTTTACTTTGATTTTTTACATTCACAATAAATTCCATTATGTTTTGTAGGGGACTTTGTTTCTCTGTTAACTATAATTTTATGTATAGTACTTAATACGGCTGCTTATAAGCTTTCGACACACCATTTTAGAAGGCTGGGTGGAATTTTATAGAGTCTCGTATCTTTTTTCACATCGAAACGGGATAAGCCATCGTTAACTTCTGTCTCCTGTAAATTTAATCGAACTAAACTAGCTAGTATCGCAATAAATTTAAATCTAGAACGTACCTTCTGGAATGTTTTGTTAACTGACTCAAAAAATTTAGCCTACGAACTTTTCGTTTATACCATTTAAAGAATTTATCTATTTAAAATTGTAAGCTCCTTATGATCCATACAATTGAAGGCAGGATAATACTCTATCCCAAATGTGTTGCTTGGATAAGATATGTAGTTTATTGTTATAATACCGTATGTCTCAAGTTGTGGGGTGCACAATCGTCAATTCAAATCACAACCACAATGTAAACAAATCAAGCCCGAGTTCAATATAAATTTGGTTAGCACTTTAGAGAAATTAAATCTAAACGTCTGAAATAAAACTAAAAATTATTTTTAGAGTTAAAAATAGTACGAGTAATACATTTTCATGAAATAAATCAATAGAAAGAGGCGTATAATATTATACTGCCACTACTTGTAAAATCTTCGCGTAACGAAACTTCCGAATACATGATATATCAGTAGCAAAATTCAAATACACAAATTTTCACGGATTAGTTGCCATTAGCCAATTAGGACTGCAACCCAAGGGCGACACTCAATTTAGGACGTCACTAAATTAATTAATTAATTAATTAATTAATTTCGTGTATTAATAAATTAAAAAAATATATTGACAATCCCATCAAACAGAAAGCTGCGACTTTGAACAATCCATACCAACAAGATTTAAATTGAATTTAAATGAAGAGTGTTTACATTTGAAGCATATATTAATCAATCACAAAACTGCATCAAAATCCGAGTTTAGCTGGAAAACCTTAAAAGTAGCCACGTCATTGAAAATTGAACTAATTGTTCAGGTGAAAAATCCTTTTTTGGATTGAAAAGAACTAACAATAATCTACGTTCATCTTTAGGGTACTATAACCTGAATAATGTAAGCATTCTTGCAATAGAATGGGAAATTTTGTAACCAAATCCCCTTCCAAAAAAGCGTCTGACTATTCGTTAAACGATTTAAAATTAAAGGATTCAAAATGTGTTAATGAGAATTTAAATTTACAGCCTTTTTCAAAATTCTCAAAACTTTTAATTAACAATTAAGTATATAATTATAATTGAATGATTAAGTCTGAAAAAACCCCTACTGAAAAAAAATACCTAATTTATACATCTTTGAAATTAGCTTTGTAAATATATCATATTGCCAAATAAGAAGCTTTTAAGACTTAAAAAAAATTGATATCATTTAATCAAAGCTTTATGAGTTGTAAAATATTATAAGATTATTTGTATTATTGATGCCAACAAAATTGGTACGACTGTGTAGGATGACAGTGACGCAGTCTCAATGCTGTGTTTAAGTTGAGAACAGGCTATCGACAATTTTTGCAGTTAACTCGGGTGTTCGGCAGGGAGATGCTCTGTCCCCGATACTCTTTAATCTCATGTTGGAGTACATCTTTCGTAAAACTGAAACACCTCAGCGCAACATCTTAGATCGCCAGTCCAATCAAGTGCTTGCATATGCAGATGACATATGCGTGATTGGACTGAATAGCAACGGAGTGAAAGAAATACTTGATCCGCTTGTAGAGTTTTCAGCTTCTGTTGGACTCCAGATCAATGAGTCCAAAACGAAATACCTGATCTCTGGTTTTAGAGACAATGGCACACCAGATTTTAGTAGTGGCCACCACACGTTTGAGGGAGTGAGGAGGTTCAAATATTTGGGCTCTATTATCACTCACGATAACAGTGTGGGTGAGGATATTAAAGTGCGGCTGGCAGCTGGCAGTCGTTCTTTATATCCTCTAAGGCCACCGCTAAAATCTAAACACTTATCAAGTGCCGTGAAGCTGAAGCTTTACAAAGCGTTGATCAGGCCCGTTGTTATGTTTGGATGTGAAAGTTGGGCGCTGACGGATGAGTACGAGAGATGGCTCCTTACATTTGAGAGAAGAATCATGCGTGTGATTTACGGCCCATTTACCGAGCTCTGTACAATTTCGAGATCAGAGATCTGATGAAGATTCCCGATATTGTACATGAAGTTAGATCTCAGCGAGTACGCTGGCTCGGTCACGTTCTGCGTGCTGATCCGGAACGAATTGTGCAGCGATCTCTGAAAGGAGAGCCACCATATGGTAGGCGCAGAGGTCGTTGCAGGCGACGATGGCTCCACGATGTAGAGAACGACTTGGCCTCTTCAGATTGTCTAAGACAGTATGAAGACCAAGCTCAGGATCGAAACCGTTGGAGCCAGATTGTTGATTCAGTAAGGGGCCAGTAATGGCCTTTAACACTGTTATTATTATTTGTATTATTATTTTGTAGTAGCAGCTAAAAAACTTAACATAACTAAATATCTGTCTGAAAGTTTAATAGTTTTACTTAAACTATAACGATTATTTGCTAGCCATTGATCACCGTAAATAGCTCTATAGTATTACTCTGTTAAATATGATGTTTTCACAATAATTTAGTAGAACTCTTATTTCAATAAAAATGACAACTAAAATGAACAGCAAACTCGCAAGGAGACTAAATTAATTAGACAGTTGGTAACTAATCATCAAATTAGAAAAGTCGGCGATTTAGTCAAAAATTGCATTAAAATTTGAACATTTTTCAGCGATTAGTAATATTATGTAATGCAACATAAAGCTTCTTAAATTTTAGAAAGTTTTAGAAATTGGAAAGCTTAAAGCTTTGAGATAAATATTATTAATATATGTTGTTGTTGCATTAAGATAAATACTTAAGTTTAATTCTTGTTGAAAGTTTAATAATTTCTTTGAGCTGTGATTATAATTTACGAGATTACATCTGAAAGCTCCTAATAATTGAATAGAATTTATTATGTGGTTATAAAACCACATATCTTTATACTTAAAGCTTTCTGGTTTAAGCGCAATAAACACAAAAGCTAAACTATAAAAATAATCAGCTTCTGGAAATATTAATATTTGGATGCTTTTATAGAAGTTAAAAAAAAGCTTGGTGTAAAGTTTGTGAAGAAAGAGTTTCCACTTATTATAGAAATTACACTATTCTATACTTTCTGATTTTTATTTTTATATTTTATAAAGTTAATATTTTTCAGTTATTGAATGACGTATCATTTAAAAGCTTAATTAAAATAAAACAATTTATAAAACCAGTGATATTTTATTTTTCGTTCAAACGTGCTGGATGACGTTTGATAATTGAGTAAAACAACAACAAGTGTGAACTGTAATTTTAGTCCGTTGAGGTACTAAATTAATTACTATAGAGACTAATTAATTCAACAAATCTTAATAATTTTTGGTGGGTTTCGCTTTGAATCACGCAAAACATAATTAGGCGTGGAAAATTATTTTAATGTGAGGTTTTAGTTTAAAAACGTATCTAATATAACCATCACTGTTATACATCTCTATTATTATGTCTTAAATTTTAAATATCTCTAAACTATTTGAATACACAATTACACGAATAATCTATTCACTATTTTTGGCATAATATGTATGTGGATTGTGGGAACAGACGATCATTGGAATCTCTCTTAACTGAAGCTTTAGATTTATATTGTTAAGATTTATTATTTACTAACTGAGACTGTGTCCGAAACCTGTGATAAATATTTTTTAGTACAGAATTTTTACATTATTTGATAATTATTCCCCTACATTCACAAATTTTTATTATGCCGTTCGAAATGTATAATAAATCTCCCCACCTCAAATGCCTCACCACGTTTAAAAGTCAAATTTTTGTGAAAATGAACGCCATTATTCAGTCGTGTTTTTCTTGTAATAATAAATTCGTGTCGATATTTTTATAAAATAAAAACTAATTTAAATAAAGTTTTATTAATATTTATTATTATTTTTATTATATGTAATAATTATTTTTATTAATACAAATTTTGTTGTGTTCTGTGTAAAATTGTGTTTGTGATAAATAAAAAAATAAATTTGAAAGTGACATTGAATTTTTTTTACAATAAAATGGATCCAGAAATAGCAATGGAAAACCAAGCATCAAACTATTCCTCAAAATATTTATATACAATTAAAACCTGAATTAATTAGTTTAAAAAAATGGCTTATGCTGAAACAGCCCAAGTAATAGCACTACCATTACCTCCGGCCCAGTATGTGAATTTATACACAGAGGAAAATATACGTAAAAAATCGTGCCCCGCGACCTCCACCACCCATCCATGAAACATACTCTATGTTTGGCAATTCGTTTAACAACGATGACACTATAATCAGACCTCTTGAAAGTCAAGGGTTCAAGCGATTATATCCACAGCATTGTGATCGACGGAAAGAATTAAAGAAGCCGAATCATTCGTTATTTGTAAATTTCTTTCTCATTCACTACCCGGACAGCCCGAGGCGAACAGAAAAGGTATGAAGGACTCCTTTAGTTTATATAAATCATGATCATATTTCTAAAAGTATATTTCATTTAGATTGAAGATTTAAATCTTCTATTCGTCCACATCCACCACCACCTGCTAAATGAATTTCGGCCACATCAGGCGCGTGAAACCTTTCGCGTCATTATGGAGATGCAAAAGAGGCAACGAGTTGAGACTGCTGAACGATTCCAAAGACATTTACAGAAGGTGAGAGAGATTGTCAAAAATCCATTCGCAGCATTACCAGACAATATACATTTGAACAATATACTCATGTTGCCTGATAATTTTCTCGATATGGATAACGATTCACAGAATAATGGGGCGGGTGAAGATGGGATTTGTAGCAGCTCGAATATTCGACTCACCGATATTCGATTCTGCCACAAACAAAACAATTAGTGAAATTCAAATATAATCCAACTTATTTGAATTAAGCGTTCACTAACCCCATCACATATACATCTATCCAACCAACACTATCCAATAACCGAACCATTACTATAAAACATTTATAGTAAAACCATCGCCATCCAACCAACATCACCACGAACTAACAATGTTCGGTGATGCAATAAATATCCACTGCACCACATAAGTGCAATGTTGACCGTCGCCGGCGCATGTGTTCCTTCAACACAAAACGAACACGAAGGCGACGTCATACAACAAAAAAAAAAACAACAAATTTTTTTAGCGTCCATTACGTTTTTGTTTATCTCTGGATGACAATCCAAAATTTATATTGTGGTGGTGAAATAATATTAATAAAAAAATTTAATTTGATCATAAAAATAAATGTAAAATAATTAAACCAAATTATAAAAACAAATTAATGAATTTTAATAATAAAAATAAAATATAATAAATAAACAATTAAAATCAAAATAATATTGTGTACAATTAATTTGGACCCAAAGAAATCCAAAATTGGTGACTTCCGATCGTGGATAGAACACGCAGTCCACAACATAATAATTGTTTCATATATAACCAAAAAAAAAAAAAAAAAAAACATAACCACACATATTCAACGATTTCATATCATCAACACGGAGATCATAAAACATCACAATCATCATTGCGGACACACAAAAATAAAAATCGCAGACCAACGTGGGATTATTGAATTTGTTTATGGACACGAAAATTGGACAATTGGTTATCCCACACACGCAACGCGGGACACCGAGGGACGACACAACGGTGAAGCGACCGACCCTCACCGCAATACGACCAGGAGCAGCGACAGCAGAAACAACAACAGCATTGAGTGGCAAGTTTTTTTTTTTTATAGATAATATTTTTTTCTCTTGCAATTACAATTTTTAAAATTTTTATTTTTTTTTTCTCATTAATATATAACGTAGAATCACTTTTTAATTATAAAACTTTAACGTAGAATCATTTTTATTATTTTTCAAACTTTAACGTAGAATCATTATTTTTCTGTACAATTTTATATATTTTTCACCACCACGTGCACACCCATCCATAGTCTCACACCCTGGTCGTTTTCTCGCTGCAACAATTCACCTCGCATGAATTAAATTTATTTTTTACTTTTATTTTTTTTTAAATTTCAACGAGCCCCCCCAATATAAGGTAGGACGCAAGGAACTCCATATTCGGGGGTATCTCGCATCGGGCGTTAAAAAGAAGGAGCATCCCGGCCTTCAAACCATTCACTACACGGTAACCATTCCGCTTAATTTTTCAATTTTTGGTCAACTAATTTTTTTTACACGGTAACCATTGCGCTTTAAAATATTGTATTGTTGTATTTTAATTTGTTTTATTGGTTTGTGCAAAAATATCGGACGATGAACAAGATCAACCACAAAAAATGGACACCACGCCTCAAGGCGCTAGTCCACAAATAGAGATCGCGGCATCACATCAGCGAATAACAATACAACCTTTCTGGCCACAAAGAGCAAACACATGGTTTCAGCTCGCCGAAATACAATTCGGACTGCAAGGTATAACAGCTGATAAAACAAAGTACCTGCAAACATTATCAGCCTTGCAACCAGAAACGTGCGATGTGATCTCGGATCTCCTCCTCAATCCGCCGACAACCAACCAATACAACACATTAAAACAAACGCTGCTAGAACGACTAGCACCATCGGGCGAACGTCAGCTAGAACAATTGCTTTCAGGCCAGCAATTAGGCGACCAAAAACCATCTGACGCTTTACGGCACATACAAACACTGGCTAACAATAATTTTAATGAAAATATCATTAAATCTTTGTGGGTACGTAAAATGCCGGAGTTGATTCGCATAGCGCTGGTAGCACAGCCCGAATCCTCCACGACACAAACGTTAGCCAAGATAGCCGACAAGATGTATGATGTCATAAACATCACATCTCAAAGCGTCAGTCAAGTCAATGCACCATACCGGAAATCAAGAGAACGCAGTGGAGACAGAACTCCCCGTTCAACAACAGCACCAAACACACTCGAACAAAGACTGTCAAGAATCGAGTCCAGACTCGACGGGCTACTCAGAGGTCGAAGCCGTTCGCGTGGACGACGAGCTCCCTCACGCAATCGAACCCGCAGTCCCAGCAACAACATATACCAACATGGTAAATGCTGGTTCCACACAAAGTTTGGTAGAGCCGCCAGAAAATGCACGCCACCGTGCAATTTCACCACGTCGCAACCATCGACGTACGCGGCCGCCGTAAAGATGGACATTGACCACCAAAAAAACTGTTAGAGTCACGGGTTGAGAGCAACATGCCTCCCCTGACCACAAACACACCCTATACGTCACGTTTGTTTGTGTACGATAGACACAACAAACTCACTTACTTAGTCGACACTGGCGCTGACCTTTCGGTTATTCCAGCAATGAATTACAAATTGAAATATTCATTATCAAATCGAAATTCAAATCTAGTCTTATCGGCTGCCAATGGTTCAATCATCCACACGTACGGCACAAAATTGCTTAACGTGGATATCGGACTCAAACGAACCTTCACGCACGCTTTCATACTAGCTGCAGTGAATCGTCCGATCATTGGCGCCGATTTTCTAAGCAAATTCGGACTTCTTGTCGATGTCAAACGTAAACGGCTGATTGACCCAGCTACAAAGCTGTCAATAAACGCCACAATGGTTCGTGTTAACACACCAACACCGATCCATTTCAACATCGACAACGGCTACGGCACTCTGCTCAAAAAGTACCCACTACTTACAGCAGAGCCGAACTACAAAATGCCAGTCCGACACAACGTGGTTCATCACATCGTCACGGAAGGCCATCTGCCCGTGTCGAGACCACGCAGACTAGATTCGGTGCGTCACAAAGCTGCACAAGCAGAATTTCAACACATGGTGGAATTAGGAATTTGTCGAACATCGACATCTTCCGTCTCTTGTCCACTTCACATGGTCAAGAAGAAAGATCAAGACTGGAGGCCATGTGGGGACTATCGGCGTTTAAACACGGTTACGATACCGGATCGCTACCCGATACCCCACATTCAAAACTTCACCATGCACTTGCATGGCTGCAAAGTTTTCTCCAAACTTGATCTCATCAGAGGTTATCACCACATTCCCGTGGCACCTGAAGACGTTTTCAAAACGGCAATCACCACACCATTTGGCCTCTTCGAATACACCCGAATGCCATTTGGATTACGCAATGCCGCACAAACGTTTCAGCGCTTCATGAACGAAGTCGTCCGAGATCTCGACTTCGTTTTCGTCTACATAGACGACATTCTTGTGGCATCACAAACTGAGGAACAACACAAACTCCATCTGGAAACACTTTTCCAACGACTTGTCGAGTTTGATGTTCACATCAAGAGCTCAAAATGCGTCTTTGGCGCATCCACTCTTGATTTCCTCAGCCACAAGATCACCGCTAATGGCATCCTTCCGTCACAAGACCGAATCAATGCCATTAAAGAATTCCCAGCTCCAACCTCAATCAAGAGTATTCAGCGATTCATCGGCATGGTCAACTACTACCACCGATTTATACCAAAGCTCGCTGAAATACTCAACCCAATTCACAGCCACCTGGCAGTACTACTACGTAAGCCCAAAACCGCCAAGAACTTCTCTTGGCCTGACGAATGTCAACACGCATTCACGTCACTCAAGGCTGAATTGGCACGCACAACACTCTTGTCACATCCACTGAGCGACTCAAAGCTCAGCATAACTACTGATGCAACAAACACTGCTGTCGGAGCAGTCATGCAACAGTACAACGACAAGTGTTGGGAGCCCCTGGGATTCTTCTCAAAGAAGCTCTCGGATGCCGAAAAGAAATACTCTGCATTCGATCGGGAATTACTCGCAATATATCTAGCAATCAAACACTTCAGATATTTTGTCGAGGGTCGGGACTTCACAATTTACACCGACCACAAACCTCTCACTCGAGCAATTCAGTCTAAAACTGAACGCAATCCAAGGCAAGCACGCCACTTGGATTACATTAGTCAATTTACCACGGACATCCAGCATGTTCAAGGTACCGAAAACGTTGTCGCGGATACACTTTCGCGCACAACATCAAACGAAACGGCCACAGTCGAGACTCACTTCGACTGCAATAAGATCGCACAAGCGCAAAAAGCAGACTTGGAACTTCAGAATTTACTTTCTGGTTCTGCTTGTCACGCCAGTTCATCACTGAAACTGGAGCTTTTCACACTACCTGGCCTCGAAATCTACTGCGAAACATCTACGGGTGCAAATCGCCCGTACATCGCAGAGCAACTACGTCGAACAATCTTCGACACACTACACGGTATCTCACATCCTGGTGTCCGCGCAACTCGTAAATTGATTACTGCTCGATACTTTTGGCCAAGCATCAACAAAGATGTGACCCATTGGGCACAAGCATGCTTATCTTGCCAAAAATCGAAAGTCCAGCGACACACAAAATCGCCTCTTGGACAATTCGCAATTCCACCTGGTCGATTTGAGCACATTCATTTGGATATCGTAGGACCACTTCCTCCATCCAATGGATACTCATATCTACTCACCTGTGTCGATCGTTTCACTCGATGGCCAGAAGCGTACTGCATGAGCGACATGTCTGCAGCAACCATTGCCACCACATTCGTTCAGAACTACGTATCACGATTTGGCGTTCCACTTGACATCACCACTGATCAAGGAACCCAATTCGAGTCGAAGCTCTTCTCGGAGTTAACGAAACTCCTCGGCTCGCATCGTATACGTACAACGGCTTACCATCCGCAAGCCAATGGCATGGTCGAACGCTTCCACCGACAGCTCAAAGCTGCTCTCAAGGCCCGAGGCAACACTATTCACTGGAGCTCCGAAGTACCAATCGTTCTACTTGGTATTCGAGCAACGGTCAAAGAAGATCTGAAGTGCTCACCAGCTGAAATGGTTTACGGTCAAACCATCAAGCTACCCGGTGAGTTCTTCGTCGAACATCCTCTACCGTCTCCATCCACAACCGACACAGTCATCGACCAACTCCGCACCACCATGCAAAATCTTATCCCCACGGCAACAAGACCAACGAATGAAAGCAACATATTCGTTCCCAAATCGCTCAACAATTGCGATTACGTCTTTGTCAGGGTTGATAAGGTTCGTACTGGATTACAATCTCCATACGATGGGCCATACAAAGTTATACGCCGCTTACGCAAGCAATTCATTGTCTCAATCAAAGACAAACACCACTCAATCTCCATCGACAGATTGAAACCGGCGTACGGTATTCTCAACACGGCTGATCAGATATCAGCCAGCAAACGATATAAAACCGTCCGGTTCACCGTATAACGTCTCAAAACCAATGGTTTCTCATCTGGAGAGGGGGTACTGTAGCAGCTCGAATATTCGACTCACCGATATTCGATTCTGCCACAAACAAAACAATTAGTGAAATTCAAATATAATCCAACTTATTTGAATTAAGCGTTCACTAACCCCATCACATATACATCTATCCAACCAACACTATCCAATAACCGAACCATTACTATAAAACATTTATAGTAAAACCATCGCCATCCAACCAACATCACCACGAACTAACAATGTTCGGTGATGCAATAAATATCCACTGCACCACATAAGTGCAATGTTGACCGTCGCCGGCGCATGTGTTCCTTCAACACAAAACGAACACGAAGGCGACGTCATACAACAAAAAAAACAACAAATTTTTTTAGCGTCCATTACGTTTTTGTTTATCTCTGGATGACAATCCAAAATTTATATTGTGGTGGTGAAATAATATTAATAAAAAAATTTAATTTGATCATAAAAATAAATGTAAAATAATTAAACCAAATTATAAAAACAAATTAATGAATTTTAATAATAAAAATAAAATATAATAAATAAACAATTAAAATCAAAATAATATTGTGTACAATTAATTTGGACCCAAAGAAATCCAAAAGATTTATCCTCACGACAGACTTATGTGCAGTATTGTAGATGATTTACTCTTATAATTAAATATATTAAATTGTAAAGCTTTTATTTATTAAAAAATCATTTTTGTATATTCGAACTTTTATTTATTTTTATTTATCTTTTAATCATTTCATTTTACATTAATTCAGTGTGTGTGTTAATATAAATTATATATATGTTCGTATGTATATAAATAGTATCATCCTGCCAAAAACATCGTAAAATTTCGATCCATCCGCCATTTTATATGTATACAAATTTTTTTCTATTGCTCGGCCTACAACACAATGATATAATTTACTAGTTCGTATCTGTCAAAAATTATGATAGCGATAGACTATAATAATTTGGGTGTCTTAGGTTTTTGCATGTAAATGTCATAATTCTGTACTAAAAAATATTTATCACAGGTTTCGGACACAGTCTGAGTCACACAACACACACTGCATAAGTTGTACTAAAACTTCTTTTGTTTTTTCACGATGTTTTTAAATTATGTGTTTTGAAAATTTTGTGGGTTGCTCAGTTCGAATAAAATTCCATTAAGATGGATGAAAATTAGATCACAAAGTTTTTAAAATTGAAGAAAGGCCGTGTGTCAATTAGTTAAACACAATTTTAAAAATTTAATTTTTGACAGAAAACTCAAATTTATTTTTGTTTGTTTATCATAAAATCAATAAATAAATCGAAAAATTTGATTTTACTGTCAAAAATGAAAGTTTTAACTATTTGTTTATCTAATTGACACACGTGACATGGCTTAAGGGTCATTTCATTTCACCAAGGAATTGGAATTGGAACTCAATTTTGGTCAAAAGAAATAACCAACCAATTCTCGTGATATATTTTTAAAAGTTGGAGGTGTTTAACATTTTTAATTACTTACTGACAAACACAGTAACTACAAAATGGAATTGGAATTGCATTACCATCAATTCAGAAGGAATTCGATGAATTCCAAATTTGAATTCATTATACAGCATTGTTGTTGTAATATTGCGGAATGATGAGTTCAATTTGAGTGTATATAGGTGGTATAACCAATCACTGGTAGATATTGTAAATATCAATACCATTATTTTGAAAGTCATACATTTAGTTCAATATCAATATTTGGTAATTTCTATTATAATTATACAGTAAGTAACAGTTACACAATATGTCGTTGACTTCATCATCCATTTGATTTTGCCGACTGACTTATTGTAGGTATTCCACTTATCGTTTATAGCGAATTTTTTTCGCTGAATATTTTTGTCGCCAACAGGTATTTTGGAAAGTTTCTTTCTGCGTACTCATTTTTGTTGTTGAATGAATAAATAAATGATTAAACAATTTAGAGGACAACGTTTGTTTTATGGATGCGATTTTCTTCTATTTTTGACTAAATATAATTAATTTAATCGAACAAATTGGCGTGATATATCAGAAATTGACAATTTAAACATTTATGTTGCGATGTTGATTGACACCACAGCGATAAAAATGCACCACTTAATTTAAGTCTTAAGATACTAACTTACTATATGATAATGTGGTCAACCGCGCCACTCATACAAATGCAGAATAAGAAAATTATAATAAATTATAAATCGCGAGAGTATTCGGTTAAATAAACACATATACAGTGAAATAAATAAAAGTAAAAGTAATAAGTGCGAACAAACTTTGAAAAAAATGTTAAAACTTTACAAACTAATTATTTAATTATTAAAAAAATATTTTTTTTACATTTGATTTTCTATGATAAATAATTGGGTTTAATTTATTATCTCTAACATAATAAATTTTTACAATTTTGTATACTTAATTAGCCATTCGTTGGTAACATTAATTAATTAATTAAACTGAACTTGAAATGAAATTACTATTTGAACGGTATAAGTTCGTATTTTTATGTTTATTGTATAGTTATTTTAATCACGTTCCCATATGAGATCTTTCTTTTATTTTTAACTTTATTTGGCCACCTAAACGAGATTTCCATAATCTCTAGAACACTCGTATTTTATCCATCATTTTGGTGAATCAACGTACGAAATGCCAATTCAAGTCGTTGAACTATAAAATATTTTCGCAACTAGTTCTCTTAATTATTGCACTGGTTACGTTTCTACCTGTTCTACCTGAACTTTTGCGCGTTTAAAAAATTAAGAATCACGTTAAAATGACCTTCACCAAAAACCGAATAAATGCAACTATTTATGGACGATTGCATTATAGTTATTTATTTGCATACCTACACTATGCTGTTCAGTAAAAGTTGCAGAAAGTTTTATTGGAAAGTTATTTTGATAATCCTACACCCAAACACATAACAATCCGTTTTATATTGTTGTTTATAATTTTATAAATCGACACAATAATAATAAATATTTTATGTACAGTCGAATATCAGTGTGTAAAGTCTAACATATTTGTTGTTTAATTGTATCTATATAAATATAATAAGTACGTTGGCCTCATTTTCACTTTGCGGGATCTTATCATAAAACGTTGCTCCATTTGTTAATGAAAACAAAGTATCAAAAGTGGTTTATATGTATAATGCGTATAATAAGTAATTCATGTTTCCTTATCACTTTGTACCAATTCACTTATGCTGATTAGTAATGTATCATCTTAAAATATATTGCATACCATTTTAAGAGTAAATCGTAATTTTTATTTTTGATAGTTCAGTGTACAGTATACAATATACCCATTTACTTTCTATAAAACTAAATAAATCAATAAACTTTTTTACAACCAAAATTAATTTCAGTATGTATTTACATTATGTATATGTAGGTAATTAATTAAGCAGCAAAATAGAAATACATAATTCAATAAAGTTTACTGTAACTATAAAGAACCTAACAACAAAAAAATAAAATAAAAAATGTAACAATCTATATAGTTTTCCGGTACACACATATGTATATATACACATATTATTTATGTATACGTATTTACACAGCTTTACTCTATATTTATGTAGTTGGTTAGATTGAACAGTATTTTAATGAGAATTAATAACAATTATACAGTGTGTTGCCAGAATATCTAACTTCCGCAGATAATCGAATACGAAATGTGATATGGCAAAAGAATTAATTCACGTTTATTTCAGACACTGTGAAACTAATCTTATAGATGTACATAAACTTGAGATCAATTCATTTAGAACTAATTGAACCTAGATTTTGAAGAATTTTCATTTTGAAAAACTTTAGAATACTTTTAAGTAGTCGTATGATCAGCAACCGTTTATTTTTTAATCTTAAAATTTGACCTATGTGGTACCTTTACTTATATCACATTTCACACTTTTGCTTTGTATTATGTTCCGTAATCCGTATCCAAAATTGAGGAAGCACACTTTCATTAGTTCCATGTGTGCTAATCGTTTGATACTATAGCTGCAGCAAAACTACATTTGGTGAAAATGGTGCGACCACCAAGTATCAAACTTAATGTGGCAGTGTCATACTTATAGTTTCTCTTCCATGCCCAAATGTTTTCCGATAACCTTAGGGCTTCTGAAGTGGTTTGGTGACTGTTCAAAACGATTCTAGTATATAACGAATAGGACTGTTCAGAATTAAATCAAAGGCTCAACTTTGATAAGGAGAAAGAAAACGTTTATTAGATAATGTTATGTGCTTTGGGTTCAGTTCAATACATACTTTACCATTTATGAAGAAATAATTTAATATTCCTGACTATTGGCGTGAAAAGATCTAACTAAATTGAAATATAAATTTCTCAATGATCACCAATAAACAAACCAAAGTTTGAGAAATAAGCAAATGACTTTGAATTTGATTTATTGAATTACTTATATTATAGTAAAATCGGTTTGTTGTGGGGGTATTTTGCTGTTTTACAAATAATTCGGGCTTATATGGCGCCTGATGGATTGAAAACGAATTGCAGTAACTTTTACCAATGAAATGATATACGACAAAATTGTTCGCAAATATCTACCGAACAATGACCTATCCATTTATATACTATACGCCTTAAAGTTACCAGTCATACCATACGCCTTCAAGGTAACAGTCGCATAGTAGCTGAACGGATATGAAAACAAAATCACAAAATCACGAAAAGCTGGAACATATAAGTGTACAGATTGTCGAAATAAAATTAAAAGTGCTGCGTCTTTGATCCGCAAATCTTATCAATACTTTTTGGAATATACTTTAGTTTTGTTTCGGGTTGAGCTGCCTAAAAAACCGATTTGTATGGCGAAGAATAACTCGAATACCGAAATAAATTATTCTCTAAATCGGAAAATTGTTTTGCACACAACAAACTATATACATGGATTTGCGATTATAATGCACACAAATTTAAAAATCACAATCAATATACAAATAACAAAAAAAAAAACTATTTATATTTATAATTATTTCTTAAAAAAAAATGCCTGCATAAGTTGAATCTTGAAAGCTTTTAAGCCAAGATCCTTTCGTAAAATCTTCCATAAAGTGGAACGACACGACCCCAGTTGCTGAGAACGGCGACGAATTGATTGATTTGGATCTTCTTCAATGCTTTCCTGTACAGCGGCTACAGCTTCTTCATTGCGCACTGTTCAGTGTCTCACGGGATGCACATTATCATTAAGAGTAAACGTGCTCCGAAAACGATCTATTGACGACGATAAAATGGACGAAGTGCACGATAAATTTGACGAAAAGAACCATTATTTTGATAAAATATTTCAACAATTTGCAAGCGTAGCTCTGATGTAAGTCTATCCATAGTGAAATATCAAACCAAACTAAACAAAAAGCAACTATCAGCTGTTAAATGGGTTGTCAAATAAAGCAGGGTTGCCAACTCAAAGTTGTGAACGTCTAAAAAAAACACCCCTTATATATGTACATACATGTAGTTGCAAGGTTGCAACTGACTTGCATACATTTTTGTGACGTAATTTTTGCAACTACATAAAATAACCCAAATTCAAAAGATTCAAAGTTATAAAATACATTTGATGGGAAATTCAAATAATTCAATAATGTCCAAAATATTTTAAAATATATTTAAATTCAACACATATTAATTCAACTGAATTGGAAACCCAACCGCAAGAGTTGTATTTGTTTTAGGTACTCAATGTTCAATTGACAGACAATATGGGTCTTTTCTCGAGTTTTTTTAACTTTCGGGATCCAGGAATCTCGCAATCATCAATTATGCTTATTCTCGAGAAAGCGAGAATTCTGGTATACAGTTTTTCGAGATTCTTGAAATTTTATATCAGGTTAATGAACAAGTACTACAGTAAAATAACAATATGTTGTACAATCATGGGGCAAAAGAAATTCTTCTCCGCTTAATTCTCATCTGCGTCTACTGAAGACATACCGGAATCCTTTGGCCAATAAACTGAACGTATTTTGTATGCAATTTTAGGGATCTTACTCAACAAGATCACACATAATTCCCTGGTCTACTTCTCGTTCTGATGTTAATTGCGATATTGTTGCTATATAAAAGTATCATACGATTCCTCATATAAGAGGATCATTATCAGAGGTTTTGGATAATCTTCTCAAAATTAAAACAAAAAGAGAAAGAGATTCGCCTTCTATGGCTTTTCTAATAGACAATTGGTTTGTTTCTCCCGATTTTTTGACAATTTCAGTTACATTTAATAGATCGGTGCTTATGTTTGAGTTTTTGAATAGAAAACTTTTAAATACAATTTTTAGAATACCATTTGCAGTTACCAAAGTATCTTGGCTGCTTTTTATTTTTTTATTTTTTTACTTAAACGGTTGGAACTTACTAAGATTCTGCACTCAATCTTGGCGGCTTATAGTTTATACTGCTTTTTAAATGGGTTCAAATTCCATAAATTACTTAGGTTTAAATCTCGTAAGGTTTTCAAAATTGGTTTATTCTCAGTAAATGGTTTCCCAAGGTTACAACTGAAACCAAATTTGCTGTTCACCATCCAATAAATATAAAATACCCAATCAAAAATACTAAAATTTGAATAAATTAATAGTTCTCGGGAATCTCGGTCTAAATCGCGATTTTGAGAGAATACAATTGCGAAGATTTCTCGAGAAGAAACTCTAAATATGGTTAGTCAAATTCAATTTTTAAACTAACCTTAATTTATATATTTACTTGAATGCGGTTGTTAAGCAAAACTCCTATTTCTCTCAAATTTAAGCCTAAATTAGCCACAAGTAATTTAGTCATGGAATGAAAGGTCCGGAGATCATGAGTGATAAAATTTATTTGGTTGCGTGTATCATTGCAAATCTCCTTCTGGTGGTATGTGCCGAAGCTGAATCCTCTGTTGTGTTAAAATTCCCCTAACTACAAACACACCTTCATGATGAAACGATTTCAGCCACTGAACTTATATCGCTTTATTCGATTTGTTAGAGATGCTGTTTCTTAAGTATTAGTTTGTGGTGAACAAGCAAAATTAAATTTGAGTTTTTAAAATTGTAACAACCTGTACTAAATTTTTGGTACAGGTCGGTTTGGTTTAAATTGTAACAACCTGTACTAAATCACATTGTGCAATTTCAATCAAAATTAGCTTAAATTCAAACCACCTTCAAAAATAATAAAAATTCGTTTATATATTTGAGTTTGCGGTTTCAGTTTTTTTTATGCAGGTACGGTGTTTAAATATTCCGGGATTAGAAGAATATTTATTGTTAATTGTTGTTTGAATTCATTTTCAGGCCACGTTCCGGCTATTCTATTCCCGGGCAATTAATTCCTGAATTAAGTAAGTGTTATTTGTACGCAGTGCGGTGTCTCTGAAGTTTAAATAATAATTTTGGAATTTATGTTATCGTTTTCTTCCACACCTCCTCAATATTACGCTTTTGAAAATTTTTTTTATTAAATTGTTCTAGTAATTATAACTAATTTTAATAAATATAGAGTCGGCCAACTGAAACTATAAAGATTTTCATTAGTTCGTGTTATGTTAATGTTGGTTTACATTTATTTAAATTTATCGATAACATGGAATAAACAATACATACTGCATTTCAATCGCTTTAGCTTCTAAAATTATTTATTTTAATTTAAAATACCAGTTTGGATCGTCGTTGCCCTTTACATAATCAAAACATTACATAATCTCAAGGTTATAGACTACATACTATTGTTATTGTCAATTCAATATTATTTAATCTAATTGTATGTACTTGAATGTATACAAAACATAAACTATAATTTGATGGAGCTTATCATATAAATGATATTAACCCAAATATCATACTCTTGAGCTTTATTGTTGATATAAACGGACGAGGCAGAGACAATGGATTCGGTTATAGTTTTAGTTATAAGTTTTGAATCCCAACTTTCAGTTGTCAATGAAACGTTACCATTTCTAGTGGTTTCAAAATGTAGTAATTTATGTATTAATAATAATTTTTAATTTTCGGTGTGCCAATTATATTCTCTTAAATGAATACTAACTCATTATGATTGCTTCTTTCTATACACCAAGGGGGTGTCTGGAACCGGTACGGTTTTATTTCTAAAGGAACAGCTTATAATGATATTATTAAAAGATATGCTCCATTATTTAACTAGCTCATTCTCAATTTAAGTTACACGTGGTATTCAATATTATTCGGCTTTCACCATGTCTCTCAGGAAGTTTAAGCTTTAAACGTGGTTTCCCTAGAATAATTACATTCTGTAACAACGTAAGTTCCAATGGCTCGGATTATAATTTTTTTTATAACGAAACCCCCTGAATGACGATTTTTTCAAACTATTCTGATAATCGTTAATTTATATCGTTAAGCGTAATCTGATTATCAATCATTAGAAGAGTTGTTTTTCCAAAATTCCGCCACCAATGCTCTATCCAGCGAATCTAAACTATCAAAATGGCTTTAATGGCAGTTGTGCTGATTTTTGCGAATGAAAGTGCCTCACTATAAAGGTGTATGATGTAATTCCGCCTCTTCGTATTAGGCAAGTACAAAGAACGTTACAGGATGATTAGCCTTTATTTTCAATGAAATCTTGGAGATTTCTAAACTCAATTTTTTTATTTTTGAATAAATACAATTTTACTCTGCCCAACATATTATGCCTGTCAGAGTTGGTCCGATCGCTATAATTAATTACTTGGATCATCGACGATTGTGTGAGGCTGAGGTTACACTTATTGCATAGGGTGACTATACTCTTTTCAAGAGTATTAGTATATACTCTTTTTCTTTCGGTTTACTCTTAACTCTTTTGTTATAGGCAAAAAATTATCCAAATATTCTTTTTGAGATAATGTCCACTTTTTTGTTTATTTAAATCATATTATATGATTTTAGGCCACACAGATATTATGTAATAGTATAATTATGCGATTCCTTACTACCATCATTATGTTTACTTTAACACTTCGACGTATCCAAGTCTGAGCATATATTTTTTTAACAGACTAAAATGTCAAATTCAAATCGACGTGTCAAATAAAAATCGAATTGGAATTAATTTTTTGTATTTGCCGCGGTTCTAAAATGTAAAAATTGCCATTTTTCGGATAATTCCCTACAATTTCGCATGCATTTCGAAATTTCTAAAATTTCAATTTGCTTTATTGAATTTTGAATTTGTCATAGGTTGAAATGTTGAACTTCAATGTTTTTGAAATTTGTGGACATTATTGGCACATATAGACAAATATACAATGTTAACCTGTACCAGCGGCAGAGAATCTGGCTTTGTAAGAGTGAAGATCGATGGTATTCATATTTATAGTTGTTATGCCCACCCTAGTGCTACCCTGGAGGAATTCAAAATATTCCAAGATCTATTAGTTAGTGACGCGCGAAAACGAAACCCTCTGTTGACAGCTGAGGACAAAAAAGATTATTGAGTGGAAGTAAACAATGTTTGATGAAAAGTTATTTGTCTATATATGCTGGAGGACAATACTTTGTCCGGAACTGCGGATAGCAAAGTGAAATGCCAGGGAAATCGAAGGATAATCGAAAAAAAGAAGTGTTCTGGTGGACCGAGGAAATAGCCCTGCTTCGTAGAGAATGCCTTCGAGCTAGACGTTTATACCAACGTGCAAGATTGGAAACTAGGGACGATCTATACGCAAACAGTACTGTCGCCCGCTCTATACTCAAGTGTGCAATTAAAGCAAGCAAACAAAGATGTTTTCAAGAATTGTGTGAAGAAGTTGATCGGGACCCCTGGGGTAGACCTTATGCTGGAAAATATCGTCACGTCACTGTTTCCACAACAACCAGATTGCACGGTTAATGTCGAAGCAAGAGGAGGCGGAGAAATATTCCCACAAATTTCAACGGAAGAGGTGCTTAAAGCAGGTAGCAAATTGAAGAATAACAAGGCTCCGGGCCCTGATAAAATTCCCAATAATTCAATTAAATCAGCGGTCTGCTCATACCCAGAGTTATTTGTAAACTTATTCAACTCATGCATAGAGGATGGAGTATTTCCAGAGCAATGGAAGTTACAGCGGTTGGTACTATTGCCTAAAACGAAGAAGGTGCCAGATGATCCATCTTCCTACCGGCCAATCTGCTTGCTAGATACTGCAGGTAAATTATTTGAGCGAATTATATGTGAGAGACTACAGGAAGCCATTAAAAACAAATGGCGGAGAACCAATATGGGTTCCGTAAAGCTCGCTCTACCATTCACGCGATTAAACTCGTAGTGGATACGGCACGATATCTAAGGCAATATCTGGTGATAGATGGAAAGGTGGTTCTATCAAGTATTGTGCGGTACTAACGCGCCTATCAATAAAGAGGTCCCTCTGTATTTACTTAAAATGGTGGCTAATTATTTTAGGCAACGAGTTTTGATGAAGGTACTAAATACTATCACATTTCTGGAGGTGTACCACAGGTGTCTGTGCTGGCACATTGTGGAATGCCATGTACGATAACGTTTTTAGACTGCCGATACCAGAAGAAGCAATGGTGGTTCGTTTTGCTGATGATGTTGTGATTGTATAGTTGTTGCAAAATACAAGGAATAGGTGGAAGAAATCTGCAATTGAAGTATAAGAGTAATTCACGATTGGTTATCATTTGTGGGTTTACAGTTGGTGGAGCACAAAACAGAGCAGTGATAATCACTAGTAGGAAATGGTTGGATTTCATGACGGTGGAAGTTGGTGGTCAACTGATTCAGTCAAAACAATCTATTAATTGTCTGGGAGTAATAATGGATGCTAGAATGTCCTTTAAATTGAGAAGTGTGGTGACATCTATAAATACTGAGAAGTGTGGTGACATCTATATTGATGTATGGTGCACCAATATGGCCCAGTGCTATGGAGAGTAGTACATATACAAACAACTGGTGGCATCTGTTTATATGCTAAGCGCTTTCAGGGTGATTAGTGCATTTAGAACGGTATCAGATGAAGCCGTGTGTCTTCTGGCTGGTATGCCTCCAAGCGTGAAAGGCTAAGAAGCGTGAAAGAATATATTCTCGCTGTGAAAATGAGAGACAAGGTATGCTTCTGGCTGGTATGCCTCCAAGCGTGAAAGGCTAAGAAGCGTGAAAGAATATATTCTCGCTGTGAAAATGAGAGACAACAAAAGGTCGGTGGACACATCGTTTCATCCCTTCGGTAGTTAAATGGCTAAAGAGGAAAAATGGTGAGATTGACTTCTACTTATGCCAGTTTCTGACAGGGCATGGTTGTTTTCGCGCTTATTTACATAAATTTAAGCAAGTTGACTCTCCTTAATGCCCAATGTGCCAAGGAAAACTGGAGAACGTAGAGCATGTATATTTTGACTGCCCGCGCTTCGAGGAAGAAAGATTGGAATTATATATAGGTCTGTGGGAAATGACTTATCACCATTAACAGTTGTTGATTGTATGCTGCAGTTCGAAGAAATTTGGGAGGTGGTGTGTAAAATGAGTGCAAGGATTATTAAGAAACTGAGAAGTCTAGAAAAAAATAGACAAAGACAACAAAGTTAGATGGCAGCTAAGGCTGAGCCTGTCCTCGCGAAGTAATACATAACAGTAGTTCCACTAGACAACTATATAGGCATAAGAATTTGGGGGTTAGGGTTTAACACTCTTACATGTTTATGGATTAGGTCCACATGTGAGGTCTTATGAAGATTCCCCCCACCACCACAAAAAAAAAAACAATGTTAACCTGTTTATGTAGTGTCATAACGCTCTAACACTTTGATCACTCTATCGGTTCGATTTATTATTGATAAAATATCATGTTATAGTTAAAATAAAATAACGTTTTTTTGATCAGTTTATAGGACCCGAGATTAGTTGAGGGATCTAAATTTTACTCTCCCTCTCGTATTTTGCTCTCCCTCTCTTTACCAAATTCTGTATTTCCAAAACGATTTTAAATGTGATTATGCCGGCAATTAAACGAGCTTTAGTGGAAGCATTACTTCAAGACATTTTTATAAAATTGAAAAAAACTTTGACATTTTCAAATCGTCATCAAATTTATGATATTTATTATACCAATTAATTTGCCATAAATAAGTTAAATTATGTATTTAGAACATTGTGTTATGTGTACTACATATACAATATAGGATAACCCACGTTTGTGATTTATTTAAACAAGTTTATTATTTAAAAAAGAAAAAAAAAAAAACATTATTAAAGACATTCAATCCCATATGCAGCCAATCCTATAAAAAAAAACCTGATATCGCACAATAACACACTCGTGCCTATACAAAGCATGTTTATGTATAAAGAAAGTTGTATTTTTTTCGGTGAACATTTCGAAACATCGCGTTAAATATATTGTTGTCCTTGATTAGATAATGCCATGATGTCAATATAACATAATAACATAAAATATATTTCTAAGTTGACACAAATTATTTGATTAAGGCACTTGATAATAATACATATACGATTGGATTGTAAATAAAAAGCGCGTATTGTAGTGTAGTACGCGCGTTAAAACACTTGTAATTATTATTAAAACATTGATAAAGAATTTTTTACATGATTGTGTGTTTACATATATTATTGTAACGTTCGCAGTGTATGTAACTTCATTGTGTGGGTCACTCAATTGATCATTTTATATTTCTTCGACTCAGCTGAATACGATCGAGTATATAAAAATTCATACGTATCCAAACAAAAGAAATTCACAACGATAATCTACTATAAATTTAGTGCATTGTAGCAAAAATAAGTTTGAATGAAGCGATAAGTAACCAGACACAATAATTGTTTGCATTCACTACACCTCTGGAATATTTTTTTGTATATTTTTTTATTATATTACGCAATTACACGATTAAAAATTAAAAATATCATAACAAAAATACTGACAAAAAAACTTTCACAAAACAGTTCGGTTTTAAAGTTTGATAAGTGTAGATCGTTGTGCTATACAGTTCGTAGCGAATAGTTTTTTTTTTTTTGTGTTTATAGTTTTTGTTAGATTTATTTATTATTATTTATAATTTTTTGTTTTGTTTTGTGTGTGACGTGCGCCATTTTATTAAGATGGATCGAATGTTTTTAAATGTGTTGCTGCTTGGCCTGGGCTTTATGTTAATGTTCACGGCATTCCAGACAATGGGAAATGTCCAGGTTTGTTGTGATATATAAAATTATATGAAATATGAATATTTCATACAGTCTCGCAAAACTAAAGTGATTGTAAAATTCGACTTACGTACATAATATTATGTATTTGACAGAAAGTTGTGATCGATAGTATACCGCTGGATGATCCGACCTACAAAGGTGATGGATACACCAGTTTATCGTTAATTTATGCAGTATTTGCGCTGTTCAACTGGTTTGCGCCGTCGACTGTGTCGGTGACAGGCCCACGAGGCGCTATGGTCATTGGTGGCCTAACTTATTGGTAATATACACCAGATATTATATTTATGTTTACTTTTGTAATAACTAAGTATTTCTAATTTAATATTTTAGTGGTTTCATAGCATGTTTCTTATTCGAGAAGACGTGGCTGCTTTATTTCACGAGCGCAATATTGGGAGTTGGCGCGGCTATTACATGGACGGGGCAGGGTAATTTCCTATCAAGATGCAGTACACCAACTACAATATCACGAAATTCGGGAATTTTTTGGGCCATGCTGCAAGCGAGCCTCTTCTTTGGCAACCTATTTGTTTACTTTCAATTTCAAGGCAAAACGCACATCGATAAGGATACGCGGAGGGTACTATTTATAGTGTTAACGGTGGTTGGCCTATTGGGCACTGGTTGTTTGGCAATGTTACGCCGTGTGTCCGAAGAGAAAGATGTAAGCGAATCGAAAGCGGATTTACAAAATGGACATGGCAAACTGCAAGTTGTCGAGAAAAAGACATCCGTAGTGGGCGAATTTAAAAATGCGGCACGACTTTTTATTACGCGAGACATGCTCCTGTTAAGTGTTGCATTTTTTTACACCGGCCTTGAGCTATCGTTCTTCAGCGGAGTATATTCGCCAAGTGTGGGTTTTACAAATAAACTCGGCTCGTCGGCGAAACAATTGGTCGGCCTATCAGGGATTTGTATTGGTTTGGGAGAAGTTTTCGGAGGCGTACTGTTCGGGCTATTGGGATCAAAAACATCAAATCGCATGGGACGCGATCCGATTGTAATTGGTGGTTTTATTGTACATATTATTGCGTTTTTCTTGATATTTATAAACCTTCCAAATGATGCTCCGTTCGGCGATACTGATGAGGTTTCATTCATTGAAACACCACAAGCTTGGATTGCATTAATTTGTGCCGGACTACTCGGCTTCGGTGACGCTTGTTTTAACACACAAATTTATTCAATGCTGGGTGGTGTATTTTCCAAAAATTCATTAGCTGCTTTCGCTCTTTTCAAATTCACGCAATCGGTAGCGGCGGCTTGTAGTTTTGCATATTCATCGCATCTTGGATTGCGTGCACAAATATATATTCTGGTGGTATTCGCCGTCGTTGGCACACTTTCCTTCTGTCTGGTCGAATGGTCATTCAAAAGAAGAAATAATTCGGATATGATAGCACAACATGATGATGTGGACACGGACAAGGGAGACTAAACGAAAATTAAATATCCCTGCGCCAGGAGATGGAATCATTTCATTATATATGGTACATGTACATAATTATAAGACTGCATTTTATTGAATTACCATTTTTGTTATGAAATAATAAAATTATTTTTGTTTCAATTTTTATTTTTCATTCAAATTTATTATTAAAATTTTGAATTTCTTTAAATTTAACCCGAAACCAATCAAATCTACATAATTATTTATTATTATTAATACTTTAAGTAGGTCATTTTGCTTATCACATCCCTGTGGTCAAGAGTACCATTAAATCTTTTAAAATTACATCGCATTTGCAAGATAACTAAGAATGCAAATACAATTGTAATTTGTTTGTCTTTCAACAAATCAAGTTTATAAAACAACAAATTTACAGCTGTAACTCATTATAAGATACGCCTAGCTGCAGCCTAAATAAGAGATATTAGAATTTTAATATAGGAAAGTAGCTAGTCTAATTGGATATAACCTAGAAAGAATTATACGTTAATATTATCGGGTTTATTGGAAACAAGATTTTAGTATTGAACCATAAACCATGAAGCAGGGACCCAAAAACAAAACAAAACAGTAAAACAAAAGAAGAAAAATGCCTACAAGAACACAATTCGAAAGATTCGTAAACAGTTACCTCTGGCTCATTAAAGTTCAGATAGTAAATAATAATTGCTCAAAGTATTCGTCATGCACCCACAAAATTAACGCGGCTCAGTAAACAACTTATGCACCAGGCCAAGCATGTCAACAAAAAATATCAATTGTGATAATATTTATAATATTTGTGAAGCCTCGCTAACAAAAATTAAGCTCCTTCGGCATCACGATGGTCTGGCCAACACAAGGATGGTATGATAAGTATATATACGGTAACTGAACTGTTTAATTCCTGTTTAGCAGCAGAAACGTATGAATTCAAAATGACAATCATCGATTACAATTAATCTAAAAACATTTTCCAGAGATATGCACCTTAACAACTTTAGAAATAAAAGTAATTCATTTGATATCGATCACGTTAACAGCAGGTTCATCTTAATCGAGACAAAATAAAGAGGGATCGGACTATTTCCGTAATGATATAACTAAAACTATACTCTTATGTCTTTTGAATGGGAGAAGCCTAAGATATGTCTTTGCTGCGTCGTTTTGTAGGTGGGTTCGCACATAAAGCCTTAGACCAATATTATATCGGGCGTGTTCGCAGATTGTAACGTTTAGAACTTTTATCATAGGCTAGTTGGATATTTTACACTCTTCCTCAACGCTGTTACGGTTTCCTGTATGTATCGATCCCAAGTGAAGTGTCTGTCAGCGTAGTAAGCTCTTATTGCACAAATGAACGATTGACGGCTTCTGATCTCCGATGCGTTTAATTGTGAACTGTAAATTGCGGTTTCCGAATCCGTTATTCCATACTCAGTTAGCAAAATTCTATATTTGGTTCTCTTAAATTGGCTACTATTATCGGAATGTATTAGCTCTGGCACATTATAAACAAAGAAAACCTCTTCCCGTACAAACTGCGAGATTTGTTGTGCAGTATACCCTTAATCAATGCTTTTAGTACTATATATTTTTTTAAGACAATTAATATCATGGCTTTTCCGTGGATATGGATCTAATAGGTCAATTGGAACCTGTGCCACGGCCGTTCGACTTCAATCAAATTCCCATTGGTGGAAGGCGCCTGTTGGTTGGTTGGTCTCGTAGTTTTACGGATTGCAGATTTTGTTACATATTATTGTACTTGTTTTGCCATGGCTTAGCCAGAATTAATACCGTCTCACTTTTTCCAAGGTTTTGGTTACCTCTTCGTGGGATGATAATGTTTCATCATGAACTTCCTTGATCAACTCTTGTTTGATTTCGCTTGAGATTAACAGCTACCAAACTTTTCGAATCAAGCTTAATAAAAATTACAATGAATCACAAAAATATCCTTACCCTCCTGCGGTATTCAATAACAAAATAAACCCTAGGAGTTTTAAACTCAATCTCGCTAATCTTCCATGCAGATGGCGTTGATTCAGAGTAAATTCAGGCTAGCATGATCTGTTATGATTGTAAAATCTTAAGTCTTAAATGTATGGGCTCTGAATTTCTTCACTGCGCAGTACTTGCCAAGTATTCCAATTCGATCACAATATAATTTTTTAAGACATATACATATACGAAACTGCTGGCTCATTCTCTTTCCAGAAGGATGTCTGAGACAACACCACACACAGCACCTACATCTTCAGATCTTGCATCATATCTGATGTAAAGCTTTTCGTTGAATCGCGGATTGACTAATACTAGATTCGATGTTAATAGGTTTTTTAACGAGTTGAGCTCTAATTGTACGTTCCAACCCTAGTTCACTTGAATTTACCCTTTTTTGGACAATCCGTCATTAGACCAAATATACTATAATAGTTGACGATAAACCTCCGCCATTCTCAAGAAACGTATAGTTTGTTTAACGCTATTTGGTACAGGAAAGTCTATTATCGTTTCTATATTACTTGGGTGTGATTTTAAACCTGATTCTCCCACTATACACTTTAACCTTCGGTTTCCCAGGGGTTTTTGACTACGTCGTTTACCAATACCCACCCGGGTGACCACCGTATAGTGTTTTTTGTTTTTTTTTTGTTTTTTGCTTTAAAAAAAAAATTTTTTTTTTAAGTTTTTCAGAAACAGATCGATAATTTGGTCAGAGAAATTAAAGCATTTTTAGATTCAATAAAAGCCCGCTAGGTTATTAGCGAATAAAAATCGAAATGGTCACCCGGGTGGGCATTAGTAAACCGAAGGTTTTAAGCATTTCATATGTTACATAACAAAACTACTTTTATTAATATTAAGCGTCAGTATATTACTGATCTACGTAATGAATCCGTAGAAAGTTTGCTGTTAACTCTAGCCATTCAAAGTGTTCCTGTAAAGTATCGCTGATGATAAGTCAGTCGTATATTTTTTCATGAAGCTCATGTCGTATCACCTAATCCATCAAGCGATGGGTAGCATTAAAAAACGGCATCACTTTGAACTGGTATCGAAAGCGTCGTTCAGGACGTATACGTTTTTTGTACTGCAAGCGAGATGGGATAGTACCGTTGTTTTATTGGCTTCTGTTTTCCATAATCTCGATGTTATGTTTGTGTAAATTATGTTTTTCCATTAGTCTTATGACAACGGAACAAGCGAAATTGTATCTTTTTGTTTCTGAGCATTCGTGTTCTCTATCTTTGGCAATATATTGAATGTTTTCCAAAAATCATTACCTATATGTAGGTATAATAGATCGTGACGTTTGGATCAGGAGGTAACTGGCTCCAGGCAGCGTGGAAAAGTGATTCTTCATCCTTGATTTCGACCAGGATGATGATGAACAAGTCTATGACCTTCTGTTGGAGTGCATAATCGATATGGGTTGAACCATCGTTCATGTCATGACAGGCTGGCATGGAGCTATATAATATGTAGATCGGCAATGAAAACTCAGACCGGTAGCCGTCAAAAAAGTGGTATCACAACGGACTGTCACCAGGCTAAAAGTAAAAACAGAACCAAAGATACACCAACCTTTTTCTGGCTATGTTGGTACTGTATTTTAGGATGTCATTTTTTATGTACAAAAATTAAAACAAAATCCTTTCTCTGCTGTAGTGGTGACATTCTTTGTTCGGTTTACTCAAGCGATATCGCCGAAAGACAAATGTATTTTTTCGATGTATTTGGTTGTTGTAACTTTGGTTCTATTAGTGGCACATTCATTTATTTTGTCACCAATTGCTAAGATTGCAGTATTCCCTCAAATATTGCTATATTGGCTCCTTGTATCTAGTTGTTAGATCTCTGGAGTATAGAAGATATAGAATTGGTCCCAGAACGCTATGTATTTTTTATTCCTGCTGATATTTTCTTTAGTTTAGAGTATTCTTCTTCGTATTTTACTCGAAAGTATCGATGTACGTTTTAACATCTGGTAAAACTTTCTCGGTGGATCTCGGTGTAGTTTATATTCCAGTCAGTAATGCCATACCTTGCTACATCGCAGACACTAGAGAACATCTTTTTATTTTCAACTGTATCTTCAATTTTTATAGGTGTGCTGCGACCAATTCTAGCCCAGGTTTCATCGCCATTGATGGTGGTACTTGTATTCTAGGACATTTCAATTCTAGCCGCCAATTAAAGTTTTAGATAATAAATTCGGATCTATATGTATAAATAGGTCTCTAACTAATCCTAAAAGTTTATTTCATATACGAACATGATTATTTTGGAAACCTAAGTACTTTTATATACATAATCAAACCGGCTGAATTCGAAGTAACCGCCGCATTCAACTTGTTTAAAATATTGTTTCAATTATTTTTATTGTTTGTATAGCAATTAGCCTCTCAAAATTTAAATGATCATTTAATAAAATTTAAATGGACATGTTTGTTAGATTGATTTGTTTATAAATTTTTGATTGTGTTGTGTGTGACTTGTGCTTTTTTGTATGATGGCTAAAATGCTTGCAAATATATTTCTCCTTGGTCTGGGATATATGCTAATCTTTACGTCATTCCAAACGATGGTTAATTGTCTGGTTTGTTGATACATATATATGTATATGTTTTTATTATAGAGATGAATATTACATACATTCTCGTTATATGTATACTTTATACTGTATTTATATTTCACAGAAAGTTGTACTCGAAAGTGTAGAGTTAGATGATCCGAACTATCATTGTGAAGGATATTTTACTTTAGCGGTACTTTATGGAGTATTTGCGTGTTGTAATTGGTTTGCACCGCCGATAGAGTCGGCGACAGGTCCGCGACTTATCATGGCCTTTGGTGGTCTAATGTATAGGTAATATATTATAGATATGTAGAAACATATTTATGTTCATACTTGAATTTAATACAAACTTCTAATTTAATCTTCTAGTGCTTTCGTAGCATGTCACTTTTTCGAAAAGTCATGGGTGCTTTATTTGACGAGCGCAATAATGGGATTTGCGGCGGCTATCACATGGAAGGGACACAGTGTGTATCTAAGGCGATGCAGTACTGCAACTACAATGACACTAAATTCGGGGGTTTTTTATACTATGCTTCAACTGAGCCTTATCTTAGGTAATCTATATGTTTACTTTAAATTCCAAGGCAAATCAAATATCGATAAAGACACGCGGACAGAACTGTGTATAGTGTTAACGGTGATTGGTTTATTAGGAGCCGTTTGTTTGGCGCTGCTACAACGTGTGCCTAAAGAAGAAAACGAGAAAGAGCCAACCGTATTGGAGGGGTTTAAAAGTGCGGGACAACTATTTATTACGCCAGGAATGCTCCTACTCAGTGTCTCGTTTATATATACCGGCCTAGTACTATCATTTTACAGCGGGATATATTCGCCAAGTGTGGCATTTACCAGAAAACTCGACTCGTCAACGAAAGAATTGGTCGGCTTATCGGGAATTTGCATTGGTGTAGGCCAAGTAATCGGAGGTCTATTGTTTGGGATAATAGAGTCAGACAAAGCAACTCGTATGGTACGCAATATGGTTTCAATTTTTGGGTTTATTATTCATATTATTGCGTTTTCTTTGATTTATTTGAACCTTCCAAATGATGCTCCATTTGACGATACCGATGAGGTTTCATTCTTTGAAACACCGAAACTTTGGATTGCATTACTTTGTGCCGGACTACTCGGCTTCGGTGACGCTTGTTTTAATACGCAGGTTTATTCAATGCTCATCGCCGTATTTACTAAAGATTCAATAGCTGCTTTCGCTATTTTCCAATTCATATATTTGGGAGCGGCGGCTATTAGTTTTGCATATGCAAGCTATCTTGGATTGCATTGCCAAATATACATTCTTGTGGCATTCGGTTTTATTGCTACAATTCTTTTTTGTCTGGTTGAATCTGTGATCAAAAAAGAAGAGGTGACAGCATAACATGTTGGCACACGGACAATTTGTTAATGAAACATAGAAAATTTAAAATCGCGATATATTCGCTATAGCGAATGGAATCATTTTACCATTTTTCGGTTTTAAATAAAATTATTTTTGTTTCAATATTTGATTTTAATTATTATGGTTCTCACCTCACCGAAAAATAGGTCATAAATGGGACTTGAACTCACCACTTTGAAATTTTGATAATTATCGTTCTCGCCTTGGTGAGTCAAATGTCCAAAATACTCACCAACAATTTGATGATGACTTACGTATGGCGCTTTGATCGGAGGTTCGAATTTCAATAGGAGGAAGCGAAAAAATTGCTCATTCTTGATTCGATTGATAATGAAAATAACCATGATCTTCTGTTGGAGCCCGCAAGGCTCGGTTTTTTACTACTTCTGAAATATATAGGAAATGATTTACTGTTTTTGTTGAGATAGCATAGGTATTTGCAAAGTGATGCGTCAAGCATCATATATCTGTGACTTTATTCGCGTACTATTTGTAGTTTAAAAAATTCGCACGAAACTAATTTGTACATACAATAATTTGTACATAATGGCTTAGGAAGGAATGGCTATAAGTGTGTAAATTATTAGTTCAAATTTATTAGATTTTACAATATACAACTATGAGACCATCATCATAATATGTATAGTGAGGCCCCTCCCTCCTATCTATAAGCTTTGTCATAAGTCTCAGCAATGTTATATAATCCTCATTATCAGTGTCAACATTTTCTGATAAAATCTAAGACATTTTGTATTGGCGATATATTAGGTATTACACATATGCTCCTGTATAATGAGCCGAAACTTACTTTTGAATTATTCATTGTTTTAAAATGGCCGAATATGCGATTTGATAATTACAAAAAAGTTAAATTGTCAGTTGTACTTAGCAACTAATGGAATATACCAAAATCAAGCGAGAATCATAATACCAAATTTAAACCAAATTCTCGACAAACGTTATATCGAAATCAAAATCGCGAATATAAATGTTGAATGCCAAAACACCGAAATTGCAAAATATCGAATTCAAAACTAAGCATCGTTTGGTAAAATTTTGGTACTCGTAACCTGTAAATTATAATCTACGTTCAACTCAGAAATTTTTAAAATTTTCTTGAAAAACCCACCATCAATTTAATCAAATGGTTTAAAAATTTAAATCTGACACATATAATTGCATGTTGCTCCGATTTACAAGAAATGAGATCAGAAAGCTTCATTAATTTTAAGCTCGCAAATGAACTCGTAGCAATATTTGCGAAAACTTAAAATAAAAAAGTTTCGATCCACCATATATCAGCGAAACTTGTACATATTAATTGGTCCACCGCAACTGTGTATAGATAGCAATTTCTTTAGTTAATAAATAAATAAATCGTTTCTCAATTTCTTAACACCTGTTTCCAACACCATAATTTTTTACTCATAAATTCTAAAATCATTTAAATTTTAAGTTGGTTGGTCAGATTTTCAGTAATTTCATTTTCAAACTCGCTGGTAAAAGTTGTAATATAAAAATATTTTGAGTGCGGGCAAAGTTTTTGATTTTTTTTTGCATCAAATCGATCTGGTTTACCAAATTTTAGCTTTTTTCTAAAATCATTCGTTAGGGTCGGGTGAAAATTGGTTAAAAAAATTGTTAAAATTTAAAAATTTCACAGAAAACTCAATTTTTTATTTTTATTTGGTTACCACAAAGTGGCGAAAAATTTGAATTTGAAAAAATTTGAAAACACATGGCCTATAAATAACATTAAAACAAAGGACAAGGATGATGATTTGTAACGAACGGTTGCACATTTTCTATAGGCATTAAACAATAAATACGTTAATTTTGATTGATATGTGTGTTTAATATATCGGTTATATGTTAACCTCAAGTATTTATATAAAAATTCGTATTATCCGAACTTACTATAATCACATCCAGTTGATATTTGTCTTATATACATATAATATCAATTTAACGGAAACGATTTCTATCTTATAGTTCAACCAATTTTCCACAAAATTCACAAATCAATTTTGGTTATCACCTACACGCAAAAAATCCCACATAAAAGAATTTATTTCGAACAAAGGAAACGAATTTTTCAATCTATATACTATAATGGGTATATCGATTCTCTATATCATTTTGCACATTGTATTTAGGTACTATATATATATACGCTATACCCCACAATGTGTTAATATAAGATGAGGATATGCGGCTTTAAATTATTAATGTAAAAACAATTTTCTTGTTATCATGACTTTTATCACATGTGGTTTTCTTGAAGCATTATTTTATTACTTTGTATGCTATTGATGCGTCTGTTTTCTCCACAAATATGTGTAATATTGATTTGACTGTTACAAATTAATAAATAACCGATTAAGAATCAAATGAAAATATTAACAGCCAAATCAGACAGCCAGTCAGACAGCCAAATTATAATTTTAATTTAATTTATCAAATTAAAATCATCCTCGTGTCTTAATTTATCTCAAACCGGACACTAGGATGCTAGATCAAAATTTTAAGTATAAACAATGTCAGTGATCATTAAACATATGTACATCAAAAGGAAAGCATTTTTGTATATAGACAATTGAATAATTTAAAATAAAATTTAACATAATTCACACTTGGTTGGTTATTAAAATGTAAATTCAAAATCTTTTAAAAACTATGTAGGCTTAAAAAAAATAGAAAAATTGACGCTTTCAATTGTTTAAATTAATAATGTTATCGTAAATTTGTAACAATGAAAAATTCGACATGTTTTTGATTAAATTAAATATTAAATGTTTTGATTAAGGAAATTTATGTACAATTTGTGAAAATATTAATAAACATGTTGTAATGATTGGGCTTGATCCAGGGTGCAGATTTTTATTTGGCGGAATTCGAAATGATGAGCCAATCAAAATTAAAAGATCAGTATTTTGTCATATGACTAGATTTCACCAAAAATTGAAGGAATTGTAAAAATGAACACCAAAGGAACAGTACTCGCCAATGGTTAAGAATTTTCGAGAACACATTAATCATCAATTGTCAATTATCAAAAATTCTTAAAAGGAATATATACAAAGAAAAGTGGCAAGGTTGAAGTTAAATTTTTTTTTTGTATTGACAAAGCAAGTCATGCCATTGCCAAGGAAATAATCGGACCAGTGCAACAAAGAGCACTTGTAGTAATTGGATTTACAAAAATATCTTCAAATTCATCCATCAAAGGTTATGTTAGAACACCACAACCAAAAATATTATATTTTATGTAGATGTTTTGGAAAATGGCGAGAACAGAACAACAAAACTATGTGCTGGATGTCACCATGAACATTCACATAGGTATCAGTTTTGCAAAAAATGTAATATGACATGGAATAGAGATGTTAATGTTGGAAAAAATATTTTACATTTAGGTTTATGTTTAATTGAAGAAAGAAACCACATATAAATTTTTCTAAAATCTTAAAGTAAAATATTGTAATACTTTGACTTTTATTTTAATGAATAAAAAATTTAATCGTTTCAAGGCTGAACAATAAGGTTGATTTCACCAAATCAAGTATTACTTTTCGGTCGAGAAAGGGTTATGGAAGTCAAGTTTGTGTTCATAAATAAATCTGTGTGTGTATCTAAAAAATAAACTAGTTACTTGAAACAAGTATAGGTAGTTTCATCGATTTTTAATGAATATCGAAAATGTGAATCGCAATTATATTAAACAAGTTATATCAAACGGTTCGTATGCCAGTTAAGCATGTCTACTAATCTAAGAATGTCTGATGATAATTTTGAGAAGCGTTTATGGCAAATACAATGAAAATCGATATGGCTGATAGGGAGGGAACCAAACAACCGTTTATGCGATGCCTTGCAAACATTTTTAAAGGTATAAGTAACTACGTAAATCTGTTAAAAACACAAGTTTGGTTATAGGTTACTTACATTCAAATGCATTCAATATCGTGTGTCACAAAAAGAAGAGACATTCATTTATCTCAACTGTTCAAAGTATCGATAAGATATAAATTTGAGGATTATTTAAAATGTCCTGATTACAATTATGTCACGGAAATACTTTCTTGAAAAATTATGTCTATATACTAGAGATGAAACAATGTATAATTATAATTCGCACCGGCCGCGTTTTCTGACTGATTGCATGTCACCGCAAAATAACGTGGTCAATCACTGTGGCCCCATCTCTAAACATTTTCTAAATCGTCGGTGACCTCGGGTGCTACCTATATAGAATATATTCTAAATATAGAGTTTGACTGAATTTTCTTTTTAGTATATAAATTTACTATCGCCTTTGGTTAAAGCTTGCCATTATTAGTGTGAATTTTGTATAGTATATAGATACAGAATTGATTCAAAAAATCAAATTCCGACATATATAGCATCCACACATATATATAGCATCTCAACGTGGAAGAGGTACCTATTCCAGCATTGCAAATCTTTGCGTCTAACATAGAAGAGAAATATGTTTTATTTATAAAGTGGATCTCCACTAGTTGCTAGTACATATATTTCACTCTGTCTATAAGGTTTTCAATTTGATATTTACTGCGCCAATATGTATATTAGGCGCAAGTGAACTCTTAAGAAGAAATTTGCGTCATTTGTCTATGATGTTTTATTTTTTTTAGTTAAACTGTTGTTGTGGTGCACCATCACAACCCCATATTTATATAAAATATTATTAACAAGACACAGTTTAGTCCAGGTTTCGATTAACCGAGGTTCCTAGATGCGCTATCGATGTATAGATATCCATCACGACGACGCAAATGGCACTCAGGAGCATACCAATTTAGGGAGCAACTATAAATCGTTATAGCAATCAATACGCGAAATTGAAAGATCACGTACGAAGAGCGGTGCTGCTATTTCTCGTCGATGATTGAGTTGTGAACACGCACGGATGATTGACGTCTGAGGGCAAATAGAACATATTTCCCTTGAACGCACTCAATTCTGGCCGAGTGTCACAGATATGAAGGTGACCAAATCTGATAGGCGTATTCGAAAACAGATTGAACAACTGACACATACAAATATTTTAATGTTTATGGATCAGAAAAATCATAACAATACCGCTTGATAAAACCCAGTATAATGTATGCCTTAGAAATAGCAGAGTAAATGTGCCTAGCAGATCCGACGAGAATGTCACTCCAAGATCAGTTATAAATTCGACTCAATTCTACAAAATGCAAATGTTTTACATTTGCTTATACATCTAGCTTTAAATTGTTGCTGATATCCAACAACAAAACTTGTTTAGATCGCTTTCCAACATCAAATAGTCTGATATGTTGGCAATTGACGCAAGAATTTTCACGTCATGAGCGTAGACAGAATTGGGCCGTCAAAGAAGCCATTGAAAAATTGTGTCAAAGACCTTTGAAAATCAGTGTAGATCAAGTCCAGCTGTATAGTATGGAGTCAATCGTACTGTGAAGATGGCCGCAGAAAGACACTTTGTTTGTAACCGTCGACCTCCCAAGAAAAAAACCATATTCATAGATTCGAAGAGCTTTAGAATGGTAGATAATATAGCACCACTTGACTGTTACACGTCCGGTTTACCTGTGTTATAAAATGCTGGCGAAATAATCCATCGATATCCAACCAAGGAGTACCCGGAAAATTAAACTCACCTGTAAAATTGAGCTAGCTGATACTTTTCATTTGTCGTGTTACCGGACTACCAATTTGGGTTACCATCCTAATAGAAAACTTTAGTGCTTCGTATCAGGTCATATGTACATATGTGGGATCTGGTTGAAAATAGTTATGATCCCCACCCATCTTTTATCCGTATGAAATAGCCCATATTCGAAAATTCGGGAAACTGCAGCACTTTTCATTTGCCGTGTAAGTGGGCCATCAACTTGAGTTATCATTCTGATACGAACCATAAAAGTTCTCTATTAGTATGGTAACCCAAATTGGTAGTCCGGTAACACGACAAATGAAAAGTATCAGCTAGCTCAATTTTCGAATATGAGCCATTTCGTTATAGTAAAAGATGGATTATTTTTCATTAATCTTGCGTTTACATTTTAAAATTTGTTGAAATATAATTAATAGTAATATTAACCAACAATTTAAAATAATTTAAATTATTAATTATACATCTTACAAAAATAATTTTAATTTAAAATTTTATAATTTTACAAATTTACATTAACTATTAAATATGTTGATAAAGTAGATTTTATTTCTGCTAACACTTTTCAGCTAATTTCATTTCATTAAGATCTTTTTGAGTATATGTATATTCATAATGCTTGTTTGAAATATATGTATACCGCAAGGCGTCATAGTTTATAACGGGTGATCCATAAAGGCTTCCGGAAGTGTGTTTGAAGTTTTATTTCATTAAAACCTGGAAGGCTCTCAGGAAATGTTTTTGAAGTTGTATTGCATTAAAATCAATTGAATAATCAAAAATTGTATTTGTGACGTAATTTCGGTTTATGACAATTATTTTTGAAACTAATTTCTTTTAAATATTGTCTGCGACTGGCTCTTAGATATTGTTTCAATTTTCGAGCACTCTTTCGAGCATTTCGGCCGATATTCCTTTAATTACGCGTGTTATATTCGCTTCTAATGCCTATCGATTGTGGTTTATCGATATAAATAAGTGATTTTAGATATCCCCATAAATTTTGTTTGTTGACTTGTAGTCGGGTGATGAATATCCAATAATGAAAAGGTGGTTCGAAATTTATTGATTGTTTCGCGAATATTGTTAATGAATACTGAACACAAATGTCATATGAACATGGCAGTTGTCACGCATGAATCCCATCGAGAATCGCAATTGGAAAAAGTACTTCCTATTGGATCACTCTTTAGCTATTAAGCTGTGGAGATACATAAATTGATGAAGAACACTATAAAATATTAGTTATATGTATGTGCTTTTGATCCATTTTCTAAATTGAAATACTGTGCATCGGCTATATGTTTCTTGTTTACACAATTATTCATACTAACACTTTTCGCATCGATAACGGCAATTAATTTGATGTAATTGTAAAAATGCTCCAATTGCTACAATTAGCGTCCCAAAAAATTTACAAAATATGATTGTGTATTTACTGATATTCTGCTAATTCAGGACCGTGAATAGGGTCATAATGAGAAAAATAAACTCATTAATGATATATGTAAACCGCACTGCTGGGTATTAAAAATATGTAATCCGCATAATCATTTATTAATTATTCGGCACGTACTTATACATCAGGTTCACCGCATCTCCATCACCCGTTTGGGTTAAGTCAATAAAAAGTTTTATGAGCGATATAATATTTGATGTCTTCAATCTCCAGAAGAACACCCATTTTCGTTTATTTCAGCAAATTTTATCACAATATACTATTTTAAAAACACTATCTCGTCTATAATATATAGAGTCTAGACACAATGGTTGGTCATCATAGAAAAACTCTCAAACAAAAGTAAGAGTTTTTGAAGGATGTTGAATTAATTTTGAACATGACCTTATTTAACACATTTTAAATTTCAAGCAATCGATTTTATTTTATGAGTGCTGTAAGAAGATGGGTAGCTGTCTAAATAGAGAATACAGTATATTCGATATTATAATCTAGATATGTACATCTGTACATACATATATGTAATTATAATTAATTATTATTTCAATATGTATGTACATGTTGATGAATGATGAATTAATAAAACAAAATCTTTTCAAAAATTAATTTAGGTATATGTATGTGCTCATCAACTCATCGTATTATGTAGTATATGTACATTGTACATATATACATAAATTGAAAGCTTCACATTCAGCTGAAAATATTTTCATTATATGTAAAACGGGAACAACAAAATAAGATAAATTTGTTTTTAATTACGGTTTTACGATTATATTCTAATAAATCGTATATATATGTTGTATTTTTGTATTAGATTTAATCCAGATTCAACGGCTGTTTTATATATGTACAAAGTACTATATGTATATTATATTCAGATAAAGCAGACATGCCTCCCTCTCTCTGAATAATAAAAAATGTATTTCCATTTAAATCAAATCTGTTTAATTTGTTTTCTTAATTTATAAAACGAGATAAAATATTTCTGTATACCACTTGTCATGTTTACCCCGTCTCCGCATAACATATATATATATATATATAAATACTTGAAAAACAGCCAGATTCAAGAATATATCATGATTAAATGAATTTGATATTTTGAATAAAAAAAAATTGTTTTGTACCAAACAACACACAATACGCACAACAAAAATGCAAAATCTTTTTTAATTTCGTTAAATAAAAAAAACAGATAAAAGCTTATCTTGACTGTAAAAATGTATAACAAAATTGGTAACACACGCAAAATACAGTGTTTCTTACAATTAGTTTGCTTTTAGTTTGCCTATCGCATTTGTTTGTGCAAAAGGAACTTAAAAGCATTAAAGCTTGAAGCTATATTGTATGTATATACAAAACATAGCATGAAATACGCTGGATGGATGAGCGGAGATTATTTTATTTGTGCGCGCTCATTGGACAATAGAGCATTTTAATAACATAACTGATGTGTCACCCTTTAATGAAAATGTAATTACATTTGTACAATGTAATATTAGTACTTTATCTCGTTGACTATCATATATACCATTGTATAGGAATGTGAGCTGATGACTAACTCGAGAGACCATCTGTAATATATATACACATATTTTTATCGATATTTCTGATACATTCGTTTTGACTTGACATTTTTTTTTATTATTAATTCTTAGTTTGGCCACTTATTTGAATTAAGGCACCCGCAACGGTCGTTCCAGGGAAATCGATAAATTATTCAAAAAAATTAAGAACTCTAAATTTTCATTGCCAATTTAAACCGACTTGAAATTATCCCATAGACTTTGATCAAAATTTAAAATAACCTCTATCAACTCGACCATAAAAATCAATCCCAGACTTTTTCAAAATTATTAATTTATTCAGTTCATCCCATTTAAAACAAATATAAAGTTCGTACAAAAATACTTATTTCAGGCTTTTAACACTCGTATTTACAATTTATTTGGTTCTATCGAAAAAAAATACTTCCCCATGCAAACTTTAAAAAAAGATTAAAATCGAAGAAAAGATAGTACATCAAAGCTTTTGTACGGACGACTATTTTCAGAGCCACCTATATATACAGAGCCGTAAGGATCAGCCGAGCTTTTTCTAGAGGAACTACTTTTTGCATTATCCCATAAGAATCAATGTAAAAATGACCATTTTCGAATTACTTTTCATCAATGAAAAGTTAAATCTTTCATTTCGATAAATACTTTGTGGAATTGATTCTATATTGAAGCAGCACATATCTGAAAGTCAGAACCTTAAACCTTTTATTAATTTAATAAATATTAAATCAAAATTAAATATGAATTTATCATATTTATGTAAACATGAATTTATTTGAATGTGTAGGTAAAATAAATAAATAAAACATATATTGTCATCCTTTCGATCGATGATTTTGTCTCTTTTTGAAGAATTAACTCTCACATTTTTTTTTTAATTTCGCTTTTTCTATTGCGATCGAAGCATGCTCGTATAAAGCATTATTCTATTTCGTTTTATACATTTGAAAATGTATCCCCACATATTTCTATTTCATTACCTTGTAGCGAAATCGGAAAAGGGATAGAGTGCAAAATTATTCCAATAGGCTGAGATCGCAATATACAAAAATCAAAATTGAATTCACGAAATAGCGTAAAATTTAAAAAGAGAACAAAAACATCGATCGATAGAAAACAAATTCATAAGAGCACAAATTCATAACAAAACTTTACCAAAATAAAATAGAACCGTGCCAGAAGAACTGTGATAGTCATGGTGTTCCATTTATAATCTAAAATCCAAAATTTACGTTGAAATTGAAGTGAAATTAGTTTGAGATTTATTCAAACAAAATCATGCAGCTTTTATTGAAATACCCTTTAAATATTTTATTTTATTCACAAAAATATAATTCAAAAGGAAACATAACCACACTTTTACTATTTTCTCTTTTCGTCTTAAAGTTTAATTTTATTGCGTTGGTATTTGTGTGTATTTATATCAATTCAATGGAGAAATGCTTTTTTTTCTATAAATTTTATTAATAAATATATCAAAAATTAAACAACTTCTTTGATCAAGCTTTGAATCAATTATAAAATGATAATTGTAGATTCTATTTCAATGTTAAAATACTTAATCCATCGACATTTTCATTAAAAAATATCGCACCGAAAAAAATTTAATTTTTCATATGTTTTGTATGGAAAAAATGTTTTTTTCGTCAATTTTAGTTCCTCTAGAAAAAGCTCAATTTTTAACCTTAGGGCTCTGTATATATAGGTGGCTCTGCTATTTTCCTAAACCAAATCGCTATGGAAAATAGCCATTCCTTCAAAAGCTTGGCCTTACGATTTTTTGATTTTTTTTCGATTTTAATTTAAAAAATTATTTATATAGCGACAATTTCAACTGTTAAAAATTATTGGCGCTGGTCAGCAGTGTCCTACACTCAATCGCTACGAAAAATTTGATGTCTTTACAAAAGCTTGGCCATATACGATTTTTTTTTTGCAAGCAGTAATTCCAAAGGCAAAAAATTATCAGCTCCGCAATAATGGTGGCCATAAAGATCTGAAACTTAATCGCTATGAGAAAATACCCATCACTGCAAAAGCTTGGCCATACGATTTTTTCCTCCATCTATATTTTCTTTGAAAAGTACGCAAAGGTGATACATTTTTTTATGTGGCTACAATTCCAACTATATTAAAAAATTACCAGCGCTGGTACAGTGATGGCCAACAAGGTCTTAAATAGAATTCTTTCTCTACCAAATCAATTTTATAAAGAGTGATCCACTAGGAGGTACTTTTTCCAATTGGGATTCTCATTGGGATTCATGCGTGACAACTGTCATATGACGTTTGTGTTTAGTATTCATTGCGATTTCACCATGAATAGACTTACGAAAATAACGTTTACAAATTGTGGAAATTTATTTCAAAAATCAGTGTTCAGCGAAAAATTGCTTTTCTGCTCTTCGACCGTTTTATGGTGTTCATAATCGTCCAACTTTTGGCTGAATGGATACGTCAACAAACAAAATTGTTATATTTCGGTTGATGAACAGCTAGAAGAGGTTCAAGAGCTGCCAATGCATCCTAAAATGCACTGTTTGGTGCGGTTTATGGGCAGGTGGCATCATCGGACCGTATTTCTTTAAAAATGCGGAAGGACAGCGTGTAACCTTCAATGGCGCAAACTACAGATGTTCAATGAATTTTGATTGCCAAAAATTCAAGATAATGGTGTAGCTGACTTTTGGTTTCAACAGGATGGGGCAACGTGCCACACAGCAGACCGAAACATTGATTTATTGAAATTTTTTTTTAATGAGAACATCATATCGAGAAAGGGACCCGTGAATTGGCCTCCAAGATCTTGTGAACTGACGCCGTTAGATTACTTTTTATGGTGGTATCTGAAACTTGTTTATATCGATAAACCACAATCGATTTTTTTTGATTATTAAATTAATTTTAATGCGTTTTATGTTAAAAACACTTCCGGAAGCTTTTATTGGATCATCCGTTATATTAAAAATAGTCTGGGATGAGAATTTTTGTACCAACTGTATATTTGGTTTGAATGACGAAAAAGTATAATCGGATTCGGTTATTGTCATCTTTTGAAATTTAAAAACTCGCTAGAATCAAGAGCATAGGATCAGTTAAATAATTAAATTAAATTAAAAAGGATTCTAATATTCAAACATTATGCAAATTTTAATTAAAATTTAAATTCGAATAATCGTACAATTTTTTTTAAATTTTGTAATGTTGAACTTCAAGACACCTTATCGATTACATGATTAGTTTTCAAAATTAAATTTTAAGATGCAAGAACTATTTCTTTTAAAATTAAAACCAATAAGTTACAAATATTTGCATGCATTCAATTTATACAAATTTTAATAATCGGAGCAACAAACGCAGTTTTACAGCACGTTTCATACAAGACAATTTGTTTACCCAGATAGCCGCTTGATGGAAATATTGGATTTTAAAGTTTATTACGCTATAGTTTGATTTTCTTTTATAAAATACTGTGGTCTACTATATTTGAAATTGAATGACATACTCTGGTGTGCTCTAGGCTCTCTTCACAACGTAAAACAATAATATAAGAACTAAAATAATTATGAAAGAACTAGGATGGAGGATGCGGGCATAGAAACAAAAATAATCTAGGATGAGATGGGGCTGTCTTGTCTGCACAAGCTCGTATACTATATAGTTTAAAATATTTTGTACCTTTTCTGGACGAGCAAGGGTTGTGAAACATTTAATATTCCTTTTTCATAAAAAATTATACATAATATGTTTGTCAACTATATAGACAAAACGAAAATATAAAACGTGATCAATTTAATTAGTTTCTATAGTTAGGACGAAAAATTAATTATCTTTTCGTATATACGTCAAGATGTTACAATAAAAATTAAAATAAATTCCATATCGATTTATTTACAGTGAGGGTATGAAAGAAATGTTTTCAAAAGGGATAATCAACTTTGACCTGAATTTCTCAGGGAACAACAATAAGGACATTTTATCCTCAAAGTATTCTTCGATAACGATGTATAAAACTATTGATGGCTCTGGTGAACCAGTAACTTCTTTTTCTTCCGCATTAAAAGTAAATTTTCATAATTATTTGGGTGGTTATAATATAATCTTCGAGCAGTGTTGTTTGTAAATCTTCACATGTAATATAATTGTTCGAAGTTCTATAGTAAGATTGTATCCATGCTGGCCTGTAATGATTCATAATGATATTTTAGTAACAGGCCTTCTCTGGTCAATGAGTTAAATGTTCTATCAGAGTTGGGGTGATTTGTGGTAGGTGAATGCATCTTTGGAAACTATAAATTAACTTATTTGAAATCGCGAGTGATTTTTGCTTTTAGATACTCTAGTCAGTATGTTGAAATAAGTCTATAGGTTTTAATTGGACGATCAAATGACATTTCATATTGAATAAGTCGTTATTTCGCAAATTTATTCAACAAGTTAAACCAAAAAGAAGTCTGGAAGCTAATTAACCAGTCTATGAAGTGTGATAGCAGTGCTAATGTCCAATCTATTGAATTTAGGGGCTGTATTACCGGTAAACGATTAATCGATTAACCAGTTTTATCATAAACCATTTTGGCTTACCAAAATACCCGTAAAAATATTATAATTTACCGGTAAATTCGGTAATTTTTGAAAATCAAATACTAAAGGAAATTGCTTGGAAATTCACACATTCCTAATGAAAAATAGAGTTTTGTTGTTAAATAATAGAGTTTTGTTGTTAAATAATAGAGTTTTGTTGTTAAATAATTGAACACACATCAGATGATTAACCCTTGACAAGGACAAAGTCGTGGAAAGTATTTAACGTTGGCCTTCAACCACATTTCAACAATAGCGCCGACCGGCGTCCAATCTGAGCAAGCTTTTTCAGCTGCGGATGCAATATGCAGTAAAATAAGAACAAGGCTGAACGATTTAGATACAATTTGTATGTTAAGAGCATATTTCAATGCCCAAAAGTTATTGAATTATTGAATTTAAAAAAAAAATTGATTTCTTATATTTAAAAACAGGTTTACCGGTAATTTACTGGTAAACCGGTTTTTAGTCAAATATTTACCGTTAACCGGTAAAGCCGAAATTCGGTAGTTTTGCAGCCCCTCATTGTACTTAATGATATTGAATATAAAGATCCGAGTAGTATTGTTGATGCATTCAAGACATTCTTTATAAATGTCCGTACATCTTCGACCTCTGTGATTATGAACAATAATTGAATAATTCTTGCAAACTAATCACTAACTTGAATTTAATTTCTTTGTCTCTAACTCAGGACACTGAAGTTCTTAATATTATTAGTATTTTAAATAATAATAAGGGTTGTGGGTAAGAAAGCATTCCTAACATTGTGAAGCGTAATGCTAATAGTTTTCACATCTATTGGCTGATATTTTTCAAGTAGTATTCGTAACCGGGGTGTATCCTAACTGCCTAAAAAGCTTTGGGGAACTTGATTTCTCAATCTGTTTGAGTTTAAATAATGAGTTGATATGCTCCTCCACAATGCGATTTGTTCTGTTGAATCGCTCAAGTAATAACTCTCTCGCTTGTTCGTAATTTGCGGCAAGAAATACCAAATTCTCAAATGGCTTGGCACCAGGACCCTTACAGCAACTTTTCAGGTATTGAAATTTAGTTGAAATTATTCAACCGAGGGTTATTATGAATATGTGTGTCAAAGGACTCGATAAGACTACGAAACCGGCTTGGCTCACCACAAAATACCTCAAAAGACAATTCAGGTAGTTTTGAAAGAAATCCAAGATCCTCTATTGGTTTTATAGATGATTTTTTAGAGGTCTCTTTCAATTCCTCTAATCGTTTCGGCCCGTAAGCAGTGTGAATAACAGAAACGGAATTGATTATACCGAGACACAAAATCGTCACGGCGTAATCGTATTTGAGATACGGAATCATTTCCCAAATCATCGGTGACAAATATGTCGAGTTCACCAAGGAATTTCAGAAATATAGCTATGGCATCTTTCAAACGTTTTACACATGACTGCGACCAGTTAAATAAATGAGCGTATATACTTACAATTTTTCAAAATTCCAAACCCATGAGGCGTCAATGAATCTAATATGTATAATTCATACAACAATTATGCAGGACTACAGTCATAAAATGATGTTGCAGATCTATAATGATGATGTTGTAATTCAATTATGAACCCGTTATGACGCAGGAAACGAACGCACGAACTTGATGATATGATGATGCAATTCAATTGACCACATGTTTGTTTAATGAATTGAATAATATTTTTCGTGATGAAAATTGGAAATTTTAACGTTCTCAATAACGTGAAAATCGATCAGTTTACACGAACGCGCGAACTATGATATAACGATGCAATACGGTTAACTACGTGCTATGAATCGAAAAATATTTGATGAAGAAATTCTTCAACACGTGATTAAGTATTGTAAATGTCTGCACCCACAATAAATTATGAATTGTTTCACCAGGAAATATTATGGTCGGATCCGTTATACTTTGATTCCACAATTTAGATAGTCCCGAACGATCACAATTTCACTATTATCACACACTTTGATTGAAGAAAATGGTAGAAAAATGCGAGAAGTATCCTACCGCTGTCACCAATGTTAAAAGTTGAGCGAAACTTTTCTCGCTATGCTTGTAAAATTGAAGAAAACGATGTTTATTCTTTTTATTTATGACGCAGCCGCCTTAACAATTGTAACTGATCTGATTTTAATACACGGAATAAAACAATAACAAAAAAAACCTGGAATATAGATAAGCTATTGTTATGATTTTAGGGCATATCGTATAAACTTCTGGTTAATTATCTTCAAAACCGCACTCAAAATTGTGGTAATGAATGGTGTCGCAAGCAGCATCTTAACAATCAACTGTGGTGTACCGCAAGGCAGTGTTCTTGGGCCTTTATTATTTTTGATTTTCTTAAATGATTTAGCCCAATTGCCGCTGGTTGGTCAAATCAGAATGTTTGCTGACGATACTGCCATTTTTTATAATTCCACTGATTGTTCGCTTGCGTTAACTAGTATATAGTTATAGTATGTCTTGGGATAAATAAAATATGTCCGTTTATTGTTTTGATTAGAAAACTCGTTCTATTTGTTCCAACGCATGTTTTAAGAATGATTTACTTTTCGTTTATTCACGTTTCTTCTATGCCATCTCAACTTTTAAAACTGCAGCAAAATCCAAATAAAAAAATTACAAATTATGCAAAATAGGAGTTGCAAAGCTATTTTTAAATTTCCACATTTATTTCCTTCCGTTGAGTTATATAGGAATGTTGCCGTTGGTATTCTTCCAATTAATGCATTATTTGAACTTCACGTATCTTTACACGTCTACAAGTGTCTGAACGTAACATCTACGCTATCTAGTATTCAATTGCAGTATGTAGGTCATAGATACACTACTCGTAGAACTAACTTTCTAATGAGCAACAAAATAAAAACGGATTTTGGTAAGAAATCAATAAGTTTCATTGGACCCCAGGTCTATAATAAACTACCAACCGCAATAAAAACTTCTGAAAATATTTTCAAAATTAAAAAATTACTTAAAACTCATTTTGCAGCATGTGTTGAAGATTATTTGTGATTTGTGCTGTTGGTACACTGAACCAAAAAGGTACGTGGAGACAACGAAAATTTACGTTGAGTAAACGAAAAATTTATTAATTTTCGTCCAATGAATTTGTTCGTTGTGGCAATGAATGACCGTTCTTAAAAAGATTTTATTTTAATAATTTAACGAACTGTTCGTTAATATAACGAACAAAGTTCGTGAATATAACGAACAATGTTTGTTAATATTGTTTTCTGTAAATTAATAATTTAACGAAAGAATTCTTTAATTTAATGAACTGTTCGTTAATTTAACAAAAAATTTCATCAATATAACGAACAAAGTTCGTCAATATTATTTTCGGTATATTTATAATTTAATGAAATAATTCTTTAATTCAGTGAACTTATTCGTTAATTCAGTGAACTTATTCGTTAATTCAACGAATAATTTTATTTTACAAATTTGTTGCCTCAACGAACACAGTATATTGTCTCAATAAATTAGTTTTTTGAATTTCCCCTAGCAACATTATACCACCTGCTCGCCCCTCACAATTCACTACTGCAACCCCATAAAAATTAAAAAGACTCATAATTGAAAATAAATCACGTTTATTAGTTTTACAAAAAATTAGTAAATTTATTATGTATAGTTTATTTATATAATTTTTACAAAGTTTTTTTCAAATTAAATTTTATAGTGGAATCGTAATAACGTTTTGCCGTGCTCTTTAACGTGCTTTGAGATTTTAAAAGCAGAAAAATTCCTATTTTTGACGCGTCCAAGCATGGTAATGCAAGCGGCAAAGCTTATTTATATTTCAGAAAATTCAAAATTATGATAACTAAGCCTATAAATAAATTCATGATATTATTTGACCATTAGCTTCATATAATTATTATTCATTTTTCAATTCTTCAATTAAAAGTTGAACTCTGGGGAAATGAGTTTTTGTTTTTAATTTATAAAAATAATTTTGAATAAAGTTCCAAAAAATGCAACTAGCAGGTGGATATTCTAAGTTGAATAAATAAAAGATTTTAAAACAAATGTCTACTGCTCGAACGAAAGTTTTAAACGGGAATTTAATTCCATCAAAATAAAAAAAAATGTCGGTGAATTTTAAAATGGTTGGTCCAATTACTACTATAAACGGTTGCACGTTTTCTGATCTCTTTTATAATAATTCAATATGGTCTTCAAGGACTCCAATTGACGCTGCAACATAAACGAACGATTCCAGTGAATCCTTAATTGTAAATTTTGAAGTTGATTTTTTCCATTTAGATCCTTTCGCACAAATTTCATTGTGGGAATCAAGTATCCATGCAAAGCCCAAAACATTGCCGCATCTCGACTATCTGCAAAAATATTTTAAAAATCTGAGATTGAATGAATGCTTCTATTTTATGTTTAATTTTTTTAGTATTACTAATAAAAGTTTTGATTACAATATTAAACTGTTAAATAATGAGCGATAATATTTTAAATATGTTAGTTATTAAGTTTTTTTTACTTACTTTCACTTAAATCGGTTGATTTAATATTATTTACCACTAGTTTAATGCCTTTTTCTTTGATATGCTGGTTTACTAGCAAAAAATTCAGCAATTTTTCATTAACTGCTTCCCAGTTGTCTAATATTGATGTAGTACCATACAAAAAGCTAAAGTCCATGTTAATCTATAAATAATATAAAATAATATATATATATATATATATATATATATATATATATATATATATATATATATATATATATATATATATATATATATATATATATATATATATATATATATATATATATATATATATATATATATATATATATATATATATATATATATATATATATATATATATATATATATATATATATATATATATATATATATATATATATATATATATATATATATATATATATATATATGTGTATAGATATCAGTGTTTTTTTAATTTTTTTTGGTCCCATTGGCTAATGTTTTAGCCTTGGATCAAAAAGATCGAAACTGCGAGCGGCGTAAACCGATTTTGTTTCCCATTTAATTAACATGGGGAAAACGACGTTTTCCTCAAACATGAATAGCTGGTAGAAAAAATTTTGTTTTTAAATTTCTGTTAGCAGCATTTTATAGAGAATTAAATGTCCTACAAGTAGTAGTAGTAAATCCTATTAGTCCTAGTAGTAAATCTGTGAATTCGTTATTTTCAAAGATATGCTCTCTTAAACTTTCTCATAAAAATCGGATTGATCAAAAATCAATTCAATATATATATGTATATATATATATATATATATATATATATATATATATATATATATATGAAGTTTTAATACCTACCAATCTTTGACTAGCTGGAGATTGATACTGTGGCCAATTTTGTAAAGTTTCGGCCGTGGAATTTGCCATTTTAATTTCGTTCATTCTAAACTGAGTACAACCTTTCCAGCAGTGATCAAATTCTTCACATGACAAATTGTCATATTTTAAAGACTTGATGCACTGATCCGCATTTTCTTCTGAATCTGCAGCTAATGAATAAAAAATTATTTTTAATAAGGGATATTATTAATAATAAAAATTAAGTTACTTACGAATATCTATCTGTTTTTCAACAGGACTTGGTGCTTTCTTTGTTGATTTGGACGTCAATGGACCACCAGAAGCTGATCTTAAGGCAGCTTTAAGGTTGCTAAATTTATTGTAAATTCTGCCTCTTTTACTCGTACCTGTTCTATAAAATTCCTGCAGGAAATAGTAATTTGACAATTAATCATTTATTCTAAACGAAATGAAAAAAAGTATATACTAATTGCTCAGTTGGAAATGTTTCAACTATTTGTTTTTCAATCCGATAGCTCAAAGCCAAGTCTAAATGTAAACTGTTGTCATCATAGTATTGGGCGATGGTATTTACAAGCATACTTCTGTGCTGCTCCTGGAATTTTTGTTGTTGTTTGTAAATATTAACTAAAATGGCTACTCTAGATGTTTCATTAAGTATTTTTGATAAATCAGGTTCGGTTGCTAATTTTGATGTTGTCGGTGTACAAATTCTTGGAGTAACACAATACGGCGTGGACCTTGATGAAATAGGGGTACAATGTTGTGGTCCGTATGCCAAAGAAGAATGCGGAGTTTGTGGACAACAAAGTGGCTCTAAAGGTTGCCCAATGCTTTCTCTCCATTCTTTTAAATGGTACTCAAATTTTATTTGTATTCCAAAATCAAAAGGTTTTAAAAGTCTGCTCAAGTGATGCCTTTCAATCATTTTTAAAGCTTCCATATCGACTCCTCCCTCTAAAATGGATAAAAAGAATTTAAGAATCTACGAATATATATGGTTAAGTTAAATTTTTACTTACTATAATAAAATGCTTTAAGAGTTTTAATTGGTTCCATTTTTCCAATAAAGATACTAAATCTTGATTATTAACGATTGTATTTTCAATATTTAGTGTGTCGCTAGAAATATTGTCAATGCTGACTGATGCGGTTTTATTACAGTTTGTCTCTGCACTATCCGTGCAGTTTAACACCGATAGCGTTCAATTTTGATCGGGGTCTACCACGACGAAATATTTTGTGGGATCAGGTTGTTGTTCTTGTTCCACTCTACTCGTTATATCTTGAAAATACATATTTAGCTCCACTTCATTGTCCGACATGTTTTGATATTGGCTATAATCAATGGATGACATTTAAAATTTTCTAGGAAATTTAAAATAAGTAGTGAAAAAATGAAAAGATGAATTATGATGGTATTGAAATTGTAACAGATGAAAACGAAATTATAAATATTGTGTTTGCTGCTTAAGGTAGATTTGCTGAAAAATATTCTTTTAATCTAATAAGTGTTTTGCCTTTGGCAGTTTTTATTAAATTAAGTGGTGGTCCCACAACATTTTCTATGGGTACAGTTGTAAATTGGCCCAGTTTTTCTTCATCAACCTCAAATGATAAAAAGTGAGGATTATATTGAATTTTATTTAGTTTTTGACAAAATAAAAAAACACTTTCCTCTTTGACTACAATTATATTTAAAATAACGTTTAATTCAATGTGATATTGATATTTTATACTGTGCAATATATAAGTTTGTCTTGTACTTATAGCCTTCAAAGTCTACATTAGAATACAACTTAATGTAGTTAACAGGAACGTTTAATATTTTTGATATAAGATTGACATAGTTACTTTTTATTTCATCATCACTGTTAATTTTGAGAAATATATTTTCGTTAAAGTGTTCAGATTCTGACCTGCAAATTTTAATTGATATTTTTTTGCCAATGTCAAATAAATATTTTTTCGTGATGAAATTGCATGGGCATATTGCTTGAATTGTTTATGTTTAGCTTCAAATTTAAAGCACCACATATTTCGCAAAGGTCCCGACTGCCGCATTACAGTTGGATAGTGTGTTAAATTGTGATGTTTTGGTTTCAGCGTATCATTAAAAAGACGAACATAGTCTTTGTTGTGACATTCAATTTTGCTCCTCAATGCACAGATAAGTTGTTCTGAAATTTCGAAGCATTAAACCAAATCAACAATTTCTATCAAATTTAAAACAAATTTCCAAACTTCATCATCATCAGGCACTAAGTCACCAACCATTATTGCAAAAAAAAAAGTAAATGTCATCATTTCTCGAGCTGTCATTTTTAAATGTTTATTAATTATATGTTTCATTTTTATTTCACCTGATATATTATCTATTTCTATTGAGCCATATTCAAAAATTTTTTTTCTGGAATTTAAGTTGTCTAAGTTAAAGTATTTAGCTGTGCCCATACAATATTGAAGTATATTGCAAAAATCATAATGACAAATTCCTTCAAAGATGTCATGCATTACATCAACGCAGTAGTTTTCCACAACATGAAAAGATGGAATTTTATTAAGCTGTGAAACATTTTATATTCCAGTTTCTGAAGAGTTATTTTGTTGGATGTCATATTCGTAATTTGATTTATTTCGCATTAATTGTTGATTTTCAGCAGTCAACGTCTTTGTTTCACATTTCTTTACCTTGCAGAATCTGCAGAACGAGTTACTGGAAAATGATTTATTAAAATCTAAAAACGAATTTAATCCCAAATTATTGCCCAAGACAAGACCCAAAATAAAATGTACACGGTGTATTTTACCACTCATAGTTTTAATATCAATACCAGTTACTTCAAGATATTGTAATTCATCGATGAGAGCTTGAAAATATTTTTGGTTACCAAACATTTTAATATCGGAGGATTTAATTGTTCCAGCTTAATAAACATTATTTAATTTGGAATCTCTTCCCGGAAGACAGGGAAATGAATAATAAATATTACATATTGAATGAGTGCCAGCATGAGAACTTAATGGATTGTTAATCTCAAAATCGTCGTTATATAGATAGTATGGAATAATTTTTTTGTTGGGATACATTTCTATTTTTTTTTCCACAGTGATCCTTGCACGAAATTCTTAAATGATTTTTCTTTTCTTAAATTTTCCATATAGTTTAGTTTTATTTAAAATATTTTGGTTTTCAAAAAATTTACAAAATTGAAATTTCAAAGGCATTAAAACTCCTTTAACTGTAATTTCATCATAAGTCAGTGAACCATTTTTAAACACAGTACTAATTTCATTATTTATTGTAAACTCACGCAAATCGTGCACATAGTCGTCACTTTTAAGCCATTTAAATAAATTATATTCGCTGTTGCAAAACTTAAATGGATTTCGACATTCACTTATTATATAACAAATTTCCGTGTGAGCCTCGCTGTTTTTTTCTTTAATTTTATCACTAGAAAACATTTTTATAAAATCAAGTAAAGGATTCACTATGTACTGTTTAATAGAATCCTGAAGTTCTAAAACATTTTTCCTTGTAAAATTGTTATTATTATGTAATTTAAGAACAAATTGAGTTGATGATTTGAAAATTTGATTTAAACTTTCTTGTAAATTAAACTCAATTTCAATAGGTGTCGAGTTTTCCAAGGATTCGGGAAATTCTTGGAAGATATTTGCAGAATTTGGTTGGTTATTCACTTGTGAATTACTAACATTATTTATATTTGAAGAACTGGCTTGAGTATTGGGATCTGAATTTGCTAAATGCTTGCGGTTTAAATGTTTTTTATAACTTCCTAAATTTTGAAAGACTTGAACACAAGAATCTTCATTACATCTAAAAGTACTGTACGTACTTAAACTATGTGTTTTTTTTAAATGAACTATCAGCAAATCCACCGAAGTTAATTTTATTTTACACAGATAGCAAATCATTTTACTGAATCTAATTTAACTTACAAATGTTCTTTTCACTATAGAAACGACAATATTTGTAATTTTACACTGCACTTTTAAATTTGTTTAAATTATATTTTAAAAAGAACTAGTTCAAATAGAATTATAACAGGAAATGCCAAAAAATGCAACACTAACACTGTTTTAATAACCATCTTAACAAACGTTACGTTACCCACATAAAACTTTATTGATTTCAACGTACGAGTTCGTTGAGGCAACAAATCAATTGTAAATTTTATGCGTGTGAATAATTTTTAATGAAGTTTTCGTTAAGAGAACGAACACTTCATTAATTTTAACGTACGAGTTCGATATGACAGCGAACAGTTCGTAGAATTTACGCGCGTTTATGTTAATAACAATTGATAAATGTTTCGTAAGCCTAACGAACGTTACCTTAATTTTAACGTACGATTTCGTAAACAACAAAATGTTTATAGTTTTCATATGTAATGACAAATTTTTATGAATATTTTGTTAAATGAACGAACACTTTATTAATTTTAACTCTTTTTGTATCTATACGAAAAAAATACTACACTCGCGGAATTTAACGCTTATCTTGGAATTTTAATTACGGCAGGAGTACACCATTACAATAACGCGCATGTTTTACGGAAAATTACTTCAAATCCGCTGTATCGTGTCGCTATGGGATTGAACCGGTTCTGGGCAATTACACGATTTATGAGGTTTGATAATCCCGCTACTAGAAACCAAATGTTAGTTGATGCCAAAGCCATTGCTATAACAGAAATGTTTGAGCTCTTCACTGCGAATTTACGAACAAATTACGAACCGTCAACGTGCGTTGTAGTAGACGAACAATTGTTTCCATTACGAGGTAGAACTGGTTTTACCAGTATATGCCTGTCCAATATGGCAATGGAGGTGGGTCTGTGGTTGATCAAACTCCTATTCCATTACTGGTCAGACATATACGTGGAAACTGGAATCTGGCAGAAAAACAAATCAAAAGGAACAGTTAGTAAAAAACTTGTGCAGACAACTTAAGAGTTCGAGCGGAAATATAGCAACCGGCAACTGCTTCACATTCGTTCCACTGGCCAGATTATCGATGACTAATAAAAAAAACTATAAATCCATGTTTTTTTTTAAAATTTAATAAACATTTAGATAAAGCACTGTTCTTGGGTTTCATAGCAGCTGGCCAGTTCTAAATTAAGCACAGAAAATAATATTTAAAGTTACCAAAATTTCTAAGAATTAACGTAAGAGTTCGCTATGACAGCGAACAGTTCGTAAAATTTACGCGCGTTTACATTAATAACACTTGTTAAATGTCTTGTTAGCCCGACGAACACTTTATTAATGTCAACGTACGAGTTCAGTGGAACAACGAATAGTTTATAAAATTTACGGGCTTTTGTGTCAATAAGACTTAATAAATGTTTCGTTAGCTCAACGAACATTTTATTTACTTTAACGAACATTTTAATTGAGGCAATATATGATTAAGTTAATTTCAATGAACTATTCCTTTGTCAAATGAAAGTTTTATTAATTTTTGAGTACATTCATTATTACAACGAATTAAACATTGTTCATTGTAAAATCATGTTAACGAAATATTTAATAAATGCATGTTCATTGGTCAATGAAGTGTACGTTAATTTAAATTCCTGGACAATTTTATTTTTCATTATACTAACGAATAATTCATTGGGCCAACGAAAATTATTTTAATAAACGCTGTTCGTTAATATTATATTAATTTGATTAAGTAAGTTAAGTCTCAAAGTTTATATTTTACTTTAATTTTAAGTGTTTAAAGAGCGACTGACCAGCTTACAAAGAACAAATAATCCACTACCTATCAGTCGTATTTTTTTATTATTATAATTGAATATGTATTTGTGGGGGGAAAAAATTCTGAATTAGAGTACAGCCTAGAACAGCTTATATAGTTCTGCTAAACTAAGAAGATACTCGTACAAGATAATCAACCATTTTACGAAATTTTTGAAGAATATAAACGCTAGTAAGAATTACAGTGATGTGTCTTTTTTCCACAAAATCTTTCAATTCGGTGTATATAGTGTTGTTGAGTGTCAGCATTCATAATCAACCACTATGAGTGAATGTCAATTTATTTAATGTCCATATACACAGTACACAATATGATGAATGTCTCTATGAAAGTGCAATACATACATGTACCGAAAATTTCTTATGGTTTTGTGTTGTTGGATTTTAGAAAGTCACACTAAAACGAAATGTCTGCCTAATTACTTTCACTGTATGTGGATCGGTCATACACAACCCTTTGTCCTAACTAATATCATACTCAAGTGACTCAGACAGTTAAAATTTGATGTGTATATAGTTTTATGTATCTGGACATTTCCATATACATATTCAAATTTCAAAATGATTGGGCTCTATGGGTTCCAAATCAGCATTTGGAACACTTTCGGTGTATATTTAGATTAACCTTTTGATCCGTTTTGAACAATCTTGATTACATCGCATTTAGAGAGTTAAAATTTGGTAAATATAGTTGTTTCTGGTTGGGCGTATGAACATTGTACCGAGGCTACTCGCTAGTTATTTTTTACAAATTGTATAGGCAGTTACAATTGGGTACGCTTGATCTTGCTGGACATTTTAATCTATTCAAATTTCGAAGTGATCCGGCCTCAAGCAAACGGGCTTAATTTATACATTTTCCTAGTTTCGATGACAATATATTATATTAAAATATGGCGACATATGGTTTAATTGACGTTTAAGTTCACAATGTTGAAAGGCTCTTTCTGTGTTCTAATGTGTTTTAACTAAGTTCTGAGGAGCTGTAAGCTGAAACGATGCGCTCATTTGATGATCATCATCATGATCATCATCATGTTTTCAATTTAGAAATGTTATTCCCATAATTTAGCTTATAAATTGTATAATAACCGGGACAGTTTTTGTCAACAATTACTTATACAGAAATTTTACATATCATGTATACTTTACATATTCTGGCTGGAGATGTCCACCCAGTCTAGTATAGTTAAAGTATAGGCTTCAATCGTACCCCTCATTTAGTAATTTACATTGCATAATAAAGTATTTTGTATATTCGGCGTAATCAAGTGATTATCCCCATTTTAGTGTAACTCCTCCCTCAGATTTTTCGCCACAGTAAGTCTACTGACCTCCTGGTCGCGATAAGTCCAGTGGTTTGGTTCTTTGCAGTCTTCTTGTTGGAGATGTAGTCAGCATACAGCGTATGTCCAGATTTTGATGCTGGTGCAGACGTTGTAGGTGTTTTGTTGCATGATGCTTAATTTCATCCGCGACAAGCTCAATCTTGAGATCTCGATGGAGGTTGTCGTAGGATTTTATTTTTAACTGTTTATATGATTTTGATATTTGTCTCCTTGGCACATCCCCATAGTTGGCTGTGTCTATACAGGCTTCAGGATTTGTTTGTATAACAGCAGTTTGTTATGGATCGCTAGTTCAGATTGCCTCCCTAGGAGCCAATGCATTTTTCTAAATTTTATGTTTAGTTCTTCTCTCTTCTTTTTTATGTGTTCCTTCCATCTAAGCTTAGCATCTAAAGTCATACCAAGATATTTGGCAGTGTTTGCATGGGGTACTACTATTGAGTTTATCATTATTGGTATATGGTTAACTTTTTGATTTGTAAAGTTCACTTGGATTGATTTTGCTTCATTTAATTTAATTCGCCATTTCTTTGTCCAATTACATATCAGGTTAGTAGCCCTCTGTAATTTACTAGTGGAGTCATTGATGTTCTTTGCTGTTGCCAGTATTGCCGTGTCATCGGCAAAAGTGCCATTGTCTCTTCTGTAATTGGTATATCTCTAGTATATAGGAGATATAGGATTGGCCCAAGAACACTCCCTTGTGGTACTCCGGCTGTTATCCTTTTTAGTTGGGAGTAATCATTCTCATACTTTACTCGGAGGTTCCTCTCTGATATGTATGATTTTAAAATTTGAAAAAATTGCTCCGGAAGATCTCGATGAAGTTTGAATTCTAGCCCCTGGTGCCACTTTGTCAAATGCTTGCGCTACATCAAGGAATATAGTTGAGCATATTTGTTTGCTTTCTAGTGATTTCTCGATTACATCAGTAATTCGATGTACTTGTTCTATCGTAGAATGTTTTTCCCTAAATCCAAACTGGTGTGAAGGGATAAGATTCCTTTCTTCGATAATTGGTGTTAGTCATTTAAGAAGAACCTTTTCAAATAGTTTCGATAATGTTGGTAGCAGAGAGATTGGCCTATATGAAGCTTTATCATGCGGAGGTTTGTTCGGTTTAAGTATCGTAATTACTTCTGCAACTTTCCATTGTCTTGGTACATATCTTTGTCGGAATGCTGCATTAATTATATGCACTAGTTTCCTCAACGCTTTCTCCGGTAACAGTTTTATTATCTGACCCGTTATAAGATCATATCCTGGAGCCTTATACGCATTCAGATTATTCTTGATTTCCCATTTTAGTTCTTTCAATATTACAGGTGTAATACAGGGTGTCCGCCGGGAAGGTACACTACTTTGTTTGTTTATAATTTTTGATTAAATGAAAGAGAATGGATCTTATGTTGATAAATGTTTTATTTAATGTCGGCAATTATGTATGGAATACAATATCAGTGAAATGTCCGCCTCTGTTAGCCTCACAAATGCGAACCCTTTTTAGCACATTTTTCATTTTCACACATGTCACGCGGTATTTCATTAATTTCATCACGAATATTTTGTTTGAGTGGCTCAGGCGTTTCTGGTTTGTTTGCATAAGCCTTGCTTTTCAGATATCCCCTCAAAAAGAAGTCCGGAGCAGTCAAATCAGGCGACCGCGGAGGCCAATCAACATCACCATTTTTTGAAATAACTTGTTGTGGAAAGAGGTCTCGCAGTAATTCCATTGTAATCCTGGCTGTATGCGATGTGGCACCGTCTTGTTGATACCACATGTTAATCAAGCCCAAAGCATGCAGTTGTGGTGTTAAAAAGTTTTCAATCATATCACGATATCGCTCCCCATTCACAGTTACCGTTACGCCGTTTTCATTTTGAAAGAAGTAAGGTCCAATGATTCCTCCTGACCAAATTGTACACCAGACTGTCACTTTTAATGGATGTAAAGGTGACTGATGAATAATTTGAGGGTTTTCCATTGCACAGAACCGACTATTCTGTTTATTCACATATCCATTCAAATGAAAATGTGCCTCGTCACTTATTATGATTTTTGTCATGGGCGAGCTGTAACATCCTATATGTACGGCGGGGTAAATGGTCTTGTGGAAGAAGCTCTTGCGTCAACTGAATCTTAAATGGAAACAAATGCAAATCGTTGTGCAAAATTGTGGCCAAACTTGTTCTTTGAAGACCAAGCTCCTGAGCACGGTGTCGAATTGAGGTTGATGGATTGTTTTGAACACTTTCTTGAGCAGCAGTAATGTTTTCAGCCGATCTTGCAGAACGTTGTGGCCCATGCTTGGGCCTATTACTTATAGACCCTCTTTCTTCGAAATCATTTACCACACGATAAATAGTGCGTTTTGTTGGCACGTTGTTTCTCCCAAAAATTTCACGTAACTTTCTCATCGTCACAGTAATCGATGATTGATTTTGATAAAATGTTTTAACAATTAAAACACGTTGGTTTATCGAATATTTTTCCATAATAAATTTGCTACGTGTCTACTTCACGACTGCCAAATATGAACTGTCAAGACTAACCTTTACCAAAATGGCGGCAAAATAAAATAGTATACCTTCCCGGCGGACACCCTGTATTTACTTCATCCTGTTAATTTATTGGTGTAATATTTTCCTCTTCCGTTTGTTTTGGGTAAGGTTGGAATGTTTCTTCAAGGTGATTTGCAAACAAATCTGCTTTTTGTTTAGCATTTCGAGCCCAATTTTCATTATTTTTAATTGGAGGAATCTGAAGTTTAGGTCTTTTAATATTATTCTAATGAATAATCAGTATCTTTTTGCCCAGTTAGAGTGCTGAGGTACTTATTAACTGATTGATTTTTAATGTCTTTTATAAGGTATTTTAATTTGTTACATAAATGGTTAAATACTCTTTTATTTTCAGGATTTCGATGTTTTTGCCAATTCTTCCGTGCTTTTCTTTTATTTTTAAGAAGTTCTCTCACTTCCTCTGGATAGCTAGCATTGCGGTGCTTTCCCACGCAGCATATTGGATATTATGGATGAGCTTATCTAATTCGTCTTCTATTTGGACTGGTCCCTGAATTGAGTTCTGCAGACTAATTCTTTCTGTTAACTGTGTTTGGAAGAGATCCCAATTGGTTTTGAAGCTCGTTAATTTCGGGTTGCTCTCTTTCATAATAATTGTTTGGCTAAGTATCATAATAACTGGTGAATGATCTGATGATAGACTTTCACTGTTCTCTATATGGATATAATTATCTGAAATCCCTCTTGTAATAAAGAAGTCTATAAGGTCTGGAATCTTACTGGTATCCGTAGGCCAATAGGTTGGTGTACCGCCTGAGTGAAACTCGCATTTTAGTGTTTGCCTGCTGCGAACAGTTCTTTTCCTTTAGCGGTCGTTAACCGAGATCCCCAATATGTATTTTTTGCATTATAGTCACCTCCAACTAAAAAGACACTTCCTAGCGTTTTCAGAAGATTAGTATAATCTACTTGTTTGAGGTTGTATCTTGGGGGGCAATATATTGCTGAGATACTGCATGTTTTAATATTGCTTAATTGTATTTTGATTGTTGTGACTTGCATGGAAAAGTTCTCAACTTTTGGTTCTTCGTTATGTTTTATATACTCTTTTATGAGGATAGCTGATCCACCTCTGGCTTTGTTCTCAGGATGTAGTGCATAGTAGCAATTATATCCTTTTATTTTACATAATGAAGTTTTGGAGAAATGGGTTTCTGATATAAGACATATATCTATATTATGCATGTTTAAAAATATATCTAGTTCTTAAATGTGTTGCAATAGCCCATTTGCATTCCAGGTTACAATTCGTAATGTTTTATTCATTTCTTTTGTTTATAATTCGATTTTATAAAATTTATATTTTGATACACTCGACCAAGGTTTTCTTCTACTCTTTTATGGAAACTAGTTTGTGATTTCATTTCTTCTAGTGTTTTTTGCAGACTCATTTCTCTCTAGATTTCTCAGTATGTCCTGTAGAACGAGATCCACTTTTAACTGTTTCTCCTCTGTTTGCTGAACTATTTGTGCATAAGTAACGTTTTCGTTTACTCTCTGGCTTTGTATGTTATGATTTGCAGTTGACGATTTAGGCTCCGTGGTTCTTTTTATGGTTTGTACATTTAATGATGTACCTCGTTTGCGTGATTTATCTCTCATTTTTTGTAGTTCTACTACAACTTCACATCCTCTGTAGTTGGCTGGATGCTGGCCATTACAGTTGATACACTTCGGTGTTGTATCTCGGGGGACTGTGCAGTCATTTCCTACGTGTTTTATTGCACATTTAACATATCTTGCTTCACGGTGGCAGTACTTTTGTGTATGATTATAATCTTGGCACTTTTTACATTGAGGTATTAGTCGAGTGACCTTTCTCGGTGTTTCTATTTTAACTCTAAGGTTGAGGATAGCCTTAATATTATAAATATTTTCGATTTTTTCTTGGTTGTCGAAGGTTAGCATGAAAAGTGGGAGACCTCTTCTCAAGATTTCAACATTTCCGCCCCTGTTTTCTCTTCTCTCTTTTCTGATGATGTTGACTGCATCGATTATTTCCAGGCCTTTGTTTTGCAGGTCCTCAATAATTTCATCTTTTGAGCAAGTTGAATGGAGACCTCTTGCCATTACTTTAGTTGATCGATCATTTTAGTCCTCGTAGGTATACCACTGGTAACCATCAGCATTTAATTTGTTAGCTCGAGCTTTATAATCTTCAGGCTATGTTGTATTTATTTTCCAAATATTATTGCTGAGCGATATTACTACAAGGAACTGTGGCGCAGGAATATTGTTACTTTTGTGTTAATGCAGATACTACTCGTAGTTCAATATTTCTTAACTGCTATGAACTCCTATAATTTGGCATAATTCTAAGACGATCACAGACGTTTCTGTTATAGAATTTCAAATTAAGTACTAATAATTTAATCAGCACATTAAATATTTACAGTCCTATTAAATGTGCTGATTCAACTACACTTGCATAATAGCTTAACTTACATACATTGCAATTGTTAAAATTGCATCCGTGAATTTAATTATATTTGTGTGTTAAATGCAACAATATTAGAAAGGATTGCCTTACCAAGTTACAATATATGTATGTACAAAACCAGACGACAATCAAATTTCCTATTGGTAAAGAAAATAAAGGAAATTGAATTTTTTTCTTACTTGTCTTCGATAAACAACGACCGCCCGGAAATAAAGGATTTTCATATAATTTAATAAAAAAAAATACGCAAAATGATTGCTTTTCCAATAGGATTTATGGTTTATAGGAATCAAAATATATTTGACAACCATATTGGTTTATAATGCTATACATAGTTAGATAGAAAATTGTAAAATATCCATTTTTGTATAAAAAAAGTTATCGACTATTCTATGTATTCTGTATGTCTCACACATACAATAAAAATTATACGTACATGAGCAATTATAATTTATAAGTATCAAAACCAAATCGGCTTAGGTGTAAAAAGGATGCGTGCACAACTAATAACAAGATAACAAAAAAATTATATTTCGTAACTTGAATTACGTAAATATTTGGTTAACCGACTCATAAATAAAAAATAATTTTTTTTTTAAAATTATAACATTAATTATGTTAAAACGAATAAAAGTAAAACATAAAAAAAAATCTGATTGTGGTGATAGCAATTACATGAAAACTAATTATTTCCACGTAATTGGTAAAAGGAGCAAAATCCTATTTGTTTTGTAAACCATGCGGTGTATAAAAGTTATCTGTGGCACGTATAGGCGCTACATACATATATGTACAGGTAAGTAGTGAACCTTTTTTTCATTTTATTACCCATTCATTTTATACATTAAAAGTAGCACCGCAGATGGAATCAACAGTGAAACTGTTTTTCAGTGGTGCCCATTTATACGTCTATTGACAAAATATACAAAAGATTTAATTAAATAACTTTTATGTAATGCCATTTTTAACAAGATGTTAAAATCAAATAAAATTTTATTTTATTTTAATTTGCATTTTGCTTACAGCAAGGTAAGTGAATTATAAACGGAAAGTTACTTAACTATAAAAAGTATTAAAATTTTCAATTTCATAGTTTTTCTCATTAAATTAAAAACTTTTGTTATTTAGAAGTTGCATCGTTCTGATCTTTAGAAACAAATAAATTTACGACAAAGATAAGAGTTAATTTGTATAGTAAAACTATTATAGAACTCATGAGTCATGTGTCATGTTGGTTTTATTTCAAATTATTCTACTTCTGTGAAAATTATGTAATGTAATTATGTACGGACCGAAAACAAGAAATCAAATTTTCAATGCGGACGTGTTCAAATAGACGAATAATAAATACAAAAAAGAAACCGGAAATTTATTATAACGATTTTATATCCGGAAACATTATTTACGAATACGCAATGCTCTCATAATATTTTTGAAACAAAGTCCTATTCAAACATTTTTTTTCCACGAAGGCGAAGAAGGGATATAATATTGAAGTATATATATATACGAATTTAACTTTTGGAAAAGTTGTTACACCCACACTAAATTTATTATTTATTTGAATGTCAATTATAGTAATAATTGATAATTATTCAAGCGAATATAATATGAAAAAAATTTCTCTTTTATTTTCAGAGTATGGTTTTCATGAATTTTGTGGGAGTATTTTCACATGAATGTGTTTACATGGTCGGATGCACGTTTTTATAAATTATCAATTCAAATATTTCCAAATTTAATCGAAAGACCATTTATCAGTATTTTAGAATAGAAGACAAGGTATTCGGTAACTTTAGTCTGGTAAGGCAAATTTTTACACTTCCAAATTTCAAAGTTCATGATTTTAATTTTCTATACATAATTTTTTATGAAGTCTATTTTTAAAATTCTAAATTTAAATGTTATAAAATTGAATGCAACAGATAGAATTAAATATTAGAAAATGTTTTATTGATTGGTTGAAAATTTAAAATTTTAAATATCGTCTTTCAACTTGTGTGAGGATCCCGGTATACCAAATTAAAATACGTTTGTGCGTCTATGCCTATTTTAAGGTTATCTATATATTTCAATGTCGATAATCGCTTTAATGTTAACAATATATTATTGGCAATGTGTTCTATAAACAACTAACAAGAACTATAGATAAATATACTAATGTAGTCAATTTCAAATATCTTTGTTGTTGAAGTTTTCCTATTTGTTTCGTCAGCGCTTTCAAATTAGCCTAAATTCTTCACATTTTAAAAAATTTTAAATTTTTGATAAATCTGTGGAAAACATATCGGCCAACTCGGCGTCTCTATAGTTTAGACGCTACCAAAATACGGGCTTAATTCTTAGCATTCTTTGGGCGGGTACGGGGAACGAGTTATGAACTATGCCGCCAGGAAATAGCGTATACTTTGCATTGTGTCGTGATCAGTATGCTACCCAATGTTTTGTTAAGTAATCTAGGTACAATTTTCTCGAGACGGGGACTATTAACCCAATTCCCTTTCCATAATGATCTTAAAAAATAGTTAAAATCATTTAATTAAAAAACAATAAATTGTTTTACCAATTGATAAGAACTGAATTGTACAACTAACCTGGTTCAACTCTGATCCACGAAATGTTTTGAGAAAAGCGAAATAAACGTTTACTCGATCATTGTGGATTCTATACACCCGGATATTTTTAGACAGATTTAATACGTGTGAGTGTCTGCAGACATGCAGAATATTGATATTGATATGGTGGGTATGTAGGAGCCCCTGTATCATTCGGTAGAAAAATTCATCATAAAAATTGCGAGGCTATAGTTCAATGACGTAGAGATTAAGACAAATCAAATTGTTAGTGATTAAATGCGGCCCACAAATCAGTTACTTTTAATACCCCGTCTTGCTTGTGAATATGATGAAACAAAATCAAGCTCAATATTTGACGAATGATTTATGTTCACTTGCACTATTTCATATTTATATAGAATAACCAGATCCTTGTAACACGAATATATAAACGCTGTTGTATTGGTTAATAAAACCAATTTTATACAAAAAACATAAGCACTGCCAAGTTTGCACTGATAGTTTTGCGTTCATATATATAGATCGGACAGAAGTTTTAACGTTTTGGCATTGGACAACAAATCGAACAGTTATTGGATCTATAGAAACCCCAACTAAGATTTTTTCAGTAGGTTAGGTTAGGTAAGGGTGGCTGTCCCGATCTTCCTAAGATCCGTGAGATCGTTCAAAGGGGAAGATCCCATAAATTTTGTTCTGCTGAACGCTAGACTAGGACAGGTGCAGAGCAGATGGAGCACATTTTCCTCCTCCTCCTCATCACCACAGCTGCGGCAGAAATTGTGGGCTGGGACACCCAGTCTGCTCGCATGTATCCCAATGAGACAATGTCCCATTATAGCTCCCACGACCATACCAATATGGTGCCGTCGAAGCGATATCAGTTGGCCTGATCTGGACCGGTCAAGTCCAGGCCAGATCTGCCTGGTTATTACACACGAACTGGCGTTAGACTATCTGTCGTTCGTTTCTTTTATGGCTTCTTCCTGAAGCAGCAGTTTACATGAAGCAAGCGGTATCTTTATATCCCGCCTGCCTTTGGTTATTATAGGCATGCTGTACCCTTGCGGGCCAACTCATCTGCCATTACATTCCCTGCGATATTGAAATGCCCTGGCACCCACGTGAAGCGGATGTTGAACTGATCAGCCATCTCATTTAAAGATGTCAGACAGTTCTGGGCTACCTTCGACGTCAGGGAGTATGATTGTAGCGTTTTAATAGCAGCCAGGCTGTCCGTAAAAATGCGAATATCCCTCGTAGATATACATTATACTTCAACCAGTCCATGACTTCCATTATCGCGATCAGTTCAGCTTGAAAAACGCTGCAAAAGTCGGGAAGACGGAAAGAGAGGTTAACCCCTAGTGCCTCACAGAATACCCCGCAGCCAACCCCTCTATTACTTTTTGAGCCATCCGTGAAGAAGCTTAGCGCCTCATTGTCCATAACCGTTTCGTTCACCCAGTCCTGTCTGGTGGGAAACTCAGTTTGGAATCGCATCTTAACAGATGGCAAAGGAATAGGGTAGTCGGTAGCTTCCGGAATACCCCTGTTACATAGCATAGATGAGTGCCCTGCATTGTTACAGGTCCACATAGATATGGATTTGAGCCGAATGGCTGAGCAAGATGCAAGCTGCTCGGCCGCAATATCCAAGGGAGTAAGATGAAAGAGAATCTCCAGAGCTTGAGTAGGTGTGCTCCTGAGAACCCCACTTATACACAAGCAGGCCGTTCTTTGGACTTTCATCAATAGTTTACGGTTGGCCATACTTTTTAAAGCTGGCCACCAGACGACAACGCCATACAGCAGTATAGGCTTGACCACTGAGACGTAGAGCCAGTGTACTATGTGGGGCTCCATACCCCATCTCTTTCCAATGGCATTTTTGCAGGAGTAGAGCGCTATAGTAGCTTTCTTTACTCTCTCTACGATGTTTAGTTTCCAGCTTAGCTTGCTGTCCAAAAGTAGTCCGAGGTATTTCGCTCTATCCGTAAAGATCAAGCGAGTACCATTTAATGTTGGTGGGTCACACTGAGGAAGTTTGTGCCTCCTGGTAAAGAGGACCAGCTCCGTTTCCTGTGGGCATGCGCTCACTCAGCGTACTAGGTTATTTACCGAAGACTACAATAGCAATATCATCCGAGTAGGCAACCACCTTGAAGCCTTGCCCTTCCAGGTTTAGTAACAGGTCATTTATGACCAAGTTCCAAAGAAAGGGGGATAGGAGTCACCTTGAGGTGTCCCTCTGCTCACGTATCTGCCGGCAGACGTTCCACCCAGATAAGCTGTCACGATCCTGCCTCTCAGCATATGATCTATACAGCCTTTGAGTGACAAGTCTACCCCCAGACACGCAAGGGCCCGGGTTGTTGCCCCGGTCTGACGTTGCTAAAGGCTCCCTCTATATCCAAGAAGGTTACCATGGAATATTCCTTATATTCAAGTGATTTCTCAATCGGACCTATAAAGGAGTGATAGCTGTTTCCACCGATCGTCTCTTACTGTATGCGTGTTGAGATACCGACAGCTCGCCGAGCTTGATTGAGCCCCTAATGTAAGCCTCTATTATTCTTTCCAGTGTTTTCAACAGAAAAGAAGATAAGCTTATAGGCCTAAAATCTTTGGGATAGCAGTGAGAGCTTTTTCCCGCCTTAGGTATAAATATTACTTTTACTTCAGTCCACTTTCTAGAAATGTGACGGAGTTCTAGGCTGCCTTTGAAGATAACTTCCAGCCAGGGTAGGGTTGAGTCAATAGTTCGCTGGATATCTGCAGGGATAATGCCATCAGGCCCTGCCGACTTGTATGGCTTAAAGCTGTTTATTGCCCATAGGATATTCCGCCTCTTTACTATATGACTTACGGAGTCTGTACCCCTATTTATCATGGGTCTCTCCGGAGCTAGTACCGAGCACTTCGGGAAGTGCGTTTCTAGTAATAGCCCCAGGGATTCCTCACTACATGTAGTCCATGAACCATCCGGTCTTTGTAGATAACCCGGGATGGTAGGACTAGAATATAGCACTTTGCGTAGCCTGGCCGCCTCCGAGGACTCCTGTTTATTGCCACAGTCGAGCTTCCAGGCCCTCGTTTTGGCTGCTCTGAGCTCGTACTTATAGGTTTTGAGGACTTCCTTATAACAGTCCCAATCTGCAGCAGCATTTGTGTTTCTCGCTTTCTTGAACAATCTCCTGCATTTCATACGAGTACCTTGGAGTTCTCTCGACCACCAGGGCGGCACCTAACATGGCCTTATTAAAAGCATCAGATAGCTTGGTTACTAGAGCATCAAGCTCCTGTGTAGATGCAGGAGGGTTTGGAACCGATACCGTTAATAAGTAACCCAGAATGGTTCTGAAACAAACCCAATCAGTTTTCCTCCTATTTCTGAAGGGTGGTTTGCTAGTGGGTTTTGTATCCACTTCGTACTGGAGATAACAATGGTCAGAAAAGGAATGGTTTTCAGACACTTTCCAGTTCAATACTCTCTCCTTAATAAAATCCGAGACAAATGTGATGTCCAACACTTCCTGTCTATTTTTAGTAATAAAGGTTGGCTTACACGCGATATTACATATATTTAGGTTAGTACTTAAAATAAAATCAAGGAGTAACTCATCTTGCCTATTTATATCTGTACTTCCCCAGATTGAGTGATGCGCATTAGCATCACTACCCATGAAGACTCCTACCTTTCGTTTTCGAGCCTCCATGATTGCACTGCCCAACCTACCTGATGGTATATTTTCCTCCTCGTATGGTAGGTAAGCCGATATTAGCCAGAGATTTTGCCCTTCCTTCTCGATGCTAGCCACCACTACATCAGCGTTGCTGTAATTTAGTAGTAAGAAAATATTCAAATTATTTCTAGCGAGAATGCAGGAAAGTATCTTACCTTCATTTTTCGCATGTAGTATTTTATATTTAGGAGTTCTGAGGCCCAGCACCCGGTCACTATTGACCCAAGGTTCCTGGACCAGAACAACATCAATGGATTCAGATTACATTTTTAGCAGAAGGGCCGCCGAGGCGGCTTTACAGTGATGGAGGTTGATCTGAAGGATCTTAAGCATTAGATATTGCTTCCCTCCACCACTGTTGAGTCAGAATCCCCTGACGTCGATTCATCCGTTAGGAGCACACAGCTTAGTCCCAATGATCTCGAAATCTCCGAGTTCAGGGATCGTGTCTCCTGAGCGTCCTCCGGGATGCTGCGGACTTCTGGGTCACCGACACCAGGCTGGGCACCACAAGTGGTTTCCCCCCTGCTGCAGGCGCCCCAGATGTGTCAGCCTCATCGCGCTTATAAATTTTGAGCGTAATCGCTGCAAATCCATAGCTGATCAGGCCTCCAGATTTTGCCAAAGCACCCACGGATTCTCTATCGATGATAATGACGGCCGTTCTGTGATCTGCTTCCGCCTTTCCCTCTTCTAACCTGGCAATCTTCCAGGTGGCCGTTGGCAGATCCGGATTACTGATTTTCAACAGTTCCAAGATCTCCCTTGGGTCGCTAGGCTCCGCAGGGATCCAGGCTCGCGCCCTTGACCTGCAGGGAATTTCTTCCCTCGTCACCACCTCTAGTTAAGCCCCCAGTCAGACTTCGCCCAGGCTGCCGATCGCCTTTTTGTAGAGGATCACCGACCTTTCATCGGCAGAGGCAGTCAGTTTGACGTGATTCCGGTGCCATCCTCCGTCTCGGCAGTTATCTCTTTTGACGCTTGTTGTATAGCGGCTTCCATTTTGTTTTTCAATGATAATGGCACAGGATGTCCACCAGAATCAAAATGTGTAGTTCTCTATTCCTTCTCTGTGTCTGTAGCCGATTGATCACGCTTAGGAAATAATCGGTTCAATAATGATGTGCCGAATTTAATGTCATCTTTGGTTGGCATTTTTTGTTTAAGCAAACAGGCTAATAAAGAATTCACCTGCGGGTTAAACTTTTCTGTCATTCTTTTTTGTATATTTTCTCTCAATTCATTTCCTAAGGAACTCCCTTCAAAATTTTCTAATTTGGACTGTAAAAAATTGATGGCTGCTTTAGCTGTTACTAAATTGGCGTCTTTTCGCCCCAAAGCAAGTACTGTAAGTACCAACGGTTCCATCATAGTTCTTCAATAAATTGAAAATCAATCACAGTTAAGCTCAAGCCTTTATTGGTTTTTGAAGTTTCAGAAGTTTTTCCAACATTTGCTGAGTTGAGTTCCATCTGTATTTTATACGTCCAATTCTAGTTGTAGTTCATATCCAAGTTCAAAAACTACTTTTTCTTGTAATATTGCATTTTTTACAGTTGAAAATATAAAAAACTTAACAATCGCTCATACTTTGTTTAAGGTCTATGATATTGTCATAATATCTACTGCCTCCACGTCCACTCCCCGGCACTTGTTGTTCTTGAAGAATCATTCTCATCAACCTCAAAATCATCTTCATAATTTTCGTACTCTCTAATGTCGTTGTTAGCTGGTGTTTTCTGTTTCTTATACAATGTGTCCCAAACTGCAAGGTGGAAACCGTGATTTACTATTACCTTGCTCCATCATTGGATGTTGCAACGATATCAATTTCTAACGATATATTGTAGTTGCGTAGATGAACGGTAACAATATATAGCTCTCTTTCTGCTTTCCAAGATCCGACAATTTTTGGCAAGTCCAAGATTGAACTTGTATTTGATTGTAAATATGTTTACAATTAAGTAAACGGTAATCGCGGTTATAAGAGGCGGTTAACGTTTACGGTTTCAATATCAACAAAACCACGGTTAACGGTTACGGTTATCCTAAACGTGCAAACCCTATAAGTACACTATATATAGATGACTAAATTTCTAATCCAGTAAGAGCAATACCAACCCCCTAGCTCCAGGAATAAATTAATTGGGTCGCCTATATTACAATTTCGAATAAAGCTATTAAATAACCATTAGCACCTATGAGGTAAATGACAATATTCCGAATCCAGTAAGCCCAAAAATTCCCCTACCCTCAGGAATAAATTAATCGGGAAGCTTATATTGTGATTTCGAATAAATTTAGAAATGAGCCATAAACACCTCTGGGTTCAGGCTCTGATAGTTCCCTAGGTAGATGACTATATTCCTAATCCACAATGCTAGTTTTGAGCCCCATACCCCTTAAATTGCGATTTCAAATAAAATTATTAATGACCGATTAACACTTCTACTCAGAGATTTGGTCTCAGGTTCTGATAATACACTAGGTAGATGACTATATTTGGAATCCACTAAGCCCAAAAACTACCCCCTAACCCCAGAAATAAATATTCGGAAAGCCTATATTGCGATTTCGAATAAAATTATTAATTACCCATTAACACCTCTAGACAGAGATTTGGACTCTTAGGTTCTTATAGTACACTAGGTAAATGACAATATTCCTATAATCCATAAAACAATATTCCTACACTCCCCTACCACCAGAAATAAATTTTTGAGAAGCTTATATTATACAAATAATAAAATAATAATCAGTTTTCGAAAGGCCATTACTGGCCCCTTACTGAGTCAACTACAGTTATCGTGAGTGATAAGAGAGCCCACATATTTGAACCTCCTCACTCCTTCAAACGTCTAGTGGCCACTACTAATATCTGGTGTCTCAGAACCAGAGATCATGTATTTCGTTTTTGACTCATTGACCTGGAGTCTAACTGAAGCTGAAAACTCTACAAGCGGATGAAGTATTTCTTTGACTCCGTTGCTATTCAATCCAATCACGCATATGTCATCTGTATATGCAAGCACCTGATTGGACTTGCGATATAAGATGTTGCGCTGAGGTGTTCCTCTATTACGAAAGGTGTACTCCAACATGAGATTAAATAGTATCGGGGACAGAGCATCTCCCTGCCGAACACCCGAGTTATAATTTCGGTTCGCCATACTAATCGAATAAGGTCGAAAAGAGAGTTCGACAAAGTATCCCCTCCAAATATCAAGAGCTCCGAATTAATGCAGTCCAGCCTCAATCTCCTCAGTGCAAATCTCCGCAGTCTATATTAGAGGTGGCTCAATGATAGTCTGTGACGCATAATAAACATCAAGCAGGTCAGTAAAGTGTCCACTCGATCCGTCAAGTACTGCGTCGATTGTTTTTTTTTTCTGTGTGTTTCTAAGTTTCACTGCAATTTTCTATTTCATATTAATATTGTTCTCTGTGCGATGAGAAGCTAAAAGCTTTGAGTTGGAGGTGAGGTTAGGTAAATAATAAGTATACGTCACGGTGAGTGTATGGTCTGTCGTTCGTTTTCTGTATTCTTTTCCTAATTTCCCTTCCTGCGATCTATCAAGATGTGCAAATACTTTGGTAAAACCCACCCGATTATCCTGAGCTCTATAGCCAGCCTATGTAGATTCTGATAATGGTTGGTGTTTTTTTTTTTTTGATTCTAAGTTCTAAAAAGAACCACTCACACCTGTGGCAAACCGTTACAATTTAAAAATGTGTGAACATTGTTAAGTAATATGTTCGCGTTGGTCTGTACTCTGGTTAAGATGTAATAATGTGAATTGAGTCCCAAAACGTTCTATTTTATTTTAGAGAGCCCATCAGCAGAAGAGTCTCAACACTTGACATAAATAAAAGTATAATGCACAATTGGCTAACGCTTAACTCGCAAAACATTTCTGATAAAATTGAAAATTAATTTTTATGTCGTCAATAATGTGGTATTTCAAGTATATCATTTTAATTTGACTTTGATTTATTTTTCGAAATAGATAAAAGATAAAATTCACATGAAATCAATCTTTAGAATAAGTATATATATTTAAGTGTAACATATTACAAACTTCGAAAGTATTCGTTTTATAGACTTTAGGAATATGTACATATCTATTCAAGCGTAATGAAATAGAAACTGAATCCAGTTAAATGTTATGAAATGAAAATATACTTTCATTTTATCAGTATATAAAACATCGATGAATGACGTATATACCATACCCAAAGTGAATGTTCTATTTAGAAATATACATATATAAGGGTTACAATTTCGTAGATTTACCTGAAAATATACAAAACGAATTTATAAGCATTTCTTATATATAGGTACATACACCTCGTAATACATTTTTTTATCATAACTAATTTATTTTTAATAACTTAGTTATTCTAACAAACAGCTTATTTTAATTTGTTAAACTCATGCGCTATTTCAACTTCTCGGTTAAAAGTGTGTTATCTCTAAAATCCACTGTAAATCTCCTTCGCATTTATCGGAGATTTTATTTAGTCTCTTTTTTACATTTTGCGTGAACAATTTTAGGCCACTTAAATTCTCAAATTGCACATCAAATTCAGATTTTGAATTTCTCTGAAATTTCATATCACGGGGCAATTTGCTATGCCAAATAAAAAACATATTTTCATAATATTGAATTTTCATACACATATATGAAGTTCCTCTAAAATTTGTATTCATTTTTCAGTGGACATTCGCTATACAGGTACAGCAAAAATAATTACTGTACTGTTTGATACTAACCACGTATTCGAAGCCAAGTTCTACAGATTTAATCAAAATATTAAAACCATCTCAATAGTATTTTTCTATAACTGAAAGAAAACCATGCCGTATACATAGTTAGAATCAGATTTATGAAGTTTCGAGATTGCCATGAAGAGTTAAACACTTAGACCGTACCTTGTTTGAAATGTACAAATTGAAAATATTTTGAAATGTGATTAAATGATTGTTAATTCCAGGTCGATGTGCAAATTTAGTTTTACTGACTTATCAGCAACCCCAAAACAATTGGTTTAAGAAGCAATGTCTAATGGTGTAGTACTACAGTTCACTGGTAAAAGCGGTTTTTAATTTTTTTCTGATGTGGAAAATTATTTCGTCATTCTATATATCAGGCATAGATATATACGCATAGATCAAACAGATTTAGTCGTCATTATCACCTTTTCGGTGTATGTATTGTCACCAAAATGTTGGTTTTAGTGTAGAATTGTTTTCGGCAAATTGCTATTTTCTGTCCATTTAGATGAATGCTTAGGGGATTGTAATAGAATTTCGAAATTTGAAACACCGAAAATGTACATAATACCGAAAATTAAATTATGCGTCCTGATTATCATCACTGTGTAGCGAAAATTCAATTGCGGAAACATTTTGTTGGATAAAAGGAGTTAACCTTCAAGTAACATTTTGCTAACAACATGGTCCGTAGTTTTGATTTATATTCTTTCCAGAGTTCTATATAATTTAAATAAACTAAATGTTAATTTAAATTTGATGTAAATAGCATCAATTTCGTCCTACAAAATAAATATACGAAACAAATATAATATATAGAACATAAAAAGTCCATTAACACAATTGCTTCGATGCCTTGGAAACATTTTTTCTTCAAGGCAACAAAACATTATTATGTATACGCGTATATATACGAATTTATTCAGTCCGCTAAAATTTAAAAACATTTCTTAAAATTATGGTTAATAGCGGTACAAAAAAGATGATTGAAACATAACTAAAAGCGAGTTCTAAGAAACGAACATATTTTTTTAAGTGCCTTTTCCGTTTATAAATCCGTTTGTAACGAACCGTACTTAAGACATTTTAATGTTTTGATAATTATGTATAAGGTGTTTGTTTTAGTATTTAATTGCGCGCGATCCTATTTCAAGCGATGCCCTAAACACATAAATAAAAAATGTGTTTGCTTAATATTACGAATGGAAATAAAGTGCACACAAAGCAGGAAGTATTCGTTTTTATATGATAATGTATTCTGGCGAATTTGATAAATTTATTAATTAAGTTCAGCTGGACTGCATACACAGAAATTACTTTAACCATATAACATGAACGTATATATATACATGTAGATAAGTTATCATCTGGGTAACTTTTTTTATCATTTAATCACTATTGTTACAGCTTAGTTCGTTTGTTTCTTATTTCTTAAAATGTAATTATTTATACATTTATTGTTATTGTTGTACATATACATTCGAAAATACCTGAGGATATTTTCATTTTAATGTTTAAGTTTCAGATTCATAAAATTAATTGAATTATTATTTTTTTTAATTTAAATTAAGATTTTCAATAGTTTCTATAGAAAAATAAACAAATCATAAAATCATAATTTTTGATTTTGTACATTATGATGCTTTAAACTGTAACTTGATTTAAATAGTGTTACACATTTAAATATTTTCATAAAATGATTTTAAAATAAATTTAGTGGACGAATTTTAGAAAGTTTCTGAAGATAATTGGAATATACAAAATGTATTTAAAGTGCTGTTACCCGAAGCCAGATGTTGCACTTTGAAGAATTTGATATTTTAAACCATTTTACAGCCAATTACGTCTCGATGTCTCGATCTTCTCCAAAAGTATTTAACCCCCCCAAAATGAATATATGTCTGGGTTTCCAATAAAGTACTATGAGCAGCTATTGATAATTTATTTATTCTTTTTAGTAATTAATTCAGAGTAATGTGTGACAAATTAAATATTTTAATGCCCTATACTTATGTGAAAGTTTAACTAAAAGAAGAAATAAATTTGACAAACAAAATAAATCTTCGTCTGCCGCGTTCAACGCTGTCTTCAAAGCGATCAAACGATACCGGGAGTTACCAACACTCCACAATATCATCAAATGTTGGATTTACCGAAATCGGATTCAATAATATCCAATTTTGGAGTCGGTTTTATCCGGCTATTGTTTAGATTTGGGATGAAATAACTTTAGAAATGGTAGAACTGCTGCTGATAATTTTAGTAAACGTTTAGCTAACGTTTAGCTAACGATAGCTATAGATAAATTCTAACATGATAAAAAGCAGGTTAGAATTATAAAAGGGTGTACGTTTTCCTTTTAGAATACTGAAGCTTTACTAATGTATTACGAAACGCAATGGAAATTAAATCCAAAAATAATAAATTTCAAGGCCTAACGAACGAGTCTAACCAAAATTAGTTTTGGCGCCACATTTATTTATATTGCAGAAATTCTAACGGTCAAAAAAATATCAAAGCTGGCGTAATGGTTGCTAACAGGGTCCTTAATTTAATCGCAAAGAGAAAATAGCCGTTCATTTACCACCAAATAAATTTTATATATTAAAAAGTTTGGGACCTGGGATGAATCAACTGTATAAATTATGTATGTAATTTAAAGAATCTGGGATGTATTATTTACGTTTGTGTTGTCAGAGGTATTTTTAAAAATCCTGGGATCACTTCAAGGAGGTCGAAAATTTTGTCTTACACAAATTTTGACAGTTCAGTTAGCGAACACCGTAACGCAATTTTTCAAATTCAACAAAGTTTTGTTATAAATTAAGTATCTACGCTATGTGTCATTGATGGTAAGCACAGTAGCATCTAGTGTCCGGCAGCCCCAACAAGTCAATATTTTAACTATAAGAAATGTTATAGTATTTTATGCACGTAACACTTGATATGTATTAACACATATAGATGCATGGGTTTATGGCTCCCAGCACGACGGAGGTATGATAATCATTTTTAATCAACGTTGTTTTTTTACATTTTACTTTTTTATAGGAATTATTAAGAAAAGCAGTAATGGTAAACGGTTATGTAGAGTTTTTGATTCCAGCTCCAAGAACATTTCCAGTGACGGCAGACGTGATAATTTATTTCTTTTTTACTGATGCGGTCTTTCCGTTGTCTCGGTTGTCTCGTGCAAGAATAGTCATGGAGAATTCATTTTGCATTTTTGTATGTCGATGGTGCAGATTGCTGACCAGTGGCCCTTAAGAATGGTCAAATAAACATAAAATATGTATTTATCTTTATATATTTTACGGGCGGGATTTTGGAGGGAAGAGACAAGTCGCAATCTATACCATCTCTATAAACCATTGCGAAATTTGGACATAGTATGGATGGACACAAATGCGTTAAAAGTTAAAAACAAAATATGTATAAGTAAATTTGTTAGTGCCGAGGGGCGTTTAGGTATTCACGTGAAGTTTGTCCTAAATCTGTCCTAAAAAAAAAAAAAAAATTAGGATTTTTTTAGGACAAACAATTCTATATAGACGCGTGAAGTTTGTCCTAAAATTGTACTAAAATACAACAAAAATAATTTTCGTTTATGTGTGTTAGTGTGTAATGCAGATTGTCTCGATATAACGAATTTTAACTAAAGGAAACAAAATTTGCTAGCTAGGAAATATACATGATTTCCTGAATTTTCGTGGGAAAATCCTAGAAATCGGACACCATAATGACGCATATACCAAGATGCCCTAAGGTCTAAGCTATACGAAAAATATTTCAATTTTCGAAAAAGTAGGGGATTAGGGGGTTTAGGACAACCAAGTTCGGTATGACCTCATGTATATCGATTATATATATGAGTTTTTCTAATTTTCCTGGGAAAATCCTAGGAAGCGGACACCATAATGACGCATATACCAATGTGTCCTAAAGTCTAAACTATTTTAAAAATATTTCAATTTTGGAAAAAGTAGGGGATTAGGGGGTTTAGGACAACCAAGTTTGGTATGACCTCATGTATATCGATTATATATATGAGTTTTTCTAATTTTCCTGGGAAAATCCTAGGAAGCGGACACCATAATGACGCATATACCAATGTGTCCTAAAGTCTGAACTATTTTAAAAGTATTTCAATTTTGGAAAAAGTAGGGGATTAGGGGGTTTAGGACAACCAAGTTTGGTATGACCTCATGTATATCGATTATGTACATGAGTTTTCTAATTTTCCTGTGAAAATCCTAGGAAGCGGACACCATAATGACGCATATACTAAGATGCCCTAAGGTCTAATAAGCTATACCAAAAATATTTTAATTTTGGAAAATGTAGGGGATTAGGGTGTTTAGGACAACCAAGTTTGGTATGACCTCATGTATATCGATTATATATACATATATGAGTTTTTCTAATTTTCCTGGGAAAATCCTAGGACGCGGACACCATAATGACGCATATACTAAGATGCCCTAAGGTCTAAACTATGCGAAAAATATTTCAATTTTGGAAAAAGTAAGGGAATAGGGGGTTTAGGACAACCAGGTTTGGTATTACCTCATGTATATCGATTATATATACTAGTTTTTCTAATTTTCCTGGGAAAATCCTAGAAAGCGGACACCATAATGACGCATAAACCTAGATGGCTTAAGGTCTAATCTATTTGAAAAATATTTCAATTTTGGAAAAAGTAGGGGATTAGGGGGTTTAGGACAACCAAGTTTGGTATGACCTCATGTATCTCGATTATATGATGTTTCATAATTTTCTTGGGAAAATCCTGGGAAGCGGACACCATAATGACGCATATATCAAGTTATCTTAAGGTCCTAGCTATCTGTAAAATATTTCAATTTCGGAAAAAGTAGGGGATTAGGGGGTTTAGGACAACCAAGTTTGGTATGACCTCATGTATATCGATTATGTACATGAGTTTTCTAATTTTCCTGTGAAAATCCTAGGAAGCGGACACCATAATGACGCATATACTAAGATGCCCTAAGGTCTAATAAGCTATACCAAAAATATTTTAATTTTGGAAAAAGTAGGGGATTAGGGGGTTTAGGACAACCAAGTTTGGTATGACCTCATGTATATCGATTATATATACATATATGAGTTTTTCTAATTTTCCTGGGAAAATCCTAGGACGCGGACACCATAATGACGCATATACTAAGATGCCCTAAGGTCTAAACTATGCGAAAAATATTTCAATTTTGGAAAAAGTAGGGGAATAGGGGTTTGGTATGACCTCATGTATATCGATTATATATACGAGTTTTTATAATTTTCCTGGGAAAATCCTAGAAAGCGGACACCATAATGACGCATAAACCTAGATGGCTTAAGGTCTAATCTACCTGAAAAATATTTCAATTTTGGAAAAAGTAGGGGATTAATGGGTTTAGGACAACCAAGTTTGGTATGACCTCATGTATATCGATTATGTACATGAGTTTTCTAATTTTCCTAGGAAAATCCTAGGAAGCGGACACCATAATGACGCATATACTAAGATGCCCTAAGGTCTAAGCTATACCAAAAATATTTCAATTTTCGAAAAAGTAGGGGATTAGGGGGTTTAGGACAACCAAGTTTGGTATGACCTCATGTATATCGATTATATATATGTGAGTTTTTCTAATTTTCCTGGGAAAATCCTAGGAAGCGGACACCATAATGACGCATATACCAAGATGCCCTAAGGTCTAAACTATGCGAAAAATATTTCAATTTTGGAAAAAGTAGGGGATTAGGGGGTTAAGGACAACCAGGTTTGGTATGACCTCATGTATATCGATTATATATATATATGAGTTTTTCTAATTTTCCTGGGAAAATCCTAGGAAGCGGACACCATAATGATGCATATACCAAGATGCTCTAGGGTCTAAGCTATGCGAAAAATATTTCAATTTTTGAAAAAGTAGGGGATTAGGGGGTTTAGGACAACCAAGTTTGGTATGACCTCATTTATATCGATTATATATATATGAGTTTTTCTAATTTTCCTGGGAAAATCCTAGGAAGCGGACACCATAATGGCGCATAAACCTAGATGTCTTCATGTGTTTTCTATTATACAATTATGATTGTTTTTGTTAAGTTTTAAATTCGACAAGGCAGTTGGATACATTCAAGCGTTTTTCATAAATATGTATGTATCTAATGAAAATGGAAAATCACGTATACACAGCCAAATCCCATCATATTCAATTTCTTATTCAAACGTAGAAGGACAAAATAAAAAACGCGTTTTTATTTTGCATTACTTTCTTTAATTTACAGCGACTAGCCGTTCTATAATTTCTTAAAATTACGGAAATATTTTGTGAACATTTTTTGTATCACCAATAGTTATAGTTTTTTTATGATGGGGTAAATTTTTAATGCCGCATATTTATTAAAACTATTAGCGCAACCGTTACTCACACACCTGACCTATACGAAAGAAACATTGTTTCTTTACATATTATTAATTAGGTGTACATCTTCAATATTATGTAAAAAAAGTTCATATAACTTGCAAGAAAAATCGAAATGAGAATTAAATTAAAATTAATAATTACATTTCGTGTTTCCTATTTTCTTATGTACGTTTTAATTCTATAGTATATATAAGCATAATAAATACATCAAATGGAAAATTGTAGTAACGTGATGAAAATGTAATTTTCCAACTCAGAACGATGTAAATTGTAATGAAATTATCACTCAATTATTTCGTTTGGAAGTATAAAGTGTAAAGGGAAACGTTGTGCTCGTTTGAAATTTTCTTTTCTTTACAATGTAAGATGGTTTTATATAGTATGTCTTGCGTATATAGTACTTAAGAATTCGTCACACTGGAATCCACTAACGCTGATAATGCAATCTGCGCGGACGATTCTATTTATTTATGTATATTATGACTTATATATTCGTTTCGCCATATGACTGTTACTGTTATCTGCAATGATATTTATACATTATAAAAATATAATTATATTTGTACATACATTGTAACTTTCATTTCCGACATCCGCATAACATTATACGATGATATAATATACGTCTGTATCAGAAAACATGATGCTGTTTGTAAAATTAAAATTAGAGCAAATAAAATTGAACATTAAATTCACATTAAGAATAAAATATTAAACCAATCATGTAGGTATATTGCACGTTACTACTCTAAGCACTCCAATTTACAAAGATGTAATATATACTCTTATTGTTATGATTGTGTACCATCATTACTTTTATATTTAAATATTATCTGATGCTTTTATGTATGTAATGTGTCATTGAAGGTAAAAAATCAAGTGTAATGTATTTTAATCGGATTTTGTTAAATACGTTCTTGACTCTGTGAAACATAAGCCGATTTGTATATATATACTAAATGATACATATAAAAACGCTCACGTGTAATATTAATTTTTGTATAAGACCATATGTAGGAGTTTATAAGGATAGAAGATATTGTATATAAATATTGTATGGGGTATTTTTATTAATAATTTTTGAATTTGTAGGTATGTATTTCTCAAAACCATGTTTCTAAAGATTATCATTAAAGATTAAGATTAATTAATAATTTATTAAGAAAAAGGACGAACACAGCATATATCAAATTGGATTGAAAACTATTGATTAAGCTTTGTCTGTGTACAATGAGTCGGATCCTTAAAAAGAAGGAATTAGACTCTGAAGTACAGAGATTTTCATAACACAACTACTTTTTTTGATAATTCATAATATAATCTGGTGTCCAATTCACATTTCAAAGTTTATACGTTCAATAAATGAAAAAGCATCATTGTAAGCTTTAACATTTAATTTAAATTTACAATTTTTTATGACGCTCTACACAACTATAGAAATATGTGAAACAGAAACAAAAATGATTACTCGTTTATCGGTTTGGAAAAAACTATTAATTATTCAATCAGTCACATTTAATTCATATATAAAACATATTTAACGTGATATTATCATATCTATTCGAAAAGCATAACAATTTATTTTTTATACAAATTTTCGCCCTGTTAAAGTTAGCCGATAGGTTCCAGCCGCAATAAATCGATAATGAAGATAAATTTTTGTTTTGAATTTTTTTTTATTTTTTAACAATTAATTTTAATTTAATTTTTTAATTGAACAATAGAGTTGAAGTATATTTTCTCTTTCTATCATACTACTAAAATTAGAGATAATTTGCAGCCGAAATACGTATACGGAAGATAAAGAAGATTATTAATTCTTGAATAAAAGAGATACGATTTATTTCGATTCATTTTTGAAATATTTTTTATTAATACTGGTAGGAAAAGTTTCTTGTGGGTATCCTGAGAAATTTAGATTTTCCAAAATCATATGCAAATAATTGAAAATTTATAAAAATTCAGCCTCTAGAGTGTTATGTCTGGAGATGGCTTGATTTGAAGTGTTCTTCCAATACCTATGACTAGAAAATAATTTTAATTCAAGTTTCATGTGGGGCTCCGGGAAATTTAGATTTTCCAATATCATATGTAAATAATTGAAAATTTATAAAAATTCAGCCTCTAGAGTGTTTTGTCTAGAGATGGCTTGATTTGAAGTCTTCTTCCTATGACTAGAAAATAATTTTGGTTCAAGTTTTATGTGGGGCTCCGTTTTTCGAATAGCTATGACTAGGAAATTGTTTTGGTTCAAGTTTCATGTGGGGATCCTGGGAAATTTAGATTTTCCAAAATCATACGTAAATAATTGAAAATTTATAAAAATTCAGCCGCTAGAGTGTGATGTCTGGAGATGGCTTGATTTGAAGTGTTTTTCCAATAGCTATGACTTGAAAATAGTTTTGGTTCAAGTTTCAATTGGGGCTCCTGGGAAATTTATATTTTCCAAAATCAAATGTAAATAATTGAAAATTTATAAAAATTCCAATTAGATTTTCCAATCTAATGGCTTGCAATCTGGCTATCGTGCTAATAGGAAAATATCCTCATCAAATTGTATCCTTGATTGAATTCTGCAAAGGTTCACCAGTTAAAAATCGCCTTGAATCATCAAGCAGCTATATTCACCCATATAGGTTCAGTTACGTGAGTTCTCAAAAATTGTCTTTACAATTTTCAAGTTTGTTTTGCAGTGATTTTTGAAGTTAATCTGTTTGAGCCATTATATCTCCAGACATAACACTCTAGAGGCTAAATTTTTATAAATTTTTAATTATTATACATATGATTTTGGAAAATCTAAATTTCCCAGGATCCCCACATGAATCTTGGGCTAAAATAATTCTCTAATCATAGCTATTGAAAAAACACTTCAAATCAATCCGTCTCCAGACGTAACACTCTAGAGGCTGGTTTCACATACATTTTCATTTATAAACATAACTTTGGAAAATATAAATTTGAAACTTGAATCAAAACTATTTTCTAGTCATAGCTATTGGAAAAACACTTTAAATCAAGCCGTCTCCAGACATAACACTCTAGAGCAGGGGTGGCCAACCCAAACTACATCACGGGCCAGATTTAAATTTCTATTTTTTTTAAAGGGCCACATATATTTTTTTTTTGCAAGAAATACGCTTCAATATTTTATTTATAAGCACTGAGAGAATTGAGAAAAGGTTTTTTAACCAAAGTCAATGATGAACCTCAAATTAGTAACGAGACTACAGAGTTCTATACTGATGAGGAGGAGTTAACAAAAGAGACCGAATGGATTGTCAAACGGAAAAAACGTCAAAGCAAGAAAAGGAAAGCAGAATACTCTCCGGAAGTAGCTAGTACCTCGCAGACAGAATCTACTAATAGGAAGGAGGCAAAGATACCGCCCCATGAGGATCAACGAGATAAAAGTGAAAGCAAACCACCGAAAGAAGAAAAACCACCACCAATTAATATTATTGGTATAACCGAATATGGAGCTGTACAAAATATTTTGAAATCCATTACAGATAAAGGTTATGGCAAGGGGCCTCCATCCAACCTGTGCAATAAAAGACATTATGGAAGATCTCCAACGACAAGGACTGCAAATTGAAAATGCAGCAAATATAATAAAAAGAGAGAAGGTCAAACAAGGGTCCGAATTTAAAGTTACTAAAAGAGGTCTCCCGTTATTTATGTTAACTTTCAATAACAAAGAAAAGATAGAAGCCATCTTTAATATAAGAGCTATTTTAAATATGAGGGTTATAATAGAAGCACTATGGAAATCCACTGGGCTTATAGTGCAATGCAAGAAGTGCCAAGGTTTTAATCATACGCAAAAATACTGCAATAGAGAGCCAAGATGTGTAAAGTGCCTTGGAAGGCATGCTGCTCAGGCATGTCCACTAAATAGAAATTCCCCTCCAACATGTGTGAACTGCAAAGAGCAACATCCTGCAAACTACAGAGGGTGCATAGTAGCTAAAGAACTACAAAAAATTAGAGACAAATCACGGCAAGGTCCATCATATTATAAAACGCCGATAGCCAATAGCGTAAACACCAACCTAGGAAACTTTACCACATCTATATCGAGTAAAGTAACTGATCGCAAGTCGTTTTCACAAGTGGTGGCATCCGGGCTACAAAGTACGACCCCACACAAATCAGTAAATTTCAAAGACTCGAAAGATACATCTATGCTTGAAAAAATATTTAAAAGCATCGAAGCGCTAAATACACGGCTTATAAGACAAGAGAGATCCATAGATGCTTTGAACAGGCGACTAGATAGCCGAGAAACAGTGGATGAAATAACATCCATATTATACTAAACTAATATGATAAATAAAACATTAAGAATTGTTATCTGGAATGCAAATGGAATAATCCAACATATTCCAGAGTTAGAGATCTTTTTAAATACTGAAAAAATTGATATATGTTTAATATCAGAAAGCCATCTTACTAGAACCTCATACACCAAAATACGTGGTTACGTTTCTTATCACGCTTTACATCCAGCAGAAAGAGCAAGAGGGGGATCAACAATATTTGTGAAAGAAAATATTCAACATCATGAGGGAATAAAAATTGAAGAAGAAAGTATGCAGGTAGCTACTATCAGCATTCAACTTAACAATAAAAAAATATTCAATGTCTGTTCAATTTATTGTCCTCCAAGATATAATTTAAATAAAGAGGATTATAAAAAGTTATTGAACCAGCTAGGATTTAATTTTATCATTGGAGGTGAAATCACACATGCAAAAAATACTTTCTGGGGGTCAAGATTAACAACTCCACAGGGTAGAGAACTATACGCCGCTGGGCGAGCTTACAATTGTCAATTTCATTCAGGAGGAAAACCAACGTACTGGCCTACTGACACAAGCAAAACTCCGGATCTAATTGATTTCTACATTACAAGAGGTATATCCGAAAATCACATTTTTCTAGAAAATAGTGAAAGTCTCTCATCGGACCACTCGCCCGTCATTATGACTGTTAGTTCCACGATTGTTAATAAGGAAAATCCACCTAGACTAACAAATAACAAAACCAATTGGGAATTATTTAGGAAATTGGTTGAAGATAACACCGATCTTCTTGTACCAATCAAGGATCCGGTTCAATTAGAAAATGAAGTGAAACTATTAATCAATAATATACAACAAGCAGCATGGGATAGCACCCCTGTAATCCAAAACAAGGAGCGTAATAATTTCATTTATCCAGTCGAGATCAGGGATTTGGTTAATGAAAAACGGAAAGCAAGGAAAACATGGCAGAGAAACCGAGCACCACAAAGCAAAATAATTTTTAATTACCTCTGCAATAAGCTTAAGCAAAGAATTAGAGAACTAAAAAATGAATCGGTCACCCGTTATCTTCGTAGTCTTACAGACACTAAAGAAACAGAGTATTCTCTATGGAAAGCTACAAAAGCATTAAAAAGACCAAATTATCAAATACCGCCAATAAAAAATGATAAGGGAAATTGGGTAACAAGTGCCAAACAGAAAGCAGCACTGTTCGCATCTCATCTTGAAGAAACGTTTCAACCATATGCTAGACAATCAGCGGATGAAAATATAATACCAGTGCACAAGGAGGATTGTAGGAAAATACCACCTGTAACTCTACGAGAGTTGAAAAATGAAATTAGCCATAACATAAATACGAAAAAATCTCCTGGCTATGATTTAATTACAGGTGAAATAGTGAAGGCACTTCCTGAGAAAGGGGTGCGAAAACTTCTTCATATAATCAACGCTTCATTTCGACTGAAATATGTACCTCTGCAATGGAAAGTAGCAGAAATAATTATGATACCAAAGCCGAACAAACCATCTAATAATAAAAAGTCATATAGGCCAATTTCTCTGCTTCCAGTACTTTCGAAAATTTTTGAGAAACTGTTATACAAAAGGATGAAACCTATAATACTTGAAAGAAAGCTAATACCACCACATCAGTTCGGATTTAGAGAAAACCACTCCACCATAGAGCAAATTCACAGGATTACAAGTATTATTGAAGATGCACTGGAAAATAAGAAAATATGCTCAACAATATTTCTGGATGTAGCACAGGCCTTCGATAAAGTATGGCATCCTGGATTGGAATATAAACTGCATCGAGATTTGCCAAAAGAATACTTTCAGATATTGAAATCTTACATTGATAACAGATATTTTCGCGTTAGATGTGAAGAAAAATTTTCCGAGCTAAAGAGGGTATCTGCAGGGGTTCCCCAAGGTAGCGTGCTAGGGCCAGTGTTGTATTTACTTTACACAAGTGATTTACCAAACACAAGCGGCACAACAATAGCAACATTTGCGGACAATACAGCAATTTTAGCTACTGGTTATAAAGTAGACGAAGCAACCAGAAAACTGCAACGGGCTACGAACCAACTTAGTAACTGGACCAAAAAATGGCGCATTAAGCTAAATGAAGAAACATCAACGCACGTTAACTTCACCAATCAAATAGTTAACTGGATACCAATAGAACTAAATTCCAAACAAGTTCCCTATGCTAACACAGCCAAGTATCTTGGCATGACTCTCGATGCTAAGTTAAAATGGAAAGAGCACATTAAAAAGAAAAAGGAGGAACTACACATTAAATATAGAAATATGTATTGGCTAATTGGAAGGTATTCAGAGCTGTCAATACCTAATAAGTTGCTACTATACCAACAAGTGTTAAAACCTATATGGACTTATGGTATTCAGCTTTGGGGCTGTACTAAGAAAACCAGTATTAAAATAATACAAGCTTTTCAAAATAAAGTGTTACGTGGAATAGTGAACGCTCCTTGGTACATAAAAAACGATAACCTACATAGGGACCTCCGGATGGAAAACGTCAGCGAAGAGATAACAATTCATGCAAAGAAACACATACAACGGCTTGGTCAACATGAAAATGTTGAGTTACGTGGTATGCTGAGTAACCCAAGTGGAGTACGAAGGCTCCAAAGAAAGAAACCACTGGAATTGGGAAGACTACAATGGGGTGGCCAAATTTTTAGAGACTAACTAATGGGTTATATCTCTGCAAATTGAACATAAGAAAGATAGAGAAATTACTAGATGATATATGTAATCAGTTGTAATATTTAAAACAATAAAAAAAAAAAAATTTATAAGCACATTTATTAAAAATTCATTTATAACAATTCATATTATGTAAACCTCAAATTATAAAAACATACAATAATTACACAAATTAATGGGAAGCTTGTTTTTCTTTAATGTCACTCAATTTTTTTAAATTTACTTTAATTTTAGTTGTGGCACATCTTAATTGATTTTCCAAATTAACATCCGTAAGCACACTTCGATTGTTATTTTTATTATACTTCATTTTCTGCTCAACGATATTCTTAGACGTTGCACAGGCCTTTGATAAAGTTTGGCATGAAGGACTTAACTATAAGTTAAGAACTGTACTACCAATGCAATTCACTACAATATTAGAATCATACTTGAAAGATAGATTCTTTAGAGTAAAATTAGACGATTCCTATTCTGAATTGAAAGAAATCAAGTCAGGAGTACCGCAGGGCAGTGTATTAGGTCCGGTCCTATACCTTTTGTACACTAATGATCTCCCTGTATTAGAAAACAACACTGTGGCGACCTTTGCTGATGACACGGCAATCTTAGCTGTTGGAGATAGCAACGAAGAATCAACACAGAGTTTACAGTTGGCTATTACTCAAATACATAACTGGACCAAAAGATGGCGAATTAAACTTAACGAAACTAAATCAGTTCACATCAATTTTACAAACAAACGACTCGAACATATTCCGGTTACAATTAATCAAGAAATAATACCGTATGCCAACACGGCTAAGTACCTTGGCATGACACTAGATGCAAAACTACGATGGAAAGCACACGTCAAAAAGAAAAGTGAAGAACTAGGGCTTAAATATAGAAAGATGTATTGGCTGATAGGAAGGAGCTCCGCTCTATCAACATACAACAAACTTCTATTATATAAACAAATATTAAAACCGGTTTGGACTTATGGTATCCAACTTTGGGGTTGTACCAAACAGAGCAACGTGGAAATCATCCAAAGATTTCAAAACAAAGTATTAAGGAACATCGTTGATGCACCATGGTATGTTAGAAACAGAGACCTCCATAGGGACCTTAAAGTGGACACTGTTTCAAAGGAAATCCAAAAAAATGCACTGAGACATAGGCAAAGGCTCGAACAACATGTTAACACTGAGGCAACTAAGCTGTTAAACAACACAGATATTGTACGCAGGCTCAAACGAACTAAACCTTTTGAGCTGGTGTAATTGCTAGTGTAAACAGCGTAATGCTGATCTAAAACCCACAATAACGACGTGGTTTAATTCAATTTATCAGACACTATGGAACACCAGTGGGAAGAAGCCATAGATTAATACAACATAGTAAATTAAGTTAGAATAAAATTGCTCATTAGTCCAGGTGACTAGATTGTAATAATTGTTTATTTAAAATATTTAAATAAAATTGAAAAAAAAAAAAAAAAAAAAAATACTTCATTTTCGAAAAAAATGATTCGCACAAATAAGTCGATCCGAAAATACTAACAATTTTTATGGCATGTCTTCGCAAATTGGGAAATTTGTTTTCGGTCACGTATTTAGAATAAAATTTCATTTTTGTTATTTTGAAAAATAAATGCTGCAACTCAATATTGCATTGAAGATCGATTAACTCCATTTGAAATTCCATTGGAACTGTTTTGGGATCGACATTAAATGGTGTAGTGAAAATTTCGAATGATTTATCATAATTATTTATTTCTAAAAAACGTTTATCAAACGCCGTTAATAGATTTTTCACTTCGCTTGCATATTTTGCATAGTTCTTTTCACCTTCAGAATTGGTTAAACAAGGAAAATGCATAGCATTCTTATCATTTAATTGAGATTCCCAAAACGATAGTTTTGCTTTGAAAGCCTTAATTAATTCACATGAATCTGATACCAAATGGTTTTCCCCCTGTAGATCTTTGTTCAGACTATTTAACTTTTCGGTTATATCTACTAAAAAACACAAATCTAAAACCCATTGTTCATTGTTGAGTTCAGGCACCTTCACATTATTCTCATTCAAAAAAATTCCGATTCTCTCGCGTAATTCGTAAAATCTCTTGAGACAGTTTCCTCGGCTCAGCCATCTTACGTTCGAAAAATACACGACGTCACCATACTCTGAATCTAATTCAAATAGATACTGCTGAAATTGACGGTATTTAAGTGCATGAGATCGAATATAGTTCACACATTTTATAACGACCGGCATAACGTTTTTTAATATTACACATTGCGCACAAAGGTTTTCTTGATGAATCAGGCAATGCAAAATAAATATACTTGTATTATCATATCCCTGTTTGCCCACTTCTTTGGTTATCAGGCTGATTGCCCCCTTTTCTTTTCCAACCATTGAAGGAGCTGCATCAGAAGTCAGGCCTCTTAAAATTCCCAAGTTTAGATCCATTTTTCTTGCCGAATCCATTACTGCATTGAAGATGTCTTCACCTTTGGTTGTACCTTTAAGGCTGCAAAGATTTAGGAGTTCTTCAGTTATATTAAACTCTTTATCGACTCCTCGAATGAAAATTGCAAGTTGCACAGTATCCGATATATCTGTACTTTCGTCAAATGCTAGTGAAAAGGCTTCAAAACACTTTATGTTTAGCATTAACTCAGAAGTGATTTCTGTGGCGATGTCATTGATTCTGCGACAAACAGTTTGGCGTGATATACTTATGCTAGAGAAAATTCTTTTTTTATCTGGGCAAATCTCGTCAACAGCTGCCATCATACATTCTTTGACCAACTCACCATCAGAGAATGGTTTCATTTTTCTTGCTAAGATATTTGCAATTGAATAGCTGGCTTTCACAATATCGGGTCCTGACTGAAAAGTTTTCTTAGATAAATCTTGTTGGGCTTTTAATGAAGTCTTCAATGTATTTAGTTTTAGTTTTCTTAACTCGCCCTCATATGCATTGAATGTTGATGCATGTTTTGTATTGTAGTGTCGTTTAACATTATATTCCTTGGTCACTGAAATGACATCTTTGCAGATTAAACACGTTAATTTTGACTCCACTAATGCAAAAAAATAATTAAATTCCCAAGAATCATTGTATTGTCGATTCTCATCTTCAACTTTTCTTTTAGTTCCACTCATTCTTTTTGAATATTTTGTGCTAAAGAACGATTGAATATCTGAAAATATTTAAGTTTAGCATTACCATAGGATGGGCATAAATATTTGTATATAAATAAATATACGCGCAATTTAAACTTACCTTTATACTTTGTTTAAAAAACTAATTGTCAAAAAATTGAAAGTAGGATACAATTCGTCCAAAAGAGTCTAGAGGCTAAATTTTTATAAATTTTTAATTATTATACATATGATTTTGGAAAATCTAAATTTCCCAGGATCCTCACATGAATCTTGGGCTAAAATAATTTTCTAATCATAGCTATTGAAAAAACACTTCGAATCAATCCGTCTCCAGACGTAACACTCTAGAGGATGATTTCACATAAATTTTCAATTATTTACTTATGATTTTGGAAAATATAAATTTCCCAGGATCCCTACCTGAAACTTGAACCAAAACTATTTTCTAGTCATAGCTATTGAAAAATCACTTTAAATCAAGCCGTCTCCAGACATAACACTCTAGAGGCTGAATTTTAATAAATTTTCAATAATTTATATATGATTTTGGAAAATATAAATTTCCCAGGATCCCCACAAGGAGCTTTCCTTATAGTATTATTATAAATTTCTGTTACAATTGTATCCAAAGCCAATTAATCGTATTATTTTTATCGAAGTATTAAAAATCTTCTTTATCGCAATATATCGGCTTGAAACCATCGACTGAAAACTTTCTTAAAAAATAGTAAAAAATTATAATTTTGACAGGAAAATCAAATGTTTCGAATAATTTGTTCACTTTGTGCTGAACAAACAAAAAACAAATTGAATTCACAATTTTAATTTTATTTAACAGTCTCAAATCCCTTCTTAAAAAGTTAAACATGAATCAATCAACGCAGATATCTAGTTAGCCTAACTTGGGAAAAAAATTCTGATTACTCACTGTGGAAGGTGATGAAAGAACTGAAAAAACCCAAAATGCACGTGCCTCCTCTTAAAAAGGATGAATGGGTTTGGGCGATAGGTCCCAAAGAGAAGGCTGATCTGTTTGCGGAAACCTTCCAGCAACTACCAAGACAAACTGCCAACGAAAATGTTTAAAAGAAGAAGTGAAAAGGAACATGAATGTTAAAAAGCCCCAGGGTACGACTTGTTCAATTGCCAAATTATCAAGGCTCTACCTGATAAATAATTTCGTAAGCTATTACACATAATCAATGCGATTATGTGTAATAGCTTACGAAGCTAAACACCTTGGCATGACCCTCGAAGCCAAGCTTAAGTGGAGAGAGTTAGTTAGTTATAAATAAGTAGTTAGTTAAAATTTAGGATTTTATTGACTTATGAATTATAAAACATCATATTTTTGTATTATAGATTTCGTAAATGGCTTTTGCGTTAAACGGATAATACCACACAGTTTGTGGTGTTGTATTTCTATTTCATTCAAATAAATTGAACCTTAAATGTTCCAGAAATCTTTTTGCATGATTGTCAGTTATAGTTTTAAATCGCCATCTTAAGGATAACATTCTAGTAATCCAATTTTATTTGAGCCAACTCCAACCAAATACTAAAATATTTCAAAATGAATTATACATTGTTTGGAGTATCCCGTTAAATTAAAATTTGTAATTTTGTGAAATACATTTTTATACTCGTAATTCTGGGATTTTGGCCCATCATTAATTTAAATTAATTTTAATTTTCATCTACTTTGACAGTTTTAAAATTCTAGAATCGAAATTTAAAACTCCGCAATTTGTAGTTTTAATTGTTTTAAGATACTATATATTTGAGTATTCGCAGATTCCATTTAATTCCCTTAAATAAAATTTGGTAAAATTTTCGATAACATTGAATTTTCTTTTGAGAATATCTGTTAAATTTAAATTAATTTTTTTAAATTTTGTGAAGCTACTATTCCGAAAGTTACAAATAGAAATACCGATAAATATATGAAAAAACTCAGTCCAACTGAGCACTGCGCATAAACATAATCCTTACAATCTATCTATCTTCTATATATTTATGTGGAAGATTTATGTTGTAACGAATTATTTTATTAATCAACCAAATCCTTTTACCAATTTTATTCGATAAGATTAATTTTTTAATTACAAATAATTAACTAAATGTTAAAGAATTTTTAGAGTTTTGAATTTCATATTTTTTGGGTTTGCATGCGATCTTATTTTAATAATTTTAATTTTGGATATACCCCCTTAAAGAATTAATTAATTAGTTTTAGCATTTAGTTTTAAACTGTTTAAACTTAGTTCTAGTCGTAATTCGATATTGTATTTCATAATTTCGAATTTTTAGAATTATAAATAGAATTTAATATTTTAACGTTCTAAAACTTTTTAGAATTGGAAATTTGCAATCTACAAAAATATTGGAATTTAAGGCTTCTGTATCATGAAAGTACAATTTTGAATTTAGCATCGAGGATTTCCGACATTTTGTTTCAAAATTAGAGAAACAATTTGAATATAGTAGTAGTACATATTATAAAGATTAGTGAAGCACCAAGAGAGTATTCAAAAACAAAGAGTATTTAAAGCGGATATAGGAGGAGAATAATTTTGCAAATCCTACAAAAAGCTGATCTTCGTCAACTTAAAATTTATCTGCGGCGATTTTGCAAAACCCAGATAATTATTGACAAATTCAACAGCAAATAACAATATGGAGGACAAACTATTAGGTACGATGAACTATTGATCATACGGTTCATTGTCATTAGAATCTGTACCCAATTATTTAAATAAAAATTTAGGTGGGAGCAAAGAAAACGATAATATTAATTTTGATCACGATTCGGGTTCTTTTAAATAAGAGAAATGTCTCCCCATTGCTGAGGAAATAAAGATATATGATGGGCTCTGAATTATCACATTACACACAGAGCATTAATAATTGGTGCAATTTGCAATTTCATAACAGTGTGGGATACATTTCTTGCATGAGGACTACAACTCTTAATATTTTCAGTAGGGGTCAATATTATTAACGGTATCACCCAGGAAGGGCCATTTGTGCGTCGTTCGTTACACTACACAAAAAATGTTGATCACTTAGTCTCGATTAAAAAAATCTCATGAGTTAAATTTCACGAATCACACATCTCTTATGGTTTTTTATATTCAATTACAGAGAGCGCCCTAGCCCATATTCTGCGGTGGCTCAAAGTTTGAAGTCGCCACTTGTAAAACAACTATTAAAAGAACATTTAATCTAGATCAAATCAAGTGATTTCCACAAAAAAAATTTTGTTATCTGTATCACATGCAGGAAGTATAATTTAGTTTATTTTATTTAATAGTACCAAACGAAGATACGAGTATATCATTAATAAATGATTTAAAATGTAATATATAATACAACAAACCTGTTTTCTCCTTATTGTGTATAAAACTTAGATGAAAGATTAGATAAAAGCTAATCTCGAGAATAAAAAACATATAAATGAGTATATACCATGTCATATTGCCTAACGAGCTAAAACCAGGGATGAAGAAATGTAAACAATATAGAAATTCAATCAATCAATTTCTACATGCTTACCAATCTTTTGAGGTCTCAATCAATATTTCTTATTATCGTCTTTTTATGATTATAGATTTTAATGATAACATTTTTGTGTCACACACATCAAATAATTATATAAATTCAAAAATATATCAGTATAGTCTTTAGATTGGTAGATATTTAGTCTTGTAAAATAATTCTATTTAATTCTATTTCTATTTTCGGCTTATAACAAATTTTATTATAAAAATAATCTGAGGCGAATAAATTATTTAGGATAATTCTTTTATATGTACCTAATTTTTGTGCAACAGGGTTCTCAAACTAATTTCAAACCATATTTTATAAGGAAAAAAACAACATTTAGAGAATATCTAAAATTCATCGCCTGTCATCCATTGAGTGTATTTAAGAGGGATTAGGGTACATCTTAAAAAAGGATCTCAAATATTGAATGAAGAAAATGAATTTATACCGATAAATAGATATACACACGCATACCAATTTTCTTATACCTATAGGAAGCAAAAGATTTTGTATTTATCATCCCAAAACAGTTAGGTATTTTACATTTTATCTTGAATTGCCTTATTTTTGATCAGTATGTGAATTAGTTATTTATGGTGCATGTATACCCTGGAATAGAAATAGAATTGTACTCAAATACAAAAAGGTACATATATTTATAGACTTTATATACCCAAAAAAATTTTAATCAATCTTTCGCGGAAACTAGCATTGGATTGGTGTGAACATATTTTTTTATTATGTGTGTGTGTGTGTGTGTTGGCAACCGGTAAAGTCATCAAGAAATCATATCATCAAAAGATGGAATGCAAAAGTTCAAGTTACGTCTGGATTAAATTCAGCCATATCATCAATTCTACAAATGCGCGTGTACAACATGATACACTTGCATAAAATAAATCAAGTCAAATCATCAATATACATATGTACATACATAAATGCTCGTGTACTATCTACACTTGCATAATTTTAATTATATAAACTAAACTAAAAATATATAACAGTTATAGATATAAGTTAGTATTCAAATGAAACGGACATAGTCCTAAAAATATTTTATTAGTTTAAACGATAAGTGTAAACTTATAATTGGCGCCGAAATAAAAAGAGCTATCTTAAAAATTGTTATAGATAATTTATTATTTTACAGTCGATCAATAATAAATTAGTAATAAGTGTTAAAAATTATTATTAACAGTGGAACATAATAATTATAAATAAAAAATTTATAACTATACAGTCGTTCAGTAATAAATTAATACAAAACTGACATAAATATTACTATCCCTATAGTAATATTCGTAATATGCAGTGACGTGTGTGAAATCGCACCATTAGTAGGCAACGGGCAAGGATCAACGGTTGTAGCTAAAAATTGAACCTGCGAAGAACATCCGGAGCAAAAAGTATATACAGCAGAATTCCAAATTCCACTACAATACGAATCGTGAATAAACAGCGTGGAAAATATATACTATACGCGACTATGAGAAAGCAAAGGAAAAGCCAATTTATTGCCCCATTCTCCAAAGTATACGGCAAAAGATCTGGGGAACCTCAGACTCGGCACTAATTTCATACAACATATTTAATGGAAGTTGGAACGACATAAAGAATTGCTTATCACTCGATTACGCGGATAAGAGATATCAACGACGCTGGCACAGCAGCTCTATAATTGACACAAGGAAACAAAAGCATTTACGAATTCTACGAAAATGTTAATCATCAACTTTCACTGATAATAAATAAATAAGACGAAAATGTCAATCATCAACTTTCACTGATAATAAATATAAAAACAGAAAACTACAACACAGACACGATGAGAGTACTAATCGAAATGTGTATAGAAATCGTGCGTTAGACGTGTTTGTAAGAGGATTATCAGCCGAAGTATCCAGAATGGTTACCATCCCGAAACCGGCAACTCTACCCGAAGCATTTTCTGTTAATACTCAACAGGAGCTTAGATAACAGAGTCATAATCCCAGTTAACCAAATAATGTTTTCACAAATAAAATACCATCAAGAAGCACCAAGGCCACTTCCAAGATTATCCTTGCAGCAAATATGGGATACAGTATAAATGAATAACAAGAAGACGCGAAAATACCACAAAGGCCGCAACACCCAAAATCACCAACACCGACGGAGGTGAACGAATTAATAAAAACCAAGAAGGTCGATTACATGAACCGACCATATAATTATCCAAACCTAAGATTCAAGAGGGAAAATTCAGATGTCAATACAAAACCTCAGAAACAACAAAGAGTATTTCACCTAGAACAGGACAACGATGAAGGCCCATTAGAAATTACGACGACAACGAGGAAGAAAACTCAGACGCAAATGATGAAATACATTTTATAGAGGAGGCCTCTCTAGGCAACCCTACTTAGAATACCAGTGCAGCAATAATAAAACATTAAAGTTCCTCATAGACACGGGCGCAAACAAAAATTTTATAAAAAAGGAACTCGCGAAAGGTAATGGGCGCAGCCCATAAACAAAGCGTTCCAAATAAAACAAAATAACTGCACCTATATTCAAAAAATTTGGAAATAAAATTCAAGTGGACTTCTTTATATTTACTACCAGGCCTAACTTTATTCGACGGTATAATTGGGGATGAGACCTTAGAAAAAATAGAGGCAATGATAGAAAGGACACAAAATATCTTATATCTTAACAGGCATCGACATCCCATTGAAGGAGAAAATTTCAACCCAAGTTAATAAAACGTATACTAAAACGAATTTTGCAAGAATACAAAAAATAATGGAGGTTCAGTTTGTTTATATGTTGTAAAATGTTAATTGTAAAATTCTTTAAAAAATAAAAATTGTTTTTTTAGAAAATTGAAAAAGAACATTTTGGCGGGAAATTTAAAGAAGAAGAAATTAAACAACATACTATTTTTATATTTTTTTATTAATCGATATTAATCTATCTTTAAAATAAGCCTAAAATCATAATTATCGGACAATTATTTTTCTTTTTATTGTTATAAATACATCATGATTATCAATTTTCTCAAATTTTGACACCCTATATCTTTAACAACAACAACCACAAAAAAAAAAAATAAAACGGAACATTCTAAAATTTTTTTTTAATCAAGGCTATGCATTCAAAATATAAAAATCATAAAACTCAAATATACTTACAAAAATTTGTAATTTCACGTATTTTTCACCATATATATATCACTAACAAGGATGCTTTATAAAGATTAAAATTGGAAGTGAACACCCTTTCATCATCAAGTAGCGATACAATACACATCGCGGAAGAAGATGGAACTCAGCTTATCCAACACTGGAAATCGCAAATAAACGTTTTCAAAATTCAAATAATATTCACGAGAGGCGACTGTTATGACTAAGCTCACCTTTTCCACCAAGCGTAATTTTATAATGTTTTTTATTATCACAGTTTATTAAATAAAACTATACCTTTTACAATGTCAGTAATTTTAATATAATTTATTTTATTTCACAATATTTAATGTTGTTCGTTTAGGAATCGAACGCAAATTGATTATCTTTATTTATTGAGATTCAATTGCATAACGCAATTTCTAACAATATACATAATTTTTATATATACAAATAATACATTCTTATTATATACAAGTAATACATAGAAATAATAATAATTATGCAAATATTTATGCTAGTGTACTTATATAGTATAGGGCAAGTAATTTGTACCCTATGTACATATAACATACGTTTCCCCTAAAGAAACATAAATTTTACATTTATGTTTAGAGGTTTTTTCAATAACATTAATTCAAATTTATTTATTAAATTTACAATTCAATAATATAATTTTTTCTTACCAGCATATACTAATTAACAATAAATTTATTTTATTATATAATATATATGTATTAACATATATAGTGAACTTTTAAGTATTAATTCTTATTTATATTTATAATTAAATTACTAAATGCTAATTAGTTATTATTATAAAATGGTTTAATTACAGTATAAATGGTATTTATAGCAAATTGATCAAATATAGTTTTCAAAACGTTTTCATTTGAATTGGGCTATCTTTCTACGGAACTTCAATTAATTTTCGATGAATGATAATGGAGATTTCCCCACAACAGATGAATAGGAAAACAGCTAATCAATTTGTGGATCTTTTTTTTTTTTTTTTTGTAATGACTACGATAGTTTAAACTTGTGTTTCGTACTCAAATAAAATTTCATTCAATAAATAATTTCAATCTATTGTTGTGTATAACTTTCTGTTTTTTATTTATTCTTACAGTTGAATTTTCGGCAGAATTAATTTCGAATATCGTGTATGGGCCGCACCAAAGCGGATCAAACTTTTTCTTAGCTTTTAATTCGTTTTTTACTAGGACTTTATCATTAACGCAGAACTTAGTAAAATTTGTATTTTTATCATAAATTAATTTAGACTTTTCCTTATGTTGAATTAAATTATTCCGAGCTAGCTGCCAGCAGTGTTGTAATCTTGATTTTAATTCAGAGCAGTAGTCATCATAATTATAATAAGGTTCAGGGTTAGTTTTTAATGAATTAGGAAGAGATGGTTTAAAACCATACAAAAGTTCAAATGGCATATATGACGTGGACGAATGAGGAGTTGAATTAAAGGTGAATATTGCGAATGGCAACCAAAGATTCCATTGCATTTGGTCTGTAGTACAAAAATTTCGTAAGTACTCCGTAAATGTACGATGCGATCGCTCAAGCGCCCCGTTTGACTGAGGGTGGTATGCCGTAGTTCTTAGCTTTTTTTATTTTCAATAATTTACATACGTTAGTAAACAATTCGCTCATAAAATTAGTTCCCTGATCAGTGACTATACTCTCAGGTGTACCAAATTGACATATACAATTTTCAACAAATGCTCTAGCTACTGAATCACTTTCTTGGTCTTTCAATGGAACAGCAACTGATAACTTTGTCAAGTCATCTTGCATCGTAAGTATGAACTTGAAGCCTTCATAGGATGATGGTAATGGTCCTACAATGTCAAGAAATATTTTTTCGAACGGTGTTTTTGGGGTAGTAGTGATTTTCATAGGACATTTATTCTGTTTAGATACTTTATTCTTTTGGCAAACATCACATTTCCGTATAAATTTTCGAATGGTGCTGAGCATTTTAGGAAACAAGTAATAACATTTAATTCTATGTAGGGTTCGGGTGATACCTTGATGTCCACCCAATGGATTAGTATGGAAATCACGTATTATATTGTTAATTTGTTTTTCGTCAGAAAGATATACAATTGTATTTTGATTTTGTGACTCAGATGAGGGCATAGAAGAGTGTGACTCTGGATTTGAAATGGGTTGGATTTTATTCGATTTTCGGGAATTTATAATTTTATCTTCATTAGATGACTGACTTGGATCTAATGAATCGGGATTTAGAATTGGAAATTTGGATTGAGATCTGGTAATAACATGGACTTCAGGTTCAGTTGGTGATTGATCATTAGAGATGATGATTCGACTCAGTGCATCGGCATTCGTGTTTGATTTTCCAGCCTTATAGATCACATCATAGTCAAATTCATCCATGTCGACACGCCAACGAACAAGTCTTGAGGATGGATTTTTGGTTTTGGTAAGCCAGGTGAGAGGACGATGATCAGTGCGAATAATAGGTAAAGTGGAGACCAAATAGGTAAGGACGAAACCTTTTCACTGTCCATATAATTGCAAGGAGTTCTCTTTCGATAACACTATAATTTCTCTCTGCTTTATTCAATATCTCTGCTTGCATAGGCAATAGGCAGATCAACAGATTCGTAAGCTTGAGATAAAACTCCTCCGATGGCAACTTCGCTGGCATCAGTAGTAACAATAAATTTCTTGTTATAGTCGGGATATTGAAGTATAGGATGTGTAATTAGAGCTTTACGCAATTTATCGAATGCTTCTTCACAAAATGCATTCCATTCGAACGGAACATTCTTTTTCAATAATTTTGTAAGCGGTACAGCTATATTTGAAAAATACGGAATTAACCGACGATAATAGCTGCATAACCCAATAAATGACTTAACTGCCTTCTGAGACGAAGGTCGAGGATAGTTAGAAATAGCAGAAATCTTTTGAGGATCAGGTTTCATACCTTGGTGATGTGACCAAGATATACTATTTCTTTCCTAAGGAATTTACATTTGCTGGGTTGCAATTTTAAATTAAATTTTTTCAGACAGTTTAACACGTATATAAGTTTATTATTATGATCTTTTAGATCGTAACCGTAAATTACAATGTCGTCTAGGTATACGAAACATTTAGTACCAATTAAACCAGTAAGAATATTATTCATAATGCGCTGAAAACTGGAAGGTGCACCTTTTAACCCAAATGGCATCCTTTTAAATTGGTAATGGCCTAATTGCGTGCTAAAAGCCGTTTTCAATTTGTCACCTGGATTGAGCGGTATTTGATGATACCCTTCAGCGAGATCTAAAGTCGAGAAGTAAGTACACTTCCCAAGTTGATCTAATATGTCCGCTATGTTAGGTAGAGGAAATACATCGCTAATAGTAATATCATTTAGACGTCGAAAATCGACTACTACCCTCCAACGCTTATGGTTTACATCTTTAGACTTTTTAGGTACGATCAATAAAGGGGAATTCCAAGGACTAAAGCTTGGTTCTATTATTCCGTTCTTTAACATCTTATCGACTTGATCGTTTATCTCTTGTTTCGTGGATTGTGGTAAACGATTGGGTTTTATATTGATTGGACGTGAATTTGGTAGTAATGGAATGTCATGAACACCTTCTTTTGAAGTTGAGAGAGTATCTCCTGGTAAATGAAAGACGTCATTAAAACGACGACATATGTTCAAAATTGTTGTTTTTTCATCTTCATTCAAACCGTCAAAATCAAGATTATCTTCCAATAAATTGTATCTGTTATCTAATGGATTAGACCAAGAATTGGTAGAAAATACATGAAATTGATCTATTGGTTGTGGAACGATTTTAGACTTGCTTATATCAATAGGATATGTGTTACTATTTATAATGCTAATATAAGAAGTTTTGGAAGTTATAAGTAGGATAGTATTTGCTACATAGACTCCAGGTTGAATTTCCTGTGAAGCACAAAAGTATTCACCGTCACTTTCTACATCAAAACGACATGAACAAACCTTCTCGACTCTTGGAGGAATAATATTTTGAGCATCTGAGGCAGTAGTAAGAGATAATGAAAAATGACTAGAATTTGATTTTACTGTCAGACTATGAGTTTCAAAATTTATGCCACACTTGAATTTATTAAGGGAATCTAGTCCTAATATACCAGCAAAATTGATGGGTATGTTTTCTGGGGTTATTTGGAACTCATGATTTATTATAAAATTTTCTGTAATATGAATTTTACCATAACATAAAGCAAGAGTTTCGAATTTATGATTAGATAATCCTTTTATCATACATTTTTGCTTTGGGAAACAATCAGTATCTGGATCAAGAAACCTTTTGTTTACAATGCTGATGTCAGCTCCGGAATCAATCTATATCAAGTAGTACATAATTATAATGAGCTTTTGTTTTATCGATACTTGATGAAAATAAGGATGGTACTTCTTTAAAAATTTGAGAAGGCCCATCTGAATTAATTGATTTAGAATTTGAATTTTGTAATATATTTATGGATGTGATAGAACTATCAGAATTTATTAAACTCAATTGAAGTGGTTGTGGACACGAATTTAGATATCTTTTACTTTCACTCGACCAGACGTGTCCGTCGATGGCTGCTCGAGTGCCATTAAGTTTTCCGATTGTTTATTTGGAGATGATTGAATGGGGTTACCTTGATAAGTAGAACCATATTGGGCAGTTCTAGTGGCATCACTAAATTTTTTCTTTCTACATTGACTTATGTTATGACCTGCATTTTTACAATATGCGCAAATAATTGAAAATTGACGTACTGTAGGGTTTGCACTAAAAGATTGATTGGAAAATTTACCATAATTATTATGATTTGGATTAGGCGTAGTAATAGAATGTGGAATAGGTGGTCTTCGATTAAAAGAGTAGCAAGTATTTGCTGTATGTCCCATTTTATGGCATAATTGACATTTTGGAATAGTTTTCTTAATAGGCTGAGTAAATCTAGGATTATAACTATTAGTTTCACGAATAGAATTTTCTTCTTCGATGGCCTTAGCAATAGCATCTTTAAGATTAGTAAATCGGCATACCTTAATAATTATTCATAATGGATCTGTTAAGCCGTCTTGGAAAGAACGCTACGCTGTTGTATTGTTAAGACTGATAATGTGCTTAGCAGCATCTTTACCCTCTCGCTCTATACAAACGTCGTTCAGATTTGATAAGAGAGTTTCTATTCGGGTTGCAAAATTTCTTATATCCTCAGATTTTAGTTGTTTAGCTTGCACCAATTCGACATCGATCGAGAATCTGCGAACTTTAATTTTAAATCACTTTTTAATTCACTCCACTTATTGTAATCTTTGTATTTAACTAAATCATACGCTGGACCAGATAATTTTGATTTTAATACATTTAGAAACAAGGCAAAATCTGCCTCTGCTTCTAAAGGTGAATAAACTACGTCGCAACATGACAAAAATTTATGGAGATTATTCGAGTTACCATTAAAATCAGGAATAATCTTTAACATTAAATCTACATTAAGAGCGGTTTTCGCCATTTTGGACGATGCAATTAAAATTTTACTATCAAGATCACTCTCGGAATTGGTTTTAGTACCAGTATTAATATAATTAGAAGTTAAATCGGGTTTATCGATCAAAAAAAATGGAAGTTCTAAAAGAAGTGCCGAATTGTCAATATTGTTAGTAATAGCTTGAATGTATTGTTTATTTGAGTTCACACTATTTAAACTATCAAAGTACTCACTATTTAATTCCGTTAATTCCGTTTCCTCAGTTGTGTGTACTCATCGTCATTCATTGAAGTTCATTCCAAAAAAAAAAAACAGAAAATATATAAACGAATTAGAAAAATTATTAAGATTATAAAAAATTAAGAACTGATCAATTTAAAATAATTACCTTTATAAATTTGATATACACGTAATTCAAACGATGTAGATTTTTGTAATAGCATATATTATTATGCTTAATAATAAGTAATAGTTAGTCGATACAGCTAATTTGGATGACAATATGATAAGTAGAGTATTAGATATTGATGATTCCAGTAACAAATGACCTTGTTGATGACGTATTTTTTTTTTGATTTGGTAGTGTGGTTTATATAAATTTTTTTATATATATATGTATACACATAGATGTTCCAGTTGATAAAGGTTGATTATATGAGATCAATTTGTATGCAAAAATTTTGTTGAGTAATTTGTTGAATGCTACTCATAGTTAATTGTGATGAATTTTATTCGATGAATTAGAAGTTGATGAAACTTTGATGAATATATTTTTTCTTTTTTCTGTCACGTGGAAACATTTGATATAGCAGTACTATGTAGAGGTATATCCCTCAATTACCACTATTTGTATGTGAACTGCACCGTTGCACAACACGCGATTATTCTTCGAAGGTTATTTTTTTTTTTTTCACAATGTAACAATTTAACTTTTATCATTCTAATGCACTTTATATAATTATATTATATAAGTATATATTTTGAAAATTTTATTTGATATAATTTGTTCGCATTGGCTTAGGAAAATTAACTTGTGATGGACTTAACACAATAACGGATGCTTGATTTCGAAGTGATTTTCTCCGTTAAACATTTATGTATAATGTTCACGAATCTCTTCGCGACATCCCACCGCTGTCACCAAATATGTTATGGCTAAGCTCACCTTTTCCACCAAGCGTAATTTTATAATGTTTTTTATTATCACAGTTTATTAAATAAAACTATACCTGTTACAATGTCAGTAATTTTAATATAATTTATTTTATTTCACAATATTTAATGTTGTTCGTTTAGGAATCGAACGCAAATTGATTATCTTTATTTATTGAGATTCAATTGCATAACGCAATTTCTAACAATATACATAATTTTTATATATACAAATAAGACATTCTTATTATATACAAGTAATACATAGAAATAATAATAATTATGCAAATATTTATGCTAGTGTACTTATATAGTATAGGGCAAGTAATTTGTACCCTATGTACATATAACACGACTATATGTACATCAATGAAGAACCAATTACCATCGGCACTACATTGCACTACCAAACATAAACAAGTATACATATATATATATATATATATATATATATATATATATATATATATATATATATATATATATATATATATATATATATATATATATATATATATATATATATATATATATTCAGTTTAACTTCTTAAAGGCGGAAACCGTTTATAACCGTATGAAACCGAATATCCCTGAAATCTTCGTGTGGAAAGTGTCGCGTTTCTTTAATTTCATACTTTTTCGAAGTTTCAAAATGTTTTTGCTTTTTAACCGTTTAATTTTACATACATTTTCGGAAAATGGCTAAATGTAAAATGGCCAACCTCAATTTAAAGCAAAAACATGATGTAATCAAAATGAAAAAATTGGGGTAAAACGCAAGTATTTAGTTTTGTTGAAAGGACTAAATTGAGAAACAGTTTCGCGTGGGAACCGTAAATGATTTGATATATTATATATACATATATATATATATATATATATATATATATATATATATATATATATATATATATATATATATATATATATATATATATATACATATACATATATATATATATATATATATTATATATATATATATATATATATATATATATATACATATATATATATATATATATATATATATATATATATATATATATATATATATATATATATATATATATATATATATATATATATATATATATATATATATATATATATTGAATATGCTGAGTATTATATTATGTAGAATACAAAATATTACAAAATACTAAATCTAAATAAATTAAAATCAATAAATTTAAGCTATGTACATTCTATATTTATATTTAATTCCATTGAGGATTATTTAAAATACAAATTGGAATTATTTCACAGACGAGAATTTATCATATTTTAATGCGACCAAGCATATATACATAAATCAAAGTCAAAATGTACATCGATATAACGTAGATAAGTTTTAAGAAGGCAAAAACGAATGCAATTAAATTTTCAAGCCGTTTATAAATTGGTTTTACAAATTTTAATGATTAATTTCAATTGCGTTTCAAATATACTGCCACTCACTCTGAATATATGTGTGGGCAGTTCAGGTGTTAGCTAATTAAAATTTTTATTGAACTTTGAGTAGAACTTAGTTTATAAAACAATTTTAATTAGTCCAAATAAAAATACGAACTAAATTAAATGTTTCTATCTGTTTCCAATTACCAACATAACACACATAGAAAAATAAATTTTAAATTATTCATCCTTAATTTATTTTGTTTTGCTACGGCACAATGTCGCAGTATACAATTAGAATTTATTGGTGACCTATATTTTGTGATCCCTGTTTATTGCGACTTACATATAGCACAACAATGTTCGGAACGAGCTTTTAAACGCAGTTACATATATTTTTAGTATCTCGAACATTTTCGTATATATTTTAAATTATAAATCTTTGTGTATCGATTGTATGGTTCCGCTATCGAATACAACATCTTGAAATATAATTTCAACAGAATGACTAAAAAATAAATTATGGTGGTATAATTTTGTAATACCAAAATTTTTTTATTGTTGTTTATACGTTGAAAACGTATGTTGGATATGAAGAAAATTTTAATTTATATATTATGTATTATATATACAACATACACAAACATAAACTTAATTTTATTATTTAGTTCAACAAAACATAGAAATATCTACTTGTTAACTTTGAAATTAATTTTGAAACGTACATATATGTATGTATTATAATAAAATAAAATAATTTAAGTTCTTATGATGTAGAAGACTCTTTGTCTTATCCTTTTTAACTTAAATGTATTTTGTACTCGTCTAGTTCTTAAAAAACAAATTTATTTTTTCTATTGTATTTCGTATTCTTGTTGTTGTTAAAATAAATTGTCTTTTGTGTATATAGATAGATATAAGTACATATGTGTTGTAAAATTGTTTTCATGTTCATGTTGGAAAATAAGTTAAGTTATTTGATGTCAAGTGGACTTAGTTTTACACTCTGTGAGTTAATAAAATTTTACAAAAGCAAAAGTTAAGTGACGTTTGTGTATATACTGGATCAGCAGAAGTGGATAAGATTTTTTTTATATATTTTTTTATTCTAGAAATTATTTCTAAAGTTCAGCTTACAGATAATTATTATTACATATTTATATTGCAATCATATAGTAAAAGTTCGCTATGATAACATACTTTAGTAATAAAAAAGACAATTATAAAAGATTTAATTTATAAAACATATGAAAAAATCGCTTCAGTGATAAACGGTTATTCGAACAAAAAATTAAAATTTTCTTTCAAAATCTTGCCTTTTTATAAAATATGCGATTTTTTGAAATTTGAGTCATTCGTTTTCGTATTATGTTTAAATTCACTAAAGATCCCAGAAAAATTAAAAATGTTCATCAGGCAATACTATTCTCATCCCATCCCAGAATTTTAAAAATCATTCGAAAATTTGATATCATTTTAAAAATTTGCAAACGACGTGTTAGCTTATACATTCTTGTCGTAAGAAGTAATTGGCACAAAAGGCTCAGAAATTCATATGAATATGGCACCATAAATAAAATTAGGAGTTTAAGTATTGGTTCTCGAAAACCATGATTGCCGGAAAAAGTTTTCTTTGTTTTCGAGTTGACACGATGTCCACTTTCAGTGTTAAATCGTTGAGCATCAGCCGTATGTTGTCATTGGCGCAATGGGCCCATATGTATATCGCCCCATATAAGAAATACAACATTCGGCTGGTGTTCAACGGTTTAGTACAGAAAGTGGACATCATGTCAACTCGAAAACAAAGGAAACTTTTTCCGGCACTCAAGCTGTACGGGAACCATTAATTAAAATTCGTATTTCTAATATGGGGTAATATACATATGAGCCCATTGCGTAATTTCAACATACGGCTGGTGTTCAACGATTTATCACAACAAGTGATCATGTCACGTCGAAAACAAAGGAAACTTTTTCCGGCACTCATGGTTCTCTAGAACCATTAATTAAAATTCGTATTTCTTATACGGGGCCATATACATGTGATATACATATACACTGTGCCAAGTGGTGTAATTTAACTATTTTTGGTAAAAATCAACTTAGTTTAATAGAAACCTACTGAAATATACCAAAATGTCGATTTTATCATAATTGTAATAATTTGTTACTTCAGACCGCCACCATATTTACAATATACGGTATAAAAATAATTACACCACTTGACAAGGTATATGTATACCCTATAGTGTAAACAATAGCCAGTTTTATCCAAAATGTGGTGACACTCTGGTGTAATAAATTATTACAGGCGATTTTAATCGACATTTTGGTATTTTTTTTTTTTTGAATATTGGTAGGTTTCTGTTAAACTAAGTTGATTTGTACCAAAAATAGTTAAATTACACTTGACACAGTGTATCTACACCGTATATTGTAAACAATATCCAGTTTTATCCAAAATATGATGGCGGTCTGGTGTAATAAATTATTACAGGTGAAAAAATCGACAATTTGGTATTTTTCTTTGAATCTCAAGGTTTTTATTAAAATAAGTTGATTTTTACACAAAATAATTACGTTTTATTTTTCGGCGTCTTACCAGTGAACTTTACTTAATTTGTAATAAATTCTGGTCCACGTTTTATCTCGATATCACAATTACATCAAAAGATACAAAGTGGCGGTGTAGGTTCAATTTGATGTTACTCCATCCACGCTTTTCTTGTGAACGGCAAGAGTAATAAAATCGGAACCTGGTGTAATAAATTGTAATAAAATTGTAATAAATTATGGGCTAGGGGCTAGGTTTCGTTGTGGCGGGGTGATTTGGCTAGTGCAGCTTCAAGGCACTGAATAATTAGGCAAAACTTGAGAAACAAAAATGAAACCAAACACACAGTAAAAAAAGGGAATAAATATTAAATACAAAAAAATAAAAATAAAATGTAAAATTCATAATATACCAACAACACAACTATACATAAACGCAAAATCATATATCATTTAAATATATCATCTAAAATGATATACTCGTATAACCCTGATTGTGATATTAGATCCCCGAATATTTGTATATGAGATTGAACGACCGCGTATATTGAACGTAGTTTATGATAAAAGCCATTGAGCAATATAGAAAGTTTAAAAATAGTATAGAACTCGAGAAGACTCAACATTTTATCTTCAATTTTCATTACATTACACTAATTTAAACTAACATAAAATCAAATATCATATATCGCTATACATGAACATCATTATTTAACGGGACAAGATGGTATCGTCATCGTCAGTGAGGGTAGTGGTACTCCTTCTGGTTCAAATCATGTTGGTCCTGTCTTGTGCTGGAAGTCAATAATGTTCAAGTTCAAAATCTGTTGGTAATTGTCAATAAAACCTTTGACTTAAAATACCCAGACCCTCGTGTATATTTTAATGGAAACATCATTACGTATAAGACTAGTGATGAAAATAGAAGAGATCAATATTGGCAATATAAAGTTCGAACTTACAATCAGCAATTATTAAAAAAAATTTATAACATGCGTGTTTTTAATACTAGAAATCATCCACATAACCAACCCACTTGACAAAATTCTAATTACTGGAGATTTAAATCTATCATCATTTAATTGGACAATACAATGTTCGATTCAGCAATTTGCATGCAATTATTTTTGCAGTACCAGGGCTTTATGTAAAATTTTTTCCTTTAAATCAGAATTGAAATTTATTTACTTTTGCAAAACTTCCTAACTTAATAAAATTTTAAATCATTCTGAAATGTAGCAACATTTTGGCAAAATCATAATTTACTTTGCCAACCTTTCATCTCTAATTCAGAACTGAAAAGAAGCAAAGCGTTTTGACTAAATACAATTTTAAAACATTTATACAAACAAATTTTTTCGCAGGAGTAAACAAAATGCTCGAGATGACACGAGATAGTGAACGGCAGTTAATCAACTTAAAGAAAACCTTATACCAAATGTATGTTTACAAATTTATTTATTTAATTTATGTGATATGCCTCTTGAAGTCTGACAATTACTCTCTGTCAAACGCTAATTTACTAGAGCCATCAAAACTAGACCACCTGGACATAATTTAGAAAGACCCTTTTTATCTATAAAATTTTAAACTTAATTTAATTTTTAAATATAAAACACTATTCAAATGAATATTTAATTAATAATTGTCGTAATTGATCAAAGAGATGGGTATACCAGATTGCTAATAAAAATACGGTTTATTTGATATATCACATGACATAACCCAAATTAAAGATGTTAATAAATCATTCTGCATCTGTTCAGGTGAATTTTTACAAAACTTTCTAGCCCCTAATCCTAGATTTTACCAAAGTCATTTTAATAGAAAGATGTTATAGAAATAAAAAAAATTAAACATCTGAAGTAGATATTAAGTTTTCGTTGACAGAAAAATCAATCACATACACACAGACATTTTTATAAAATATTCAATTTGGATCCAGGGAACATAGAGATCCCAATTTGGAATACAAAAAGGTGAAGTTGTTTTTAGAATTTTGAATTTGTTTTAGTTAAAATTGAAAGTTATTTAAAAAAACGTGAATTTGCTTTGTAAAAAATTAAACTTGCTGTACTAAAAATTGAACAGAACTTGTAAAAAATTGAATGTGTTTTGGAACATCGTTAACTTGAAGCGCAAAACCAATATAACCTATAACATATATAAAATAACCTCCAAGAATACGATCCGTTTAATTTAGGTGAACCTGTTCACCGAGGAATTAATAAAGTAATCACTGCAGTGCAGAGGTCTCAAAAGGCTACAATGGTAAACAAATAACTTACATTGATAAGTTCAGTTTATCTCAATTTTAATTTATACAATTGAACGCTAACCTAAATACTCCGATACACGACGAACTAAATTTAAAGTCATATGGAAAATTAATTTAAAATTTCGAAATGGGTGGTGGGTGTGTTTCAATAGGGTAGGCGTTGACTGTTCTGGTTCTTCCGAGATCTCCTACGAGAGCCTGTAGCATCTACAAAAAATGTGGAATTACCGAGAAATGCTTTTCCAGAGAACAATAATTGTTCTAAAAAAGAAGAAATGCTGTAAGGCCAATGATGCATTGGTTGAATCTAACAATTTAAATAAGCAATTAAATGATACAATTGCTCGGATGCAGGAACACATAAGGATTCTTGGAAACGAAGTTAAAGCCCTTAAAGCAAAGGAAAACGTTGATTCTCCTCCTACCCAAAAAGTAATGGAACAAGAATACCATACCGATTAAGAAGAATTAGCTCACGAAACTGAGTGGATTAGAGTCAAAAGCCAGAGAAAAAAAGGAGAAGGAATGATACACCTACTCCTCCTCAACTAAAAGAGACAAATCCTAAAATAATCCAAAACAATCCAAAAAAATTACCTCCACCACCCCCAATAGTTATAGATGGAGTTAAAAACTATGATTTACTGTATGAAAAAATTAAATTATAAATAATTTCGAGATCAGAGATCTGATGAAGATCCCCGATATTGTACATGAAGTAAAATCTCAGCGAGTACGCTGCAGGCGACGATAGCTCCACGATGTAGAAAACGACTTGGCCTCTTCAGACTGTCTTAGACAGTATGAAGACCATGCTCAGGATCGAAACCGTTGGAGCCAGATGGTTCACTCAGTAAGGGGCCAGTAATAGCCTCTTAAACTGCTTATTATTATTATTAAGGCGTAAAGCGTTGCTAGCCTCTCAAGCAGAAGTGGGCAAAAAAACTTACGCTCAAGTAATGCTGAGTAACGAAAACAAACAAAAAACTCCTCAAACAAACGACATAAATCAAACGCTTAAGCTGATATAAAGCAAATAAAATACTTTTGATCAGCGATTACAGAAACTAGAATACAGTACTAAAGGAGCCATCCCTAAACAAAGCCATTTCTAACGACTAAGAATTTTATGCTGGAATGCCAATGGACTCCAGCAACTCTAAGGTCCAGGTTCTAGACTAACAGCAACTAAAGGGACTCCTCAATGCTATCAGAAAATACGGTTGTGAAGCCTTATCAAATGGTAAACCGACCTCCAAATAAAATAGCAGATCTAATTAATTTCTTATAGTGAAGAATTGGTATCTGTAAATTATATATGTACATATATAGATGAAAGTCTTGACTTAAGCTCTGATCACCTCCATACTTTTGACATTAAGTGAAAGGATCATTCAAAAAGAAGCCTATCCTAGTTTAGTAAATAAGCAAACAAATTGGGAATACTTTAGACTGTCTTTAGAAATAAAAATTAACTTAATTGTTCCGCTAAGAAGTGAGGAGCAATTAGAAAAAGAAGTTTACAAGTTCATATGTGACATACAGCAGTCGGCTTGGGAAAACACCCCTGAAGTTAAAAAAAAAATTAAGGAAAACAACTACCCTAGAGAAATTAGAGAGCTCTTGGCAGAAAATATTTGAACCACATGATGACCAATCATTGGAAGCCGTAATAATAACTGGAGAGGATGTACAGGAAAGTGAAAAAATCCTATGAACAACACCAAAAGAAGTCATGTATGAGATAAACCCAAATATGAATCCGAAAAAAGCGCCGGGTTACCTTATCACAGCAGAAATTTTAAAAGAACTACCAAGGAAAGCATTATTAAAGCTCACCAATACTATAAATGCCGCCTTTCGATTGAAATATATACCCAGCCTCTGGAAAAAGTAATTATAATTCCTAAACCAGGGAAACCACCACACAAAACTGGATCTTACAGGCCAATATCGTTATTACCAGTTATGTCTAAACTCTTTGAGAAGTTATTAGTAAAAAGGCTAAATCCGATAATTGAGAGGAAAAACCTGATTCCAAATCATCAGTTCGATTTTCGCTACCAACACTCAACATTAGATCAAGTACACAGAATAACTTATATTATTGATAGAGCATTAGAGGAGAAAAAAGTCTGCTCAACGATATTCTTAGACGTAGCACAGGCCTTTGATAAAGTTTATAAGTTAAGAACTGTACTACCAATGCAATTCACTACAATATTAGAATCATACTTGAAAGATAGATTCTTTAGAGTAAAATTAGACAATTCCTATTCTGAACTGAAAGAAATCAAGGCAGGAGTACCGCGTATTAGGTCCGGTCCTATACCTATTGTACACTAATGATCTCCCTGTATTAAAATCCAACACTGTGGCGACCTTTGCTTATGACACAGCAATCGTAGCTGTTGGAGATAGCATAACAAAGAATCAACTCAGAATTTACAGTTATTACACAAATACATAACTGGACCAAAAGATGGCGAATTACACTTAACGAAACTAAATCAGTTCACATCAATTTTACAAACAAACGACTCGAACATATTCCGGTTACAATTAATCAAGAAATAATACCGTATGACAACACGGCATGACACTAGATGCAAAACTACGATGGAAAGCACACGTCAAAAAGAAAAGTGAAGAAGTAGGGCTTAAATATAGAAAGATGTATTGGCTGATAGGAAGGAGCTCCGCTCTATCAACATACAACAAACTTCTATTATATAAACAAATATTAAAACCGGTTTGGACTTATGGTATCCAACTTTGGGGTTATACCAAACAGAGCAACGTAGAAATCATCCAAAGATTTGAAAACAAAGTATTAAGGAACATCGTTGATGCACCATGGTATGTTAGAAACAGAAACCTCCATAGGGACCTTAAAGTGGACACTGTGTCGTTTGAGCCTGCGTACAATATCTGACACAGATATATATATATATATGACACAGATATTGTACGCAGGCTCAAACGAACTAAACCTTTTGAGCTGGTGTAATTGCTAGTGTAAACAGCGTAATGCTGATCTAAAATAAAATATATTAAATAAAATTGGAAAAGAAAAAAGAAAAAAAAATTTCGAAATTTTAAAGTGTCGTTCATTATGTTTAATTTATATATTGTTTATTTTTTATGTCAGTTATAAAGTTTATAATTAATAAAGGTGATCTGAAATACTATAATAATCGAATTTTGTAGAAAATAAAAATGATAAAATTATTTAAGTAACACATATGGCTATTAAATAAAAAAGTCTGGGATGCTTTTAAAGTTTCTTGGGATGACATGCTAGTCAGGATTAATTAATAATCCAAGGCGGTAATGATTTAATATTATTTAATAAAAACTCTTAGAGATTTTGTTTATTTTTTATTTTTGCGAAATAATAATTATAAATGGGATTTTTCATAATGTTAAAATTTTTATTATGAAATTTCGGATGTATTTAAATCTTTCGGGTTCAAATTTTTCCTAATTGTAATTTTATAAGTAGTGCCATTAGCAAGATAAATTCGAACTCAATCATGGCTGGCCCTAGAATAACTTTAACTTTACACCAAAATTGAAAATCTCAAAGACAAATTTAATAAAATTTTCTTGAGTCAAATTAAAAATCCCAACAATTTTGTTTTTCTGTGAAATCGTGTATTAAATTTAAAATTTACAAAATTCCTTTGAAACTATAATGTTTTTAACAATAATTGTGATTCTGGAATTCGACAACCATGCAGATCTATATCAAAAAATTGTATACCGTTCAAATCACTATACTACTGATAGATGTACATACCACGAACGCTTCAAGTTAAATCAGATAGAGGAGTAAATAAAATCAAAAAAAATTACAAAAATAAACAAACTAAATAAAATAATTAAAAATCGTCATAATTTTAAACATATTGGGTTTTGAGCTAAGGCTGATATCCGAAAATGAAAATTCCAAAGCTAAGTTGCACTTTGTTGTATGCAGTTTAGCTAGTGAAATGGATGGTAATTGTATAATACTATATACAGATGTGTCAATATTTTATCTCTACAAATTTTTCACCGCGTTTTTCTGTGAGAGTAGACGATTAATATGAAGTAAAATACTTAGAGAGTTATGAATAGCGTAATTATATGAAATCACAGATACGTAGATAGGTAATGAAGGATTTGTTATGGGTATAAGGTCATTAAGTTTATTTTTCACTCCCATACAATTTGAAAAATTCCTTAGAATTGATAATGATACATAGATATAACTCATATATGTAGGTACATAAAGCAATTATAAATAGATAATAGTATCGTTATATTATTATAAATTATATTCGACCAAATTCCTCCAAGGTACATTGTTGATAAATAATTCCTTAAAATAATTATTAATGACTTATATAAATAAACTGTACGTAGGAGTTTCACTATAAATATTAATCGTACATTACAAGACAAAATTATATTTATATAATAATATATAATACTGACTTTTCCAAGAAGTCAAAAAGAAGTTATAAAAATAAATAATGACGTAATTCCACCGATTTTGTTTATTATAATTTCCAAAAATGAGATAATTGCGCCTAAACAGAAAATTTATTTTCATGGTTCGTAATAATAAATTTCCACTTTTTTTGTTGTTGGTATTTTTCGTCTAAAATTGAAACACGTATACATAGAATATTTGATTTCTAACTGAATTATTTGTTTTCGTATGCCTAAATAATTTAAATGCTGTAAATATTATATACATATATACTATATGTGTGGTTTCCTATATATGGATGTCTCTCAGTTTTACTTGATTGACAGACTTAAAAATATTAGAAAGTTCATAAAACTGGTATAACAGTACCATAACTTTATAGGCGGTTTCATACCACGATTACTTACTTACTTTATTTTTACATTACATTTTTTTTGGTCTTGATGAGATGTCAAGTTCAAAATAAAATTGTGTTCACATATGTACAAACAATTTTTTTTATTCAAAAGGCAAAGTTCAAAGTATACACCTAAGTTATTATTATCAACAAGAAATATATTTTTGAAACCGTTTTGTAGATATTAAAAAACTATTCAACATTTAACCTATATACTCGTATACATATATAAAGGAAGTATAACTTTTAATTTAATATTAAAATCCAAACCATTCTAAGATTAAATTATTTTATCATCGCCGGTACTTCGTTTATAAAAAACGTTATCTAAATTAGTAAAATTGTTTAATTGAATAACAAAAATCTCGAGTTACCTAAAATGAAACAGACGATTTTTTAGATTATTTAATTAAGTAATTTAGTAATTTATTCATTTATCTTTACGTTGAATACTAGTACATATATAGATAATATATTAAATGCAGCTGTGCCAGAATACCAACTTAAGGTAAAGTAGAAATAAACAAAAACAACAACAAAAGTTTTAAGAAAAGTTAGAAGTACAGTAAAATATACTGTCTTTTGTGTAATAAAATGAACTTGAAAGATTTTAACAAAGCCAAAAACAATATAAATAAATTATTTAAATGTATAGTTTGAATTTAATTAGTTTTTTTTTAAAAATTGAACATACAAATTGTTTAAATTAAATTTGATGCTTTTTCGTTATTTCTGTACAAAGTGTGTTCCAGTGAAATACAGTGAAATTGGTACATTTACATAAAATAATATAAAATTGATTAAAGAACATGAACATATTATTGTCAAACACTTTTGTTAAATATTATTACACTGTACATAATACAAACCGTTCGATACATACTCATATATAGTCAGGTACGAGATGATAATGATTTGACATTCATTAACTAATTATTGAGGTTTGACATAAAAAAACTTTTACATACATTAAATTTGTTATTCACATGAATTTTGTTCTAAATCTGTAATTTTCCAAATTTTTAGGGAATTAGGCGGTTAAGGACAACCAAGCTTGGTGTGACCTCATGTATGTCGATTATGTAAGTTTTCCGAATTTTCTTGGGAAAGTCCTAGGAAGCGACATAATGACATATATAACACAATGTTTTAATGTCGAACCTTTTCGAAAATTTTTTCAATTTTTGAAAATGTAGAGGATTAGGGGGTTTATAGGACAACCAAGTTTGGCATAACCTCATGTATGTTATAAGATTTTTCCGAATTTTCTTAGGGAAATCGTGGTAACCTATAACACCATAATGACGCATAGAAGATGTCATTGGGGCTGAGTTATTGGGTCTATACGGATTATATGATTTTTGCGAATTTTCCTGGGTAAATCATATGACGAATATGACAAGATCTCTTAAGTTCTCAGATATTCGAAAAACATACAATTTAGAAAAAAGCAGGGGATTAAGGATAACCAAGTTTGGTATGAAGTGCGTCATTATGGTGTCTGCTTTCTAGGAACTTCCCAAAAAATTAAGAAAAACCACATAATCGACATTATTATTATTATTATTAGTAAAGTTGGCTGAAACCCATGCAGGTTCCACACTCAATGCCACTATGGGCCCATGGTGCAAACCGAGGATTCTATCATAATTCGCAAATGCGCTCGGCTGCTCTGGCAAACTGTAATAGCTTAAACCAGGGTAGGGATGACAGTTGACCTAAATATAAAGACATATAATTAAGAAATCGGGACCTAACTACCTCGAAAGCGGGACGGCCACACACAAAGTGAATGCTGCCATCGTCATCTTCAAGACAGTTGTCACACAAGGAATCTTGGAAGTCCCATTCTTTTTAAATGGAGTTTAAAACGACCATGGCCGGTCAGAATAGCGACCAGAACTCTCAGTTGGTCTTTCTTCAAAGATAGAGCAAACTTTGTGAGCCTCAGATTAGGTTCACAAATGAAGTACTTAGCCACTCGGCATGTAGTAGAAGCTAGCCAATTACGCTTAGCCTGCAAAAACATGTAGTAATAGCTTCCTTACCACAATTAAAGGCCAGGGGCACTGCAGGTTCAGGTCCAATGAATTCCATCCTTGAGCCTGTTTTACCTAAAACATCAGCTACCTGATTACCTTCAATGCCACATTGAGCAAAGGTCGTTAATAAAATGTTTACTTGACCAGTTTGGAAGTGATCATAGGACTTCGTAATGAATTGAGCACAGGTTTACTATCACTGCATAGAATAATGTCTTTTCCGGGAACAGCGAGGTTAGAACCGTCAATCGCACAACGTGTGAGTGCAATCAGCTCCGCTTGGAATACAGTGCAGTTCCGGCCTAGACTCCCACATGATTGTAGGTCATGTTCAGGACAATAGGTTCCAAAACCTGAACCAAAATTAGAGTGAGGACCCGTCAGCGAAAAACACGAGCGACTGAGCCACCCTTGAATTCTTGAGACAACTACTAGTTTCGCGTTGGATAAACCACCGAGAAAGAGATATCAAAGCAGAACTCTGGCAACAATTTGTCATTAACCATATTAATTTCTGGTATATATGAGCTGAATAAATTGTAGATTTGTCTATGCCCTGTGATCAGGCCGAGAGCGTTCCACGCACCAATACACCGCAGGCGAAAGGCAACGGAGCATGCTGTGCCAGGATGACCGACTGCAGTGGGGGCAGACATAAAATTGCCTGCAAAGCAAGTATAGAAGAAGACGACATATCACTGAACCACAGGCCACAAAACAACAGACGCGTAAGATAGCATAGGTAAAGCTAGAGAATTGTAGAATAAACATCAGCATTTTGGGGGTCAGACCCCAGGACTTCCCAAATGCTCTTCTACACTGCCAGGAAATGGAAGTGAACTTTTGCAGTTTTATTTCAATATGAGATTTCCAGGAGAGTTTACTGTTCAGAATGACACCCAGATGCTTTACTGTGTCGGACCTAGCGACCGTTTCTCCAAAAACAGAAGGAGCAACTCAGAGCAGTGAAGCCGGATTGCTGTAGTTTTACAAGTAATTCGTAGATAACTAAGAGCCACAGGAGAGGTGACAGAACACCTCCCTGGGGGCAACCTGTGGTAACTTTGACCGAAATGGAAAGGGAGTCCAGCTCGGCCAAAGCAATGCGCGACCGCAGCAAAGATCCAGTCCAAGTAACAATAGTTTGGTCAATTCCAAAGTTTGATCAGGCTTCAGTGATGGAAGCGAAAGAAGTACTATCAAAGGCACCCGCAATATCGAGGAAAGTGCCCCCAAGAAATTCCTTAATACTAAGCGATCTTTCAATCCTCGTAACAAGTTCATGCAGCGCAGTTTCACATGATCTCTCAACTCTGCAACATAATCGACATAGTCATATACCAAACGTGGTTGTTCTCAACCCTCTAATGGCCTACTTTTTCCAGATTTGAAATATTGTTCGGATAGCTTAGACCTTAAGACATCTTCCTACATGACTTTCACAAGAAAATTCGGAAAAACCATATATAATCGACATACTTAAAGTCATACCAAACTTGGTTGTCCAGAACCCCTATCCCCTACTTTTTCCAAAATTGAAATAATTTTTGGATAGCTGAAACCCAAAATCTTCTTGGTGTAAGAGCCGGTTTGGTGTTAGCTTCCTAGGATTTTCTCAAGAAAATTTTATTTTTCTAGTGATAAAATTCGATTCTGCTATGCTATATAGTTATGCTATATGTTCCGTTTATGTTCTTTGTGTCGTGTTTTAATTTGTCATCGACACACCTTTTCATTAACTTCTCACATCCTGTAGATGGCGTATTTTTCGTGTACATTCCAGAATTTGAAACTTTAGCTAGCGATGAGCTTTGCCTATTGAATAATTTAATTTTTAGTCTGAAATTGATGTTGCACACTAAATCCATATTGAATTTATTGAAAATATTTCTTAATTTATTTGTATTTATTGGGAATTAAATCGTCTATACTCGTTTAATTGTAGTTGATGCGGTGGATGTAAATATAGAGCTGAGTGATTGTCTAGCCTTTATTCTAATTTTGCAAATAGTTTTATTGATTTTTGGGCACTGAAATTGTTCGATTCGAAATAAAAGTGTTTGTCAAGCAACATTTTACCACAGATATACCCCTCTTTTACTATAACACCAATAACTAGTTTTCTCATTTTGCTGTCATTTGCTGTCAATTTGAACCGCATTTGGTGCTTATATCGAAGCTCATTTGAGTCGAACACACACAGACATGTATCGTATTGTATCTTAAAGACAACCGATTTTGGGTTTATAACATTGTTTCTTGCAAAACCAAGGCTGTTCTTTTCGATCATTCACTTAAAATAAGGTCAGATCAGTCAAATTTCATTTATCATTTCTAAATTATAGAATTAACTTTTTAATATTGTATGATGTAAGCAAAAACTAAAATTTCCCTTTCAGAATTATCAATGAAGAGTTTGAAAGCGATAATGAGAGAAATAAAAAAATGTTTGGTACACCGCTAATCGATATTATTATTTCGAAACACTTTTATTAATCCGATAATAACTGAAAATGTCAAAATTGATTCTCGACTATCTGAAATTTCGATACCATCACGTCGACCGGAACGACTGGTTTCAAAAAGGAAATATAGCCCAACCTCGTAGAAACCAAAGACCACAAAAGAACCATGGCCGATAAATACCATTTCAAATTTAATATAAATTTTGGTTTTGAAGATTTACAAACAATCCATCAAGCCACATCTTGGATCACTAAATCAAATTGTATTCAAAATTAATGGGAAAAAGACATGCAAGCATTATTTTGAGAAAAATTCAAATCTAGACAAAGTTTGCAATTTGTATTTTTTTACAAATAAACATGTTGAAAAAGTTGATAATTCATTGAACACATGTTAAAAATCGAACCCGCAAGTGTGTGGATCCATTTGGGTCCAAATTTAAACTTAACAAAAATGTATAACTTGTATAAAGTTAATGTTGAAACCCGGTGAAAATTAGAATGAAGAATTTTAACAATTAACTTAACTATTCATTTCACTGCCCAGTAAAGGATCAGTGGGGCGTAATGTATAATGCATCTGTCCTCTTAAAAATACAATGAGCAACTGATTTAGCGAATTGTTTTCCATCCCGAAAGTCAATGTATATGCAGCTTATACTACACAGGAAAATATTTTATGTTTTCAACCTTACTGGTCATTGCAAGACGAATAGAAAACCTACTGTGTTGTATATGGCATGAAGCATTAAGCTTGCGCATTAAAGGTTCAGGCACACCAAGCGTCGGCGCACAAATAAAATTATTATTCATAAAACCATTAACAAATTTTATATTTTAATTAGAAACATTACATATTTAAGTAAATGTATCGAACGAAGCTACACATGCAAAAAACAACAACAGAAATAATTTTCATATTCCAGATGGTTTTACTGAAAATTATAATGATTATTCAGGTATTGAATATTTATGCGAGTGAGAAACAGAAGTGGATGATGCCAATGCCACGAGTATTGATATATTAAATCTAAAAAAAGAGTTAATTTTAATGGTACTGTCAATGAATGGCTGGAAATTGTGATAAACTGGGCAAAAACAGGGGCCCTACTATAACTTTCGGCTACTATTTTTAACTACTATCGTTTCCCTATAGTAGAAAAAGGAAACCAATATTATAAATTTGCTTTTGTTTACTTTTTTCTTCCTTTGCCTACTATAGGAAAACGATACCCGTCGAAAATAGTAGGCGCATGCCATAGTAGGGCCCCAGATGAGTAAATCTATTTTTTTCGATTTTAACCACCTTTTTTATTTTTAGTTAAGGAATGTCGAGGTGGAAATCCCTATACGCAACATCTTCATGAGAGAAGAGCGTGCGAAAACAAAATCTGGGTATGCTCTAATTTCTGACTCCAATTTAAAACCAAGCGCAGTACGGGGTAATCAAAAAATGTTATCTTGTTATTGTTATATAGTTATTTAAGTTTAAACTTTAGGTGTAATAACAATTACCACAGGACAAATATTCGAACAACACAGAGAGTCCAATTACTAGTCCTAGTTATACCAAAAGAAGTAAGATTAATTTGGAGGATAAAATACAATCAGTAGAATTCACATACATTAACGTAACATATAATTCTTGGAGTAATACTCTCGCGACAATTGGTACCTTCTCCACTAAAATCAAGTTAAATATTTGGGGTGACATACAGAACAGGCTGTGAAATTTTCAATAATTCTAGCATTAAGTGTAATAACCGAATAGATGATGATAACCATCAGTTATAGCTTAAATATGAAAACCAGGAATAAAACCCAACCTATATGTGACATATTCTGCATAATGTGACATAATTCTGAATTTTGAAATTAATAATTTCAAGTTTCAGTTTAAACAATAATATTTTTTTTAGTTTTTATACGAATAAATTTAGACCAACATAGACTATACATGTACATAAATATAACTTGCAATATATTAACTTTTCTATAAATAATAACTTACATAACAATGAAAATGTAATATTTTTCAAACTTTCTTACATAATTCAATAAAAATATACATACATACACGCAACAATATTAATTTTTAACTTTATAAGAGAACATCTATTTCTTCACAACTTATACGTGTACATAGTTGCCTTCCAAAATTTATAATTTTAAAAATTCCTAGAAAATTTTAGTTATTTATAATATATTATACATCGTCTTACTTAACAGTTCATAAACAAACTTATATTACATTATACATTATTATATTTAAGTTGGATATTAAAATAAGAAAAAAGTTTTACTATATATAGTTATTAAATAATATGCTTATTATACAATAAACTCGTATACAACATTATATAATTCATAATCACACAAATTATATTTGACTTTTGTGACTAAACCCAAATAAAAGTTGTTGTGTATAGAGTTTATAAAATGTTAACGAATTTATCTAACAGGTGATTATTTACTCCCACTATAGTTTTAGTACAAGCGAACACAATGTTATAACCCTATGTTGCGTTTATAATTAGATTATACTCAAAAATTTCATTCGCGTTTATTTATTTAATAATTATAAAACAAATATGTTTATCGGTTTATTAAAATTAAAAATAAAACTTTGCAACTTTTTTATAAACTAATTATTAAATACCGACAGGAAATTTTTTTAAAAACATGTAGGTATAAGTCTATGGGTGCATTTAGTCCATTTAGTCTTAATGGCTAAAAGCCTTTTTATAAAATTACCGTGTGTTTCAATTACACATCTAATCACATAAGATACTACATATAACACTTTATTTGTATACACTACACGGCTACACTATATATGATTAACGCAGTAGTATAGTGACAAGTAGGCTTTTATTGTTTCGAACAGAAAACCTGTTCTATTAAAAACAAAATTTTCTTCTTTCAAAAGTGCATTTTTATTTTCTTCTGTTCATTTGTTTCAAGAAACAATAGCGTATATTTATTACTATAGTTTAGTGTAACCTGTGCTCTGTACCCAGTAGCCTAATTCTATAACGAATAATTAAAGTGAAAACGCGAAAACGAGTGCTTTACACGTTTTAAATTTTAAATTTAAATCTAAAATAAAATATTAAATAATAATTTATTTATTTATTTCAATTGAACACCGAAAAACAAGTTAAATTTTAAGTATATATTTTGTGAATGTGTTTATTTAACTAAGAATATTTAAATGACAACAATAATAACAATTTTTATAGGCAAATCATTTCACGTGGAAGGCGGGCCAGTGCCGAACAAAAAGTAGCGCTTTTTTCCTATTTAGAGGACAACATAAATTTCCCCATGAAAGGTAAATAAATTCATTTAGATTTTCTTATTTGTTTCTATAAAATGATTTATTTTAATAGGTGCGAATGCGATGCGGAATTGAAAAATTGGCAGGAATTGGCCACTAAATTAAATGATATGGGGGGTGCATTAAAAAGTTCAGATAAATGGAATCAATATTGGAGAGACTTTAGGTATAAATACATATTTTAGTCCTTAGAATGTAGACAACATTTTTAATTTTCTGCCTATTTAGAAGAAACGTAAAATTGAAGGCTGCCGCAGAGAAACGCCAGATTTAAGCATCCGAAGTAAACGGGATCAATTGTAATGGTCTCCGCGAGTACGCTGGCTCGGTCACGTTCTGCCTGCTGATGAGGAATGAATTGTGCAGCGATCTCTGAAAGGAGAGCCACCATATGGTAGGCGCAGAGGTCGTTGCAGGCAACGATGGCTCCACGGTATATAGAATGACTTGGCTCCTTCAGGTTTTCTAAGACAGTATAAAGATCAAGCCCAGGATCGAATCCGTTGGAGCCAGATTGTTGAAGCAGTGAGGGGCCAGGAACGGCCTTTAAACACTGTTTTATTATTATTATTGTTCATTAATACCTGTAACACTGTAACAGTCTGTATTGATAAATTCAATTAACAAATCTGGAATGCCCATATTATATTTTAATTAACCCATGACGTATATGAATAACTGCGATTAGCCGGGAAACTATTTTTCGGTATGTGCGACAAACTTGGATTTGTTTTCGAATTGACGGTAATAAATCATACTTTGAAGTAATTTTTGGAGTTCAAAATACAATTTATATGTCTGATTGTCTGTGAAGTTAGAACGAAAAACACACTGGGAGCTTTAGTGGTTTGAGTCATGGATATTATATATCCTGTACTAAAGTTAGCACGAAAAATGGATTGTGCAAATTAGAAAACTTTTAAGCTAGTACGAAATCAAAACAAGTTTCACAATATTTATTCTTTAATATTTTCTACATAATAATAAAATATTATAATATTCAGTTAAATATTATTCTTCACAACAAACATCGAATCAAATAAAGAATATTGAATAAATCCAATAGTAATTTTTCAATTTGATGTAAATTAGAATAATTCTGTACTCGAAAATGCATTTGACCTTTTAAAGATTAAAGCCAAATTGAGCGTTTAGTACTTTCACATTATGTTCCATAGTAAATTTATCAATTTGATCTAAATTTGAAAATTCGTACTCGAAAATGCGTCTTAGAAAAATTCTGATCACAGGCATGGAAGGCGTCAAAGGGGTTTTCTTCAATCTGGAATCAAAACTAGACTTAACCTTTAAAGATTAAGCCGAATTAAGCTATTAAATAAATCCCATAGTAAATTTTTTGCGCCATAGAAAAATTCTGATCACAGGCATGGCAAACGTGAAAGGGTTGTTCTTCACCCTAGAATGGAAACTAAACTTGACCTCTTAAAGATTCAGGCCAAATTGATCTTTTAATACTTTCACATTATGTCCCATAGTAAATTTTTCAATTTGATTTAAATTTGAATAATTTCGTACTCTTTCGAGTACGATGCCCCATAGAAAAATTCTGATCACAGGTATGGAAAACGTCAAAGGGTTGTTCTTCAACCCATAATAAAAAACCCATAGAATCAATCCCATAGTAATCTTCGAATTTGATGTAAATTTGAATAACTCATGATAAGTTAATTCTTATCTAATACGCAATTCATTACCACTAGGCTCGGATACAAACCATCTAGGCTCCCAGTGTCAATTTCGTGCTAACTTTCCACCGGTCAATTTTTGACAAAACGCACAATTCAAATAATTTAAAATATTTCAATTTAAAATTAATGAATGTAACATTAAAAAAATTAGTTCTCAAAGGTGTGTGTGTGTGGCTAGTTGCGATTCTTATGGAATTTATCTAAACCCAATGTGTCTACGGTGGAATAAATAAATCGCTTAAGTTTCTATTTTAAAAGTTAAATCACTGTACAATACATTTCGCTAACTTCAAAAATAACTAAAAATATTCACAAACGAGATAGGCCATGAATATATTCTGGATTTCAACAAAAAAAGAATTAAATTGGTTACAATTTACATTTTATACCAAAAACAACAAAAAAATTTCGGTACGGAACACAATACACATCGAACTGGGAATTGAAGTTAACTTTACATGGCACGAACCTTTATTTATATATTTTTTTTTTACTTTCTCATAATACAAAAAACAAAGAAAATATAATAATTTTGAAATTGTAACAATGTGAATTTTTAATGGAAATGGAAGGCTTAAAGTCAGACGAGGAGTGCAAATTGACCAATGTCTGGCGCTATGTAATTCAAAAATAAACAAGGGTTTTCTATTTTTGTTTCAGTAACTTTGTTAAAACCTAAATATAATATTTTTAACAACGAAGAAAAATGGTAAGGAAATGTAGCCAATGTACTGGACTTAGCAATAACATAAAAGCTATTTACATACCAGCCTTAAAGCTGATTTATATTAAACTTTTTTTTTATCTTCATTCATCTTTCTGGTAGAAAGGTGCGCACAGAAAACTAGGTTGCGTTATTAGCAAATCTATACTTAATTCTTAAATTTCAGCACTTCCTTCTATCGGAATTTGACATCAATTCCTAACGTCATTTTATATAAAACGTAAATTTATAAATAAAATCGAATAATTGAATTTAGAATTTTAAATCTTGAACATGTATCTGTCAAAGTTTTGAAAATGTTATGATATATGCACGTAGAAAAATCTAAATTTTCACGTATAAATTTTCCAAATTTTTAGTCGTATACTCCAAAATTTTAAATTTCAGTAATTCAAATTGAGATTAGTTGATTACTCAAATTTAGCAGTTTTTTTTTCTTTTTAATTTACTTTGATTTTTGGCGCAGTTTATTTATTTGGTATTTTGAAATTTAAAATTCATCGTTATTTTCAAAATTTTACAATTCTAAATTCGTAATTTTAATTTTTACTATCGAATTTTCAGATTTCTCAAATAATAATTTTAATGTATATAGTTTAACCAAAGCTCGTTCCGATGTTAATAATTTTAAAATTTAGAATTCATTTCAATTTATTAAAATTTGCAACTCTATAGGAATTTTGCAATCTGATCTAGAACTTTAAAATTTTCTTAAAATTTACATAATTTTCTTAGCTTACATTTCTCTTTGACTGAGTCAATCATGAAAGTGTTTATGGCTTGTATAATAACATGTTCTTGCTAGTGTTTCAGATTGAGACAACCTTTCAATGATTTTTATGTTTTCCCATCAATTTCACGCACTTCATTAAATTTCAATCAATAATCCTCATCGCACCTGTAACTATACGGGTGGAAAAATTCAATTATATTCTACTTGATTAACGATTATTTATTTACATAAATATACTTAATTTTTTGGTATTTACATAATGTATCTACACACTCATTTATAACGAAAATGGGTGTTACAGTATACGTATGGCAAATTGGTGGGTTATTACCATATCATATTTAATTTATCAATTAGTTATATATATATTGTAATATTTAATAATTTTTTAATTAAAATTAAAATTCGTATTGTATTATTTTATATTATACGGTATAGAGACGAATCTGTACAAACGACATGAATATAATACCTTAAACAATGTCATCACTGATTGAACACAAAATCGATATCGAAAATATATGATTTATTTTGTATATTTTAAATTCAAATAATAAATAAATTTTTAATAGATTGTAATTAAATTTCAAAAATGCTAATCAGCATGAATACAGTCTCACCATTAACACAACTTAATTCATTCCAATTTTAATTAAATTATTCGAGCTTCGATTTAATTCACCTCAATAGAATGTTATGAATTTTGGATAAGTGTGCCAATACCAAGAATATGGCTTCTGAATCAAAGTAAAATACTTGTATAACCTTCATTTTTATTATAGTTTACGTTAAATTTCTATACATTTATGAAAACCACCGGCTTAAAATGTATGTTAATCTTCAAAACCATTAGTTACATACTCGCCCCATCCAATTATACAAACGTCAAATTGTTGTATAAAAATGTAATTATTTTTCCTGTACCTTCCAGCAATGTTAATTTAAAATTGGTTCCATTATTGATACGAAACAAAATAAATGGACAATTTAAATAAATAAACGCAAATGGAATTATCTACAGTAGAGCTAAATCACAATTTGTATGTATAGCTATATAAATTGACATTTTATCAATATTTATATATTAGGTAATTTAAAATATATATATACTTATATACATTTGGAAATTTTGTTTGTGTAACCATACCTAAATGTATTATAAAAAATAAAATTGTAAATATAAACCTATCTGGTGAGATAGGTAACCGCCTAAAAAATCCTCATTCATATTTTTATAGTTGATTATTGTGACATATTGATCACAAAAATGTAATTTAGTATTATTTATTTAATTATTTGCTTCGCTTGTGCATGAAGTTAGCCAACCTGTCGATAATTTGTGTACGCGCTCCTTCTGAACTCAGCCGGCCCCAAGATAAAGACTCATTTTACAATGACTTGGACGATCTAATGGAACACGATTAATTTAATTGAGGACTTATCGGTCAGCAACCAAATACGTTGGTAGCGATCATCATTTGGTTGATGCAAGGCCATACGATGGAAGTTTCTTTACAAGTCTATATGGGAACACAGCGAAACGCATAGAACGTTTTGACTGTGAAGGTCTGATAAATTAAGATCAAAAGAAATGATATTGTCAGCGACAGCATTGAAGAAGCTTATTGCCAGTCTGACTTTGTGAACTCTCTCTAAGTGTGCTAAAGTAAAATGAACTAAATCATATTTCTAAATTCTATATCTTATTACATTAAATGTACAAACATTTAAAAATTATTCACATTAAACAATTGAGTTAATTTATTAATTTAGTTTTTATTTATTAAATATTTGATTTAAATTAAATAAAATAAATTAGCCTTTTAATTAAAATTATAATTGGATGCGTACACACGCAATGATTCGTTTATGTAAACAATTAGGTATAATACAATTGAACAGTCTTGGTGTAACCTTTATGACTAGTAGTAGCCTATCACATATGACACACATTTGAGACTCGTTAGCGTAACACAAAAACTGTTCAATTGTGCTACACCTAGGTGAAGACAAAACGTTACATTTATTTCCCTATTATGGTTCTCAATCTAAGCGTCGACTTCAAGGCGCTGCAATCATATTTTGGTATTATGGTTCTCGCCGTGAGCACGATGTGAGTGAAAATCTCATCTAGATTTTATTTGTGGCTTGAGCGGGAAATTATATTTTTCAACAGTTACATACAAAATTGAAGACAAAAGCACAAATGTGTTTGTTCTTTTAATATATAGATAAACATTACGGCCCGTAAAACTGTGGCCAAAATTAATACCAAAACACAACTCATGCAACTTACAGTCACGGTGAGAGAGAAAGCAAGAATCATATAGGACTTTTATTTGTTTCATTTCACTTGGAACAAGCTAGACGTAGGAGAGTCCACTTAGTCAGATCCAAGTTGATTAATAAAATATGCGGTATACGCATATAGAAAAAAATTATAATAGACCGCAGCTCAAAACAAGATAGTCAACGGTAACGTATAAAGAAAAACAGTGTTATCCGCACAGAGTTGAGGGTCTCTCAGCATTCTAAATTCTAACTAGCATAACAGTTTCAAATAACTTTCTAATACTAAAACATAATAATAAAGACTATAATCCAGTGGAAACCTTATTGAATTTATTTAAGAAATATAAAAATAAATAAATTATAAATTTAAATTTATTTTATCAATATCAAAAATACTATTTTTATTGATTTATAAATCGATTGAAATTCTTCCCTGAATTGGACTCGGTTTGGTTGATCACCTTTTGATCCAAATGCGATTTCTTTTTCGTAGTTAATGTCCTCTACCTTTTCAACCTAATAATTGGATACCATCATTATTAATCATATACATATAAATGTTATGAAACGTAATACATGCTTCAGTTGTTCTAACTATATTTTCCATTTTCAATTGGGCATTACGCACTTACAAAAGTAGACTGCCCACATACTTTCAACTGTTCAAAAGGGCATTCCGACCAGAAAGATTACTACCAGTGCTTAAACGTCATTGAATTTTTTTTTGATTGCTATTGATGCGGCGTTCTTAAACAGCAATTAGACATTACAGCAATTGACTCCATTGAACATGGGTATAGCCACTATCATCCGACAAAAAATAACTGGTCGATACAACTTTTCTTTGTATGCATTAATTTTATTTTAAAATTTCAGTCAAATTCAGTCAATCACAAAAAAATCAAGAAATTATCTATTCGCTGTAATCGGTTGTATAACAGAACCAATACGAACCACATATACCAATCAGACATCTTCTTGAGTTTATCATAATTTATAATTAATATTTAGAGAATTTATCATATTTGGATATCAAATCTCCAAATCATATAAAACATGGATATCAAATCTCCAAGGTAGCAAACGGTGGTCTGTCCAGAAAATATAAAACTGTATAGCCTAATATGAAGTAATTATTCTAGCCATAATTGGCTAGATTTTTCATAAAAACTTCTGAACTTCCGAACTCATATAAAATTTCATAAACTTTCATTCTGCTGGATTACAAACGTATTCATATTTTACGGGCTTACTTTGATTTCAGTATCGATTGGTGGTAATAAATACACCAATTTCATGATTGTCAATATAATGGAGATTCCAGCTTGTATACTATATAGTCATATAGATAGCAATCTCGGATCGGGTACGTCGCAAACAAGTACTTTACCCATCATTAATATTAAGTGAAATATCATTATTAGTTTACCCATTTGTCTTCGATTGGTATTGGATTAAGATGATAGTATTTATGATCGGTAAATTTGTAATCACCGTATCATTTAGCACAATATACATTTACACTTCTGAACTGATACCGACAAATTTGCGCCAAACATTAGTTGGGCTCTGCTCGGCATCCGGTCGAATTGGATCGATCTTAGCACCTCAGGTACCACTCCTAGACCAATTCATTAGCCGCAGGCTTACTAAGCCTTAAATTTCCAGAGACATTAAATCCAAAACGATGCGGACGAAGCGCTGAGAATTAGTAAAAAGTCTACAAATACCAGTATAGCATGGAGGACCTGTTGTAATTTACTTATTTAATTAGAAAGTTATTAATAAAAAATGTGAGAAGTTTTTTTTTGTTTACCGACTATGGATTGTGTGTCCGAAATTCGTGTACGTGGAACGAATAAATTAGTTCTTATCCCTTGTATGGTAGTCAACCTTTTGAACTTGATATCATAAAATAAAGGATTTATAGATTGAATTATAGATCAATATAGAATAGTTCATTATTACAACTTTGATTAAACGGGTGTCGAGCTGATATTTTATTTCATCATTCAAAAAGCTCTTGGAAGCTTCCTCGTGTTAATTTTAAAACTATAGAATTTTTGTTTTGTTATTTTTGTATATCATTTTTTAATACCAAGCAACCTTGTACTTTAAGTGTAAGCTAGAAAGCTTACATAATGATCTTTTCTAAATTTCTATAGAAGAACGGCATATCCCTCTTAAGTCAACTTTAATTGTTAAAATGAAAGCTCTTTGAAATATTGAATAATTCATGCCAGATAATAACATTTTACACTCTGTCAATATCGATTGCGCTTTTAACAATTTTCCACTATTCATAATTCTCACGGCATAGAAAGTCTTATGTGAGAAAGAGGGGCAGCCATCTTTGTGGTTTGTTTCAGAGAAGCTAACAAGGATTTTTTTTTAAATTCTATGTTTCGGAATGAATTTAACTATTTTTACATGTAGTTCCAGCATATATGAGCCATCTGTACACGATGCAAAATTGAACAAAAGACTATCCATCGAAAATTGAAGCAGCTTATTCCGAGGTATTTTATGAAATTTGCAAATGGGCTTGTGATTATCGCATAAATATGGAGCCGTAACAGAATTATTACAGAATTCGAGAAAGAATTGCGGCTGCGTCAAAAACTGTTTGTTCCATTTTGGCTAGATTATTTGGCAAATAATGCAGGCAATTTAGATCAACAAAGTACAAAATATTTAAAAAAATAACAATAATTTATATATTTTAAAGAACAATCTCAGTATTACGGAAAACGGCTGGTTTACGATGGTAGTAACAATTCGATGACAAAGAAAGCCTATCATGGCGATAAATGAAAGCAGAAAGATTGGTTTACACTATTAATAATCTTAGAACGACTGCACGTCCCGTATTTCGGATTAATTTCGAATTATTCCATAAAAAATATCGTTCTATTCAAATGTACTGCACTGTGTATTTTTGTAATTATTATAAAAAGAACAACAAAATATAGCCCATAATGAAGTGCAACAACGTCTCACAATCGCGAGGAAAAACAAGGCTGCTCTTGCAAGAACGGCAGCTAAGCGGATTTGTAGACGGAAGAAGCGAGAATGGTGGAAGGCCGAGGTTCTGAAAGTACAACAACTCAGCAATGAGCGCAGTTCGCGTAATTTCTTTAAAGGAATTACTGGACTGCACCATACTTTCAGGCCTACGTCAACTGCCATTCGGGACCGGGATGGAAACCTCTGTGCCAACATCGACGCAGTACTTGACGCATGGAGTGGACACTTTACTGACCTGCTTGATGTCCATCATGCGTCACAGACTGTTGTTGAGCCACCTCTAATACAGACTGCGGAGAATTGCACTGAGGAGCCATCCCATGAGGAATTCACTAAAGCCATGCAGATATTGAAACGAAACCGTGCACCTGGAGGGGACTGCATTAATTCGGAGCTCTTGATATTCGGAGGGGATACTTTGTTGAACTGTCTTTTCGACATTATTTGATTAGTATGGCGAACCGAAGTTATGCCTGACCAATGGAAAGTGGCCGCGATATGCCCCATCTTCAAGAAGGGAGACCGCTTGAAGTGTGAGAATTATCGCGGTATAGCTCTCCTTTGCACAGCGTACAAGTTACTGTCATACATTGTATTGGATAGAATCACTCCTCTAGCGGAGGGCTTGGTTGGTGACTATCAAGTAGGATTTCGTCCGAATCGATCAGTCATCGATCAGGTCTTTTCGCTGCGGATGATTCTATCTAAATATTATGAGACATCCATCCCCGTACATCAGGTGTTCCTGGATTTCCGGCAGGCCTTTGACTCGATCAATCGAGAGAGTTTATGGTCTTCCCTGGAATACCTAGGAATGCCACCAAAACTGGTACGACTATGTAGGATGACAGTGACGCAGTCCCAATGCTGTGTTAAAGTTGAGAACAGGCTATCGACAAGTTTTGTAGTTAACTCGGGTGTTCGGCAGGGAGATGCTCTGTCCCCGATACTCTTTAATCTCATGTTGGAGTACATCTTTCATAAAACTGAAACACCGCAGCGTAACATCTTATATCGCCAGTCCAATCAGGTGCTTGCATATGCAGATGACATATGCGTGATTGGACTGAATAGCAACGGAGTGAAAGAAATACTTGATCCGCTTGTAGAGTTTTCAGCTTCAGTTGGACTTCAGATCAATGAGTCCAAAACGAAATACCTGATCTCTGGTTTTAGGGACAATGGCACACCAGATTTTAGTAGTGGCCACCACACGTTTGAGGGAGTGAGGAGGTTCAAATATTTGGGTTCTCTTATCACTCACGATAACAGTGTGGGTGAGGATATTAAAGTGCGGCTGGCAGCTGGCAGTCGTTCTTTGTATCCTCTAAGACCACTGCTAAAATCTAAACACTTATCAAGTGCCGTGAAGCTGAAGCTTTACAAAGCGTTGATCAGGCCCGTTGTTATGTTTGGATGTGAAAGTTGGGTGCTGACGGATGAGTACGAGAGATGGCTCCTAACATTTGAGAGAAGAGTCATGCGTGTGATTTACGGCCCAAAACGCGAAATAGACGGTACCTACCGAGCTCTGTACAATATCGAGATCAGAGATCTGATGAAGATCCCCGATATTGTACATGAAATAAGATCTCAGCGAGTACGCTGGCTCGGGCACATTCTGCGTGCTGATCCGGAACGAATTGTGCAGCGATCTCTGAAAGGAGAGAGCCACCATATGGTAGGCGCAGAGGTCGTTGCAGGCGACGATGGCTCCACGGTGTAGAGAACGACTTGGCTCTTCAGATTGTCTTAGACAGTATGAAGACCATGCTCGGGATCGAAACCGCTGGAGCCGAATTGTTGACTCAGTTAGGGGCCAGTAATGGCCTTTAAAACTGTTTTAATAATAATAAAAAGAACATAAATGGAAATTTTGAAATCTACACAGTCAACAATCTTTTTAAAATTGTACAGATATGTATTTAAATTTATTTGTATTTTATAAAATATGTTTTAAGAAAACATAAGATATAGCGAATTATCGCTAAGTCCTGCTCTAAGTTTCGTTGAAAAATTACCAGCACTGGAGAAAACCCTTTCGCTCTCGGTAGATGTTGGTCGAATAGATGTGAGTGCCTGCAACAGCATTTTCAAATTGAAAGTAATCTCTCCCGTAAGTTCAAAAACGTTTATTTCTTTTAACAAATTTTTCTCGTTATTTCTGTTAATGGGCATTTTTTGCAAACTGTCGTTCATTGCTAATTGCAATGCGTTCTCTAAAGTGGACGAAGTATTAGGTAAAGAGACCTCCTCATCTGATACAGAATCCTCAGTAACATTTTCCAAACTGATATTATTAACGCGGCCCAAAAAATGTTTTGACATTAGTTGTTTTGCTAATGAGTTTAAATCAATATTCCTTCTTTCTATGATACGCTTTTCTATTGAGCCTTACAAATCCTTACTGAGCAACGTGTTCTGCTCGCGAAAAGATTTGAAAAGGAATTTCTTCAATAAAATGAAGTACACTGTGAAACTGCAAGGATGTATAAAAACAAAAGATAAATTATATAGCAAAGAAATGTTTTTACTCACATCACTTTGATGCTTCTGGATCCTTAAACGCAATTTATTACTCGTTTCGCCAACATTTAATTTACCACATTCACACGGAATTTCATACACTATGTTATGATGTTGATCAATAGGTATTTTGTCTTTTAATTTTGAATATGATCTATACATTTTATTAGGAATTTTATATCCTATTTTGAAATTTTGATTATGGGCTCAGTATTAATTATAGTGTTATTGTGAATATTATGGTTGTTATTGTTAGAGGACAGATGTTTGGCTTTTAAAATTGCTTTTTTAATTATGTTGTGTGGGTAGTTGTTTTTATGTAGAATATCTGTATTGGTTTTAATGTTGTCGCTATGAAATTGAATATTAGATAATGACAATACTCTGCGGGCAAAAGACACTGCTAAGTTAAACTTCATGTTAGGTGGATGTGATGAAATGAAGTTCAAAATGCGGTCTAAACTTGTAACCCTTTTGAACAAACAAGTTTTAATTTTGTATTGGTTCCTTATTAGAGTCATATCCAAAAATGGTATAGGACAATCTAATTCTTCTTCAACTGTAAAATTGATATGTTGGTCAAAAGTATGAAATTTTTCTAAAGTATTATTAATATATTGTCTTGGGATTGCAAGGATAACATCATCAACATACTTCTTTATCACTTTCGGTTGGTGTTCTAGTAGCGGTAAACATTTGTTAAACAATCTTTCCATAACCAAGTTCGCAAGTATCGGTGATAATGGATTACCCATCGCAAGACCAAATTTTTGTTTATAATTATTGTTATCTATGACATAATTTAACAGTTTCAAAAAAGTATCAATATCAAGTTAAATCCGTCGTAAATTTTATTTCTTCCCATCTTCTTCTAACTTCTTTTATGGCTATTTTGGTTGGAATATTAGTAAAAAGTGATAAAACATCAAATGAAACAAGAATATCATCTGGTTGGAGTTTTAGGTTATCAATGACATCTTTCAACTCATATGAATTTTTAACATTATATGGACTATCAATGGTTAAGTTTCTAAGTATTTGGCACAAATATTTAGCTAACGCATAACACGGTGTATTGATAGTCGATACAATAGGCCTTACAGGATGTCCTTGTTTATGTATTTTAGGTAGGCCATACATTCTGGGTGCAGTTGAATTTTTGACAACCATGACTACAGTTTTTTTGCTTGTATCACTTTCAACGACAATAATATTCGACTTGAAGAAACGTCCCAAATTAATATTTGATTTATTGATGAAACTAATATGTGGATCTTTAAAGCTATTCATCCTACTCTTCATATATTTAATCATCGTTAAAGACACTACTAATTCACATTTTTGATGCTTTAAAACAAGATTGTCCGTATCAATAATATATTCTCAACATCTGCTAATAGTGAAAAGCAAGGAAAGTTATAATTATTGGAATGTTTTAACGTCATTAGGGATTTCAATGTTTGTTAGATTAATAATATAGTTTCCATTATATATAATTTGACACTGTTCAGAAACACAAATGTTATTAAAGTTATTGGTCAATCTAATCTTATGTAAGTCATGCATCATCTTATTGTGCTCAAATTGTGAATATTTAAGAAATTGATAATCATTAAAAATAAGACTCACCGATAAAATATTATCTAATATAACTAGTTCTTCTATCATACCTTCCAGTTGTTTAATACAAATTTTGATTTCTAAATTTAATAATTGTTTTATCACTTTGTCACGTATTTTCCTGGTTTGTTCAATAAAATGTGGAAATCCATGGTGCAAATACATATTAATTCCCTTTGTTTTGTTTTGCAGAAAAGTCGGGAATGGTGATTTTGTCATTAATCCGAATGTATTTTAGAATAACCTTATTAATGTAGTTGTTATATGCTTTTTGAACCACAAATTGGTTGTTACGACTTTTTATAAAGAACATGGCGTCACTTTTCAACACGCCGCCTTATATAATATAAATTTGTTTTATAGAATCAGCTGATTAAATATTCCTTTCATTTACTATTATTAAACGTGTGATATATGTATTATATGTATTTATATATATTATTTTATATTGTAAGGTATACTTTGTATGTGTTATATGTATATATGATATTTTTTAGCGCGGAAAACTTTGCGCGCTAGGCTTATATACTTATTTCAAAGTAGGATTAATTGATCAGTGACAACCAACAAGCACTATTAGTGTTTTACAATTTTTTATTTAATAATAAATTAAATTTTAATATGGATTTATTTATAAATTATTTTAATGTTGTTGTTATACAATATACATGGATATTCTATTTAAGAATTTTTTAATTTTATGTAAGTTATCTTATTTTTTAATGTTTATTTTTTAACTTTTTTAAAAAATTATATTTACATATATATTATATATCATTACTAATTTTAAGCTATAGAAATTGTAGAATTTTAATTTTCAATTATACTTATTTCTATTCTGTAGATCTTGAAAATGGGCATTTAGTCCGAAATATCGATAATAACAGTTATATAAATTTCTTTAAATTCTGTTATGAATTTTAATTAATGGATATAAACTGTTGCTGATATCACACGTTTAATAACAATAGATGAAAGGAATATTTTAATTTAACAAATAAAAAAACCAAACAATTTACATTTTTTATAAAACTTTTTGTTTTTGACATGTTCTCTTTATTTTTAAAATGTTTTAAATGCTTTGCGCATTTGCCAATTTAAAAATATAAATTAATTTATTTTGTTTATTGTTTGTTTCCATTGTTTTCAAAATATACGAATAATTGAATTTTGTAATATTAGATTAATATAATAATAAAAAATATAAAGCTGCTTTATTATTTGATTTATTTTGATATTTGCGGCCATTTTGTAGTTAGGTATGTATATGTTTTTCGATTTTGCAATTTCGATTTTTACGTTAAAATTAAATGTATGTATTTTTTTTATTATAATTATATATTTAATTTATACATAATTTAATATAATAGATTTATATATTTATATTGGTAAATAAAAACAAAAACCAAATGTGTGCATTTTTGGATTAATCAATTAATAATTTTTTGGTTCAACGAACTCAGAGATATGAAACGGATATTTAAAATTTAACATTAAAGCATCGTACATAACATCGGGAGAATTTACCATAGTACATTTTTCCCCTTTTTATCAATCTTTCGATCAATCAAATCGCTTAAAATGTTATAAGCCCCTCCTACTTGTGCCATACTCGAGTTAAAAATTTTTTATCTTTGAGCAAAATGATCCGCAGGGTTACCAACAAAAAATATTGTTTTTCTAAATTATGACTGTAATACGCAGTGTACTATAGATGAACTGCATATTATAGTTTGCTCTTTTTGAATTTTGACGTTTAAGTTTATTTTATTTTTCTATTCCGTGTCACCGATAATTTTTGTGTACATATGTATATTGTTTTAATTATATTTCGTGTAGCTAAGCTATTTAATTTTATTATAAGATTATGTAATATTATAATAAAATTAGATTTTTATATAATATAATTATTACCTATTATCAATTAAAATAAATGATTTTCAGCAGGTATTCGCATTCATTCAAAATTCATAATTTGTGAGTATCCAAAATAAACCGTAGTAGAGATAATAATCGGTCATAGAGATCAGCATCGTTTTGTCCTACGGCATGCCGATCTACCAGAAATCACCCACCTTTCGTCATTTGATTAATATTAATTATTATATTGATTGTTGTCAGTAAAAAGTGCAATACAGTTCCAAAATGTCTCCGTTTAATTTGGAATTGTGTTTTGTTGTTGTGTAGTAAATTAGTGAATCAGTCCCAATACGGCCATATCAATATTTTGCTCCATTTCGATAAATTTATTTGTTATTTAAAATGGCCGCTACAACTAATAAATTGAAAAATCTAAAATAAGACATGTTATCTCAAAACGCACAATAATAAAAAATTTAGTATTGACATAGCCAATCTCAAATTGATAATGAAAAATTTAGCAAATCTAACAAAATGGGCTAAATTTTTGGCGAAAACATCAGCGTCTAACTTCAACTCAATACTATGGTAAATTCTCCCGATGTTATGTACGCTGCTTCAAGCAGCCTACATAACATCGGGAGAATTTACCATAGCATAATTCCCGGTCTCTCGATCAATCAAATCGCTTAAAATGATATAAGCCCATCCTACTTCTGCCATACTCGAGTTAAAAAAAATCTATCTTTGAGCAAAATGGGCCGCAGGGTTACCAACTGAAACATAATTATTTTTTAAATTATGAGCAATTTTTAGAATATTGACAAAAGAGCAAACTGTAATACGCAGTGTAACATAAATGTACTGCATATTATAGTTTGCTCTTTTTGAATTTTGACGTCTTATTTGATTTGATTTTTCGATGCCGTGTCACCGATAATTTTTGTGTATGTATATTGTTTTAATTATATTTCGTGTAGATATTTAAGTTTATTATAAAATTATGTAATATTATAATAAAATTAGATTTTTATATAATATAATTATTACATATTACCAATTAAAATAAATGATTTTACTCGCGTTCATTCAAAGTTCATAATTTGTGAGTATCCAAAATAAACCGTAGTAGAGATAATAATCCGTCATAGAGATGAGAATAGTTTTGTTCGACGGTATGCCGATCTACTAGAAATCACCCACCTTTCGTTATTTGAGTAATATTAATTATTATATTGATTGTTGTTAGTAAAAAGTGCAATACAGTTCCAAAATGTCTCCGTTTAATTTGGAATTGTGTTTTGTTGTTGTGTAGTAAATCAGTGAATCAGTCCCAATACGGCCATATCAATATTTTAATCCATTTCGATAAATTTATTTTTTATTTAAAATGACCGCTAGAACCAATAAATTAAAAAATCTAAAATAAGACATGTTATCTTAAAACTCACAATAATAAACGATATAGTAGTATATGTATAACCACTTTGGTAGTAAAAGTGGTATTGACACAGCCAATCTCAAATTGAAAATGAAAAATTTAGCAAATCGAACATAATGGACTAAATTTTGAGTGAAAGCATCAGCGTCTAACTTCAACTCAATACTATGGTAAATTCTCCCGATGTTATGTACGCGGCTTCAGTATGTCAGGCATATTTAAATTTAGCTACAATCATGTTTATTTCTTTCTCTTAATTTTTCGTTTAATTTTTAATTTTTTTTATCACAGAATACAATAAAATATTTTACGAGAAGCTTTGCGAATTGCGATAGGTCATTTTCACTAAAGGAAGTGGGCACGCACAAACAAAATTCTTATTCTTTGTATTTTTTAGGAACCGTAATATCCCTTTTTATTATTTAACTAACAAAGTTCTACAATTTATAATATATTTCTCATATAAATTAAGTTTTGTATTTATTTATCTAAATAAAATAATAAATTTAGAAAAACTAGAAATGAACTAAATTTTTTCAAAAAAACTAGTTTTTAAATTAGAAATTGATACTAATTTTGAATTATAAATAATTTTTATTTATTTTATTTTATTTACAAAATTTGTATCATATTTAGTTATATCAAAGGGTTTCAAAAAGTTCTATAAGAGCTACATTATTTTATAAAATTGTGTTTTTATGCAGTTATCTTTCTGTAGTTTTAAATTTGGAATGGCAATATCAGCACAATGTTATAATGTTGAAAATAATATTTTTAAATATATGCTATTGTACTTGTTAGCACTCTATCATCTCTTCCTACTTAGTTAACACTCTTTCTGAATTGTGACCTTCAATAAAGTCTATATCAGTGGTACCATTCCCTGCACCACGGTAGGGATCTAATAAAAGATCATGAAAGAGTTTCTCCATATTTAACTGATTCCTTGACGGTTCTCGACTATTAGATAATAATTTGATAAATGCAAAATATTCCATTTTAATCATTTTTATTTATTATTTAAACAGTGGACGCAAAATAATAAAAAACATGTACAAATCTATTTACAGCACCTAAAACATGTATAGGAAACAACAATTGATTTGAATTTATATAGAACGCGAACGCTGTATGCGTTATCATGCCCCGAAAGCTATATTCCAGTCTTACCAGTGACATTGCGGTGTGCTGTGAGTGATGAATTTGTCGTTTGCGTTTTTTCAATTTTTGGAAAATATATGCAATGTATAAATAGTTAGGATCCGGTAAAAATTAACCGAGCTACCGAACAACCCTACTACAATACAGCAGTAAAATAAAATAAATCAATCGAAATACTGAAAAGTATTGATTTTACATTATGTACACAACATTGTGCTTTGTAATTAGAACCGAACTGTGGCTGCCTTTATAGATATAGTATATATAGCCAAATTTAAAATGAATTTTGGTTATCCAATTACAGTTTAATTAACATTTTATTATAAATGAAAACCACATCAACAAATACAAATTCGTATTCACTGCCCATATAATAGCAAATTCAACATTTATATGTGTGCAAACGCCAATATATAGAGCATGAGTAAGGTAGGTTAAATTTAATAGCTTTAGTTCTTAATTGTATTCTATTTTGTGTAGCCCTAACATTAACGTTATAAGAAGCCACTTTTATTACGTCTATAAAACTATATTTGAGATTCTATTTTGTGCGCACCAGCAAGAAATTGGTGTTAGCCGAAACGTTTGTGTTTTATAGCGCTATTAATTGACTTAACATTTGGCAGGAGCGGTATGTTAGAATTATAATAAGAACTCTATAATTATGCATATTCAAAAATTGATGTACCCGATCTATTTAGAGCCATGAACTGAAATATTTGAAAATGATTCATAATAACGATTAAAGCTTATATATAGCGTTATAGTATGAAATGAGATTTTAATTTTGCAAAGTAAATCTCATAACAGTCTTTTATGCACAATGAAAATGTGATAACGACATTGAAAAATCAATTTCATTTCTTTATCTATATGTATGTATATATATATATTATGTTTATATATTGAAAATCATTGAACATGTACGAGCTTAAGATATTTTATCAAATCAATACAATCGACGATAATTTTAAAATAATGCCTCTTACGACACCGATTAGATGTTTATGTGTTTTTGTGTCGATATAAACATAAACATAATAATTGATTGTATATGTATACATACATACTTGGTAATGTTCTTAGCGTTTATACCTAATATTGTTGTCAATAATGGAAAAAACACTATATCGACATTTACTCTATATACATATGTACATACCATTATAGTTTTTGCGGGCCCATGTAGTCGGTCGACACTCTTCAGTCTCGTCTCATACCAAACGAACATTAAATCTGTATCTAGGGTATCACCACAGTTTTCAGAAAAAGACTATATATAGTTGTGTCGCAGAAATAAGATTTCGATGAGTTCAACATGAAATTTATAACTAAATGATGTGAGGGCCAGCAATGGCTTTTATTGCCAATAATAATAACAATATAGTTTTCTATCTACTGTGAATAATGGATGAATTTTCATTGTATAGGATATACATATATAGAAGGACATTATCGACAAAAATAATACACATTGTATCGATGTTTGCTTTTAGTGTTATGAGATTTTGTATATAGTTTTGTTAAAATAATAAACATGATTTTTAAATTTGTAAATCTAATCGAACTATAATACTATTAAATTAATTATGCGATAATCTCGATACACTATGCAGCGCGAATGATGGAACCTATATTCACTATCATTTCAGGAACCCAGTATGTCATTGTATAAATTCCATAAACCGTATACTCGCCGTGAAAAAACTATTGCCTGAGTAGAAGAAATTTTATAAAAAATATAAAAACTAATCAAAAGAACTCACATAGCTAAACACTCAAAAAAAATATCTTGCTTCATTGTTCAAATATTTTTTTCATGTCGATGGATTTATGTTTTTATAATCAAATTTTTTCTTGAGTGGTAAAATGAATGGAGTAGGCACGTCCTACCTTGCCCAATATGTGAGGCCGTGATATCTGATTGCAGATATCGATTTTAATTTCTTTCAACTAAAACAAAATTAGGGATTTAGCTTCGATTCACTTCTTTTAATTAATTGATAATAATCGGTTATTATGGTCGGTTGACCTAGCTTTTTTATACTCCACAATGGATAACGCTCATTCTCAACTGCCATACCATTTGTGTTCGTATGTAATCTTTGTGATAGAATGTGACAACTGTAATAGCTTTCAACTCATTAAACAGTGCCATATTTCAATGGAAAGTATATATTAAGTCTTTGCCGTAGAACACATTCACAAGAACTACTTTAAAAGTAGTTGACTTACAAACAATTGATATACAATATTGAACAAATCAAAAACAGGTTCTGCACACAATGCATACTAATGATATAATATTTACCCACATTGGTATGTCGAAGCTTAAAAACAACCGGAAACCAATTTCAAATACATAACAACAACCAGCTAAGAAGTTAAATAAATCAACTTCTGTAGAATTAAGCACTAAATGACCGGTCATACTCATAATACAAGAGATACTGAGAGGAAAAATATCTCAAGTGAAAGCAATTATAATATTGATCGACAAACCCGCTAGATGAGGATTTATCTGGGCAAAGATAGAACATTTAAACGCTCTATATGCAAAATTCACAAAAATTGATAAGCAAATTTGCAACTTTACTCTGCCAAATGAAAAATATCATACATTCGCCAATCATGCAATTCGCTGTGAGGTACTTGCAATGTCCTATGAATCAAATAAGCGATGAGCACGAGAGGCTAAGATATACTAGAGAGGCATGAAAACAAGAATAAACAAAGATGCCATTTCTCAATAATACTCAAGAGTCTGATAGACCAAAATCTCTCAGACATATATAAAATAAATTACCCACAAAACCATCTTAGAGTAGCGGCAGCCAAGCTAATATACCACTTGTAAACAACCGCTGTTATTTATGATACAACAGCAAACGGTTAATTATATCAGCAAACCTAAGCACACATCAATTATTACAGAATCATCAGCCGCAATTAGAAATTTGCATGACACAACTAATCATATGGAGTTTATTTCTAATTAGAAGCACTCGTTCGCAGCAACAACCCAGTGCGACATTTGTATCTTTTATCAGATGAACCAAACAATAAACCAATGCACAAAATTTAGACAACTTTCAAAACGTTAATCACGATAAAAAAAAACATGTCAACTTTCATAACCGAGGAACCAGTAAAAAGATTGACGCTTGAGATGCAGCCTGTCGGACCATCCGAATTTGTGTTGCAATTAAATACTTTATAGCACGTCAGAAACTAATAAAACTACTACCAGAATAACAGATACAAACCGAAGACTGGGAACATCTAAACAACCTAAACCATGCAGATCCAAACTATAATATAAATCAGCCACCATAGACATTTTACTTGGAGCAGTATTATCCAAAGATCGGATTAGGTGATGTTATAATAGATAGTCCAATAAAATTAAATAACACTAAAAACTGATTTGGAATGAATTGTGTTTGGGAAATGTAAAAGCTCGCAAGTGTCCAGCATCACCACCTAAAATCAATGATATCATATATTGATTTAGAAAACCAGTTACAAAGATATTAGAAAATGAAAAAGTCGACGAAAAACGAGAAGTCACCAATGAGAAAAATCAACCTTTGAGGAACTGTTTCGAAATACACCAAGTAGCAATACCATTTAGTAAGTCCGAGAATCGCGAGTTATAGTTTCGTTTGAGCAGTCGTGTTAAAAAAAAATTATTTTTTAATTAATTTTTTCTTTTTATTTTATTTATTTTATTCAAATTTTTATTTTATAACATATTTATTTATTGTTAACGGTTCGGACTCAAAAATACTCTAAAATGTATATATCTAATATTTCTCTATATAATAATATTTATTGTCTGTTAAGCAAAAACATTAATTTTTTTATTTAATTGAAATGTAATATAATAATTTTGTAGATTCAGCATTTACGTAAAACGTGTGAAAAGTATTTAAAAATGATATATATGTACTTGAATATTTTCTTGTTCGTTGGCCTATACTGCATATGTCGGTGTTATGTTGCTTTGTCGCCTTGTTGTTGTAATGTCTTGTACAACGGTGAAGTGTAGGGCTGTACCGATATGGCGGTATTAATAGGTACAGAACGTAACTCATCCCCCCTAAGAGATGACCTTACAATTTCATTGTTATGGTCATCAAGATTCTCGATGGAATGTGGAGTTGTTGTATCCTTGCCAGTTGGCCACATGATGCACTTAGTAGAATACTTGGTGAATAATAGGTATCCGATTATACATGCAAATAGGATACCACTTATGATCCATGTGGTTATTTGGTGATGAATTAATGCTGTTGATTGATGTAATTTATGCAGTTTTTTTATGTGGGTGATTGTCCAATTGTTTAATTGTGGGAGATTTATTGGTATGTTTATCTCTTTAGTATTTATTTCGTGAAAAGGTTGTAGGTTGATAATTTCTTCGTTAAATATTGGTGCTGTATTAGTGTAGATGGTGTTATTTATTGATACGGAGCAATTTAACATTTTAATTAATTTTATCACTTCGATGTATCTCTGGTTTTGTGGGCCGCATGTCGTAGTGAAATCCATTGGTATCATAGTGTTGATATACAAGTATTGATTGAAGATCTGTGCTATGTTGTCAGGCATTGTAGACTGAACTAGATTGCAATGTGCTGGTTGACTCAATAGAATTTGAGCTACACAGCTGTCCTTGGTTGGTTGAGGGTCATTGTATGGGCAATAATATTGATCTTCGATTTTTTCACATGGTTTGTGCATATATTGGTAAATTTGATCATTAAGGGTTAGGATGTTAAAAGGAATATGTATGGAGTAGGTTTTATTTATGGTAGTTGGTTGCAAATAATATTGTTTGAATAATGATGTGTGAAATTTTGGAATTTCAATTGAGAATATAATTAACGATTGATTATAATAAGCTTTTAGATGTAGTAATTCATAGATGTTATGTTCAGAGTGAACATGTATATTTTGTGATTGCAATTGATCATCAACGAATATCAATTCTTTTTTATTTAGTAAATGGTGTGATATGATTTGAAGTTTTGCATGTGTGATTGTATCTAGAATATTATCTAAATGGTTTTGTAATTGATCTATCATGTATGAGATATGATGAATATATTGTTCGAATGATGCTATTTCTAACATATCTTGAGTTGCATTCTTATATAATTCTAATTGTTTGTTAATTTGTACTGCGGATTCATTTAGGATTTCCTTTATTTCGTTGAATCTGTTAATCATACGTGTATTATGTAATACTAACTTGTCCATTGATCTTGTGTGTCAGAATTTCTTGGTTTAAGTTGATGTTCGAAATTGCTTCGCTGATTTCTTTATAATCATTTTGGTCTAAATTACCTGTGATACCTTTAATGACTGATCCTAATCTGTCTATTAGTCCTCGTTTGTTACGTGTGGTATAGGATTTTACAATGGCTCTAGGTTTAAGGTGTTTTAGGGTGGTAAATAGTTGAGAAGTTTGTTCTGATAATATTCTAATTCTTTGATTATAAAAACGATGTAAATTATCGTTTTTTTCTGTAATTTCGATTATTTTATTTACCTTTAATTTTATTTTTGAAATTAATGGATCATATGTCGTGAGATTAATTATATGTAGAAGTCGTTCGTACCCTGTTATAACTCGAGCGTTTCCTAGTTGGATAGGTATTATTCCGTTGTTATTGTCATAGTCCGTTATCAACATCTGTTGACCCTGGGTTTTCATTAACCTGTAATGAGCGTTTGATTTTATTTTTGTGAATACGTTTGTTTTTTGTATTGGTTATGGTGACTCTATTAGTTTTTAGAACTTGGTGTTTAATATACGGGGGTTGAACTTTATTTCTTCTATTTGTTCTTTCGTATATGATGTTATTCGGTTCAAATTGAATAGGGTCTTTCCTAGTTTTATTGAGACGTTCGATTACTTTAATTTTTGCGTTATGGTTTTTCTGATAATTAAGGTCACACAACTTCTTATAATTCTCATTTTGATGTTTAATGTAATCATCTAATGGTAGTTCTGTATTTACGGGAAATATTTCTTTAACTTGGTAATGACCATTTTTTAGTTCCATGGGTGTGAAGTTGGTCGAGGAATGGATGGTATTTTATTATTATTAAAATTGGCTGGAACCCTCGAGGATTCCGCACTCAATGCCACAAAGGCCCATGGTGCAAACCTAGGATTCTATCCCAATTCGCAAACGCGCACTGCTGCCTTCGCAAACTGAACAAGTTTAGGCCAAGGCAGAGAAGACAACTGATCTAAATTTAAAGACCTAAAGTTGAATATCTGAATTCGTATAGAACTGAAAGCAGGACAGCTGCTGACGAAGTGAAGGCAGTCATCATCTTCCTCCAGGCAGTCCTCGCAAATAACATCATGAGCTAAACGCATACGATGTAGATGATCTTTAAAACGACCATGTCCTGTAAGAATCGCTACTAAGATTCTTAACTGGTTCTTTTTTAAAGATAAAGCATACTTCGTTGACCTCAAATTGGGCTCCTTAATGAAGTACTTCGCCTTACGACAACTAAATGTCTCAAGCCACTGAGACCTTAGGTCTTTCAAGGCGTAGTCCTTCATCACTTTCTTCCCGTAGTTGAAAGAAACAGGAACCGCTGGTTCAGGACCAACAAAAGTCAATTGGGAGCCAGCTTTGGCTAAACAATCCGCGATCTCATTGCCTACGATGTCACAATGAGCCGGTACCCACATGACCGTAACTTTATTGTTAGAACAAAGAAGGTTCATGAAATGTTTACATTCCTTGACGAGTTTAGAAACAGTCAAGGGATTTCTTAAAGAGTTAAGTACAGCTTTACTATCTGTACAAAGTAGAATACTTTTGTTTTTAAAAGCAAAATTTAAAGCCTCAATAACACTACGTGTCAGCGCTACTAGTTCCGCCTGAAAAACAGTACAATGCGAACCAAGACTACCGAAAAGTCTCAGATCCGTCCAAGCACAGTAGATTCCAAAACCTGCACTGAGGTTAGAACGAGAGCCATCAGAAAAAAAGACTATGGACTCATCTAATTTATCAATAAAATCCTGCGAACTCCACAAATCTCTCGAAGGATAAGCCACCGAGAAATGATTTGAGAAATGAAGTTCGGGCAGTAGTCTGTCATTAACCATATCGATTTCTGGTAAACATGACGAATAATTTTTAAGAATTTGTCGATGTCCTACGATAGAACCGAAAATATTCCATGCCCCAATACACCTCAGACGATATGCTGCAGAACAAGCTGAGCCTAAAATAAAGGTGCATAATCGAGGCAACGAAAGAATTGATTCCATAGCAAGAAGTGGGGTCGATGACATAGCCCCAGTTATGGCTCTGCAAGCAAGACTTTGTAGACCATTAAGCTTGGCTACAGAAGCCTTTAGCTCAACCACTGGCCACCACACAATAGAAGCGTACGATAGTAGTGGTAGGACCAGTGATTTATAAATGAAGGAAAGCATCCTAGGGCTTAAACCCCAGGATTTCCCAAAAGCTCTTCTACATTGCCAAAAAATGGTAGTTGCTTTTTGAAGTTTATAATCCAGGTGATTCTTCCAGGAAAGTTTACTATCCAGGACAACACCAAGGTGCTTGACCTGGTCACATTTGGTGATCGTTCTCCCAAAAAGGGAGGGAACAGATAGTTCAAGAGTATTCCTCTTCCTTGTAAAGACAATTAAATCAGATTTAGAAGGGTTGACGTGCAGACCCTTTTCAACACACCATGCCTCCACAATAGTTAAGGCATGTTGAGTTAGGTCGGATAAGACTCTGAGATGTTTGCCTGAGACTGTCAAAACAAGATCATCAGCGTAGCTCTGTGCAATGTAGCCAGATTGCTGCAGCTTTACCAGTAACTCGTCAATGACCAAAAGCCACAGCAGAGGTGAGAGCACACCTCCCTGAGGACAGCCTTTGGTAACCTTAACAGAAACTAACACCCCATCCAGCTCCGCCTCCACAGTGCGAGACTTGAGCATGGATTCAATCCATAAGATAATGATGCGATCAATACCAAAATTGGTACAGGCAGTAGTGATCGTAGCAAACGAAGTGCTATCGAAAGCTCCCGCAATATCCAGGAAAGTACCCACTAGAAACTCCTTATTATTAAGAGATTTTTCAATCCTGGTTACAAGTTCATGTAGGGCGGTTTCACAGGACTTACCGACTCTGTAAGCATGTTGCATGTTACTGAGTGGAGAGGTGATTAGAAAATGATCTCTAATGAATCTATCGACAATTCTTTCCAGAGCTTTAAGGAAAGTTGAGGATAGACTAATTGGCCGAAATGACTTAGGATCCGTATAATCGGACCTACCAGCTTTCGGGATAAAAACAACTCTACTTCTGCTCCAAGAATTTGGAACAGTGCTAAAAGCAATACACGCTTGAAAAAGGTGGAGCAAATGATCCTGAATTAGAGGAAAGCCCTGCTGAAGTTCAGCAGGAAAAATACCATCAGGGCCGCCAGCCTTATAAGATGCGAAGGAAAATAAGCTCCATCGCAAGACATCACGATTGATCAGCTTGTGAGCCAAACTCCAATCGGGACTTGCAACAGACGTCCTATTGAGCTCGGCAGCAACATCATCCGAGTTGACGATATCACAACCAGGAAAATGAGCCGAAAGGAGCAGCTCACCAATTTCCTTGTTGGAGGAGGTAAGCTGTCCGTCCGGTAGACGAAGAGAATCCAGTTTACACGTACTGTTCTTAGCTAAAGCTTTATTGAGTCCAGCGACAGCAGAAAGACTGTTGATTTCCTCGCAGAAGTTCAACCACGCGGCTTTATGAGCGGATCTTAGGCTTCTTTTATAATCCTTTTGTGCTAACAAGAAGTTATCCCAGTCAATCTGTTGCTTAGACTTTTTTGCTTTGTTCTTCAGTTGCCTAGTAGATTTCCTTAATTTTTTAAGGTCAGAGTTCCAGAAAGGTTTGTTCCGAAACCTTTGATTAGTGATAAGAGGACATGATTTTTCAAAGGCTATCGTAATTGCCAATGCAAGTGACGATGCTTGATCCTCAATGTCCTTCCTCGACCGAATAACCCTCGGTGGCGTAAGTAAAGAACCTAGCTCGAGAGAGAAAAGACCCCAATCGGTTAATTTCCGATTGCGGTAAGGTTTAAGAGGTGGTCGTTTAAGGTTGATATTAAACGAAATACACCTGTGATCAGAGGTGAGGATGTCATCCGTCACTCTCCAGTCTAAGATTAAATCAATAATGGACATGGAGCATAAACTGATGTCAATCACCTCCTGCCGGATTGAGTTGACAAAAGTAGGCTCACTTCCAATATTGAGAATTTCAAGCTCAGATGAACTTATATAGTTAAACAGAGAAGAACCCCTGTCATTAATGTTCGTTCGCTGTTTCGTACTACCCCAGATCGAGTGATGAGCATTAGCATCACACCCGATCACCAAAGGGGTATGCTTGTTCTTACACCAAGTCACAAGATTAGTGAGTTCCTCAGAGGGAGGAGGTGAAGAAGAGTCATACGGCAAATAAACTGAGGCGATGACCAGTTTAGTGCAGGAATTAGCGGATACCAGAGTAATAAGGACAGCCGTAACATCGGCCGAGCTACACTCGTGAATAAGAACTGCATTGATATTAAAATAAAAATGCAAATAAAAATGCACGCTCGAGTTCTAGTGGCAGAATTCTTACAGAAGATTCTGCCATTAAATAAGTTCAGTCCAGAGACAACATTATCAAGAAGATATGGTTCCTGGATTAGACAAATATCTGTATGCATTACAGAAAGCAACTTCTTTAATTCATAAGAAGCAGACTTACTGTGTTGCAAGTTGATCTGTTTTACTCTAAGCATGGACGACATTGTGGAGTCGGGCAAAAAGAAGAATAAAAGTTGTCTACGGACCAGAGATAATCTTGAAAGAGATCCTCTCCAGAACGTACTGCAACAACAAGCGGGAACCAGTAATACTCTCGAAGGATTTCTGGTCAACCCGGAAAACAATCGTTTGCATCGGACAACCTTCCATCCTTCAATTGCAATAGCTGGATTCATCAGCTTGATGTTGGTGGTTACTATACATGGATCCTCAGGCGGACCAGGAATCCAAGTTAGTAAAAGAAGTGGTTTTGGTGGGTCACCAACCGAAAGTTGACAACCACTCCAAACATCTTTCATTTTGGAGATTACCTCACAAAACCACTTATAAGTCTCGTCATTATTGCACCTGCAAATGAAGACACCATCCGAAAGATAGCACCCAAGCATCTGTGGTACAAATCCTGACGATTTAGCCGAGTCAAGAACTCGACGACTAAGTTCGAGCCGGAAAACACCCAATTTCTCCTCATCAAGAGAGATATCCGGATTGTTCTCCCGAACACAAAACTTTTTAATCGCTGTTTCAGCGACGGTCTGCGCATACGAGCGTGGCTTTTTCGTCGCCATTTCTGGAGTGGTACCAGTTATGGTACGCACTCGTTTGGGAGTACCAGCGGAAGTGCTGGGCTGCTCCGTGATTGTGCCTAGTGCAAGCCCAGACAGTCTTTTTTGTAGACGCTGGCGACGACGTTGGCCTAGACGTCTAGATGTAGTGCGATGGCTCGGCTCTGTTAAGATACTGTCGCCATCCGAGTTCGGGAATAAACTTTCCGTACCCGACGGTAAGTCCGAGTTGCAACCAAGATTGTCATGGTCAGCAAACTCGAAGTCGGATGGTATGGTTATATACTACTAGAACGTCGGTCATTAGTTCGTCAGGTCTTTTATTTGGAGATTTTGAGATTAATACTCGATAAATTTCGATCAGTGTTGAATGGAAACGTTCAACTGGGGAGTTACCTGTTGTACTTGGGGGTAGTAAAGTGTAGTAGAATATTGTGAGTTTTACATAAATCTTTAAATGTATTATTATTGAATTCTGTCCCTCGGTCCGTAACAATTTTGCTTGGGATTCCGTGAATTGATATATGTATATATATGTAGTCATTAATCGGGCAGTCTGTTCCACTAGTGTCATTTAATTGAAATATTGTACCATATTTCGTAAATTTATCTAGGATTGTAAGGAATTTATGATTTTGAATAAAAAATATATCTAAATGAATTATCTCCAAAGGTTTTGACGGGGTCTCTGTAATTTCGAATTTTGTATCATGTTTCTGTCTGTCGTATTTATTTGTCAAGCATATATCGCATTTATTAATGTATTTTTGAATTAGGTTTTTTAGTTTTGGAAAATAGTATGTTCGTCTGATTTGATTATAGTTTTCTAGAGTGCCGCGATGCCCGTAATTGTCGTGTGTATCTTGAATTATTTGGGTTTGTCGTGTGGGGTCTTCAATGTCTTCTAACATTGTCGTACATCTTACGAGTTTGAATTTGCTTTCTTTATATTTTGAGCCAAATAGTTTATTGAGTATCATGAATGTATTATAATTACAGGCTATTCCAATTAGCTGGTTTGGCTGAAAGTATTCCGTGATTATTGTTTCCAATATTTGTTCTGTGAATTGTTTTGATGTAATTGTGTAACGATTTTTTGATGAGAATAGAGTTTTAACTTCTAGAATAAAGTCTTCGATAACATCTCCTTGTGGTTTCAAAATGAATTGTGTCTTGAACTAATTCAAGTGAGTGGTTGTGGTGGATATAGTATCTTTCTGGTGGTTATCCGAAGTGGATACAGGTTCGTTAGAAATAGATGATGAGGATGTGTTGGAAGTATTCACTTCAATGTTGGGTTCTATACGAGATAGGGCGTCTGCGTTTGAATTCAAAGTTCCCTTTTTATAACTGATCTCGTAATCGTACTCTTCTAATTTGAGGCGCCAACGGATTAATTTTGAATTAGGCTCTTTCAGATTGAAAAGCCATGTAAGGGGTTTATGGTCTGTAATTATTTTGAACTTTCGACCGAATAAGTAAGGCCGGAAATATTTACATGACCAAACTATAGGAAGAAGCTCTTTTTCAATTGTGCTATAATTCTGTTCTGTTTGGGTAAGGGTACGTGAAGCGTAACAAATGGGTTTATCTAATCCGATTTGTCTTGGGATAATACTGCACCGAGTGCGAAATTACTGGCATCAGTAGTAAGGATGAATTCCTTACTGAAATCAGGATATTGTAAGATCGAATTACTGCACAACAATTCTTTACATCTGTTGAAGCAGTTGATGCAAGCTTCGTCTAACACAATATTCTTATCTTTCCGTAAACATGATGTGAGAGGTTTTGTTAGGTCAGCAAAATTTTTAATAAATTTACGTTAGTAACCGATTAAGCCTAAAAAGCTTTTGTTTTGTTTTTCAGTACGAGGAATTGGAAATTCCCGAACTGTTTTTACTTTGTTAGGATTCGGTTTAACACCGTCTTGTGACACTATATGACCTAAGAAAGCTAATTCCTTGTGGAGGAATTCACTCTTATCGAGTTGAACTTTGAGGTTTGCTTTTCTTAGCCTATTGAATACGGTTTTCAGACTTTGAATGTGTTCCTGAAGGGAAGTACTGAATACGATTATATCATCCATATAACATAAGCATGTTCTTCCTTGAAGATCTTATAGAACGTTATCCATCACACGCTGAAATGTGGATGGTGCATTTTTAAGTCCAAAGGGCATTCTGATATACTCATAATGCCCAAAATCGACGGTAAATGCTGTCTTCTCTATATCCTTAGGGTTCACTTCTACTTGGTGGAACCCACTTGCAAGGTCTAACGTCGAAAAGTACATACATTTCCCGAGTTTGTCTAGTATCTCAGTGATGTTAGGCAATGGATATCGATCTTCTATTGTCTGCTCATTGAGTTTCCGATAGTCAACCACTAATCGCCATTTTTGCTTGCCACTGGCATCACTTTTTTTTCGGACAATCCAAATAGGACTACTCCAAGGTGAGTAACTTGGACGAATGATACCTTCTTGTAGCATTTTGTCTATTTGTTGGGCTACTTCGCCCTTGTGAATATGAGGATATCGATATGACTTCGTGAATATTGGTTTGTCATTTTTTAGATCGATACTGTGTTTTACATTGTTAGTAAAGCTTAGGCGTTGAGTTTCCTTTTTAAAAATAGATTCGTATTCTACACATAGACTTTCAATTGCTTTGATTTCCTCTTGATTAAGGTGAGAAGTTCGAATTAAGAAAGAGTCAGAATTAGAGAGTCAGAACTTATTGACGAATGATTAACCTCGATTTGATAATTTTCAGAGTGTTCCACTTTAATCAGTTGCTCGAATAAGGCACTTTGCTGCTCGTTTGAGAAGTTGATAATCTCTACAATTACCTGCCAATTGTGAGAGGTATACAATCCTTCTGGGATTATCATATGTTCATTAACTTGTATAGGTTTGATGTAGATTTCTCCGTTTTCTACATCGACACTTTAATTACCATTTTGTTCCTAGGTGGTATATTATAGACAGGGGATTGATAGTTTGGTTTATAGAGTAAAGGTATTTTAACTTTATTCGTTTGTAACGTAGAGTTGGAAAAATCCAATTTAATTCCAAGTAGTTTAATTATGTCTAGACCAATAAGTCCGTTGAAATAGTTATGAAATTTAAAAAGTAGGAATTTCATTGGTTCTTTTGTTTTGAATTCTTTAAACCCTGGAACTTGAACCTGATCCATTAAGGAATGTTCTTTAAATAGTGTTTTAACTTTGATGGGACTGATTTTTTGAATTTTGCTGGGAATAATAAATTTTGGATCAATGAAGCTCTGATTAGCTCCGGTATCGATTAGAAATTTTAATTTAGTTTTCGGATTGACTTGTATATTAATATATGGTAAGGGGCTGACTGTTTGGTGTGAATTAATGTTTAAGTATCCGATTGGTTCTCCGAGGCATCTGCCAGAAAAACCGATTCATCTACTTCTGCATTTGAGGTAGGTATTTGATCATGAATCTCTTCTAAATTAGGAACATAGTCTGGACAATTATGTGAATCATCTTCATACATATATGGTTCGGATTCGTATGGAAATTGAGAGTTACCATACTCGTCGGAACTGTATTGATATTGTTGATTTTCTAAATTATGTAATTCTCTTGATTGAAATTTTGGAGGTGCTGAAGGGCGGAAATTATAAGTTGGAAGGTTAGGCGTAAACCGTGTAGGTTGCCTATATCCGTTTGTCTTTGACGAGGTGTCCATTGGCTCGTGCCTGTTATTCCGTGAAGGAATTGGTGGTGGTTTTGGGTTGTTGTGAAATTGATTCCTATTAAATGGTTGATTGTGGAAAGGTTGGTTTCTATTCAAAGATAGTGAATTTGAATTTGGTTGACCTGGAGGTCGATTAAATGGTTTGTGATTATAATAGATGTTGTTTGAACTCAAGGGTTTCTGTATGGAATAGTTATATTGACTTTGGAGTATGAGTTGTGGATTAAATCTAGGTTTGAATATCGGTTGTGGTTTATTCGTACTTGTTGATTGAATAAACATACTTGGTTTTTTTATATAGAACATATTTTGTTCTCGCAAACATAGATTTAAAGCATCTGATATCGTACTGGGATTTCTAGCCCTGATTAAGTATCCCATTGGTTCCCTTATTCCAGCCAAAAATGTTGAAAGACACATCTCACGATATAATGTCTCTTTCGTGCTTTTCACAATCGCTTGAGCGTTACTAATTCTAACAATGATTTACGATGGTTGATTGAATCTCTATAATCCTACTATAGAATTTTTCAATCGTATTTTTACCCTGATAGATCGTGTGTAAGTCACGTATTAACGAAGTCTCATTACGTTTGTCCGAATAATGAGTAGTCAGGTTGGCTTTGATCTCTTGCCAGTCGACTGTGGGGCCATATGCCTCCAGCACTTCGTCTGCTTCATCTGTAATTTTATTACGGATGGCTCTTAGGAATGTAATAGGTGTTCTACCGATTCCCATTACCGATTCACATTGATTAACAATTTCATCCACATTTGAAATGAAATCGTGTAGGGTGTGCCTAGACCCATTGAATCTTGGTAGATCCTTTATGGAGTCTGGTAGTTTCATTGCTAGTATTACAGCATTTAATTTATCAATGTCTTCTTCGAAAACCATTTTTTCTATTTCTAAAAAAAATTTTTCTGAATCTATAGATAAATTTTGAATCGAATTTACTAATGTGTCCACTTCGGACATAGAATTGATATTACGAATTTAATCAAAAGTTTTTATGTAAAATATCTATTTAACGTTATTTCGTATATGTGTAGAGTGAACCGTGAATTTTATTATAATGAATAATTTATGAATTATTATTTTCAATTATATATTCAATTGAACTTTTAATTTCAAATTTATAATGTTTCAATTTAATTTTTGATTTTATTTAATTAATTTATTTATTAATTTTTTATAAAGAATATTTTTTTTTTAAATTTATTTTTTATTTTTTTTTTTTTTTAACTAATTTTAAAAAATTTGATAAGCCGTCAAATTTCTTAAAATATTCTTCATTAACCGTGAAAATATGAAAAATTGTTTGTTTTTTTTTTGGATAAAAAAAAATAGAAAATGATCAATGCAATATAGTCACTTACCAAGTCCCCGTTATGATTAGTAGGTAGCAGTAGCTGTGGTTCTCGTGCATAGCTGATTCTGGATATCACTTGTGTTCTTTTATTTATTTTTTTTTTCACTGAAGTTTGTATTTTAATTAATTATGGAGCACGGCACAATAATCTGATAAGCCGTCAGATTAGTTATACCGGGTGTTTTTTTTAAACTGAGACGATCAAATATCTCGAAAAATAGCCACTCTACGGAAAAAATGTCCATAATCAAAATTTAATCATACCGCGGGGGAAATACATTAGTGCAAAAAAAAAAGTCCCCCCACCCCCGCTTTGTAGGTGGGGCTGGGGTAACTTTTAAACTAAGATAGGAAGCCATATTTTTTATTGCAGATACGGATTCTACGACTAAAAGTACGTATGATTTGAATAAAATATTTTGTTCGGTTCATGATAGATGGCGTTGCAATCGACGAAATTCAATTTTTTCAATTTCTCCTTCTTAGAACACACGCATTCGATTCTGCAATACGTTTGAAATAAAAAACATCACGTTTTCATTGGAAATACTCGAAATTCGTCATCAAAACAATTTATTCAGTTTTGTAAATCTAAATAAGTGTTCAAAATTAATTTCAAGTTTTATTATTAAATTTCAAAAATACAAAATTCAGGCCATCATTTTGAACACTTATTTAGATTTACAAAACTGAATAAATTGTTTTGATGACGAATTTCGAGTATTTCCAATGAAAACTTGATGTTTTTTATTTCAAACGTAGTGCAGAATCGAATGCGTGTGTTCTAAGAAGGAGAAATTGAAAAAATTGAATTTCGTCGATTGCAACGCCATCTATCATGAACCGAACAAAATATTTTATTCAAATCATACGTACTTTTAGTCGTAGAATCCGTATCTGCAATAAAAAATATGGCTTCCTATCTTAGTTTAAAAGTTACCCCCGCCCCACCTACAAAGCGGGGGTGGGGGGACTTTTTTTTTTGCACTAATGTATTTCCCCCGCGGTATGATTAAATTTTGATTATGGACATTTTTTCCGTAGAGTGGCTATTTTTCGAGATATTTGATCGTCTCAGTTTAAAAAAAACACCCATACGACCGTGTCAAACTCACAATTAATCACTTTGTTCAAAACTTTGTTTATCACTTAAACTCACTTGTACTTGCTCTTGGATTTACTGAAAAAATCCCGCCGGCTGCGCCAATTATAGTTTCGTTTGAGCAGTCGTGTTAAAAAAAAAATATTTTTTAATTAATTTTTCTTTTTATTTTATTTATTTTATTCAAATTTTTATTTTATAACATATTTATTTATTGTTAACGGTTCGGACTCAAAAATACTCTAAAATGTATATATCTAATATTTCTCTATATAATAATATTTATTGTCTGTTAAGCAAAAACATTAATTTTTTTATTTAATTGAAATGTAATATAATAATTTTGTAGATTCAGCATTTACGTAAAACGTGTGAAAAGTATATAAAAATGATATATGTACTTGAATATTTTCTTGTTCGTTGGCCTATACTGCATATGTCGGTGTTATGTTGCTTAGTCGCCTTGTTGTTGTAATGTCTTGTAGAACGGTGAAGTGTAGGGCTGTACCGATATGGCGGTATTAATAGGTACAGAACGTAACTTCTTGGACTTCTTAATGGACGTGCTGTCCATTAGGAGAATCAAAAAAAAAAGCTACAACACGTCTTCTATACAAAAAGAAAGAAAAAATACAGATAAAGAATGAATGTAGAAACTTCATTGATGAATATATTTAATTAGACCATATGGTATAGAAATCAACCAACTTGAGGATGCAGGTTGAAACTTTTTTTACCTCATCATACAGTAGTCGAAAACGAACAACCAAACTGAGAGTAGTCTTTAACGGCTCGCAGCAAAAACTTCAAACGAATCATCATTGAAAGGCCTATACTTATACTGGCCCTAAAAATTAATTAGATGAATTTTGAAAAGTATTTTTATAAGCAATTCATATATTGTAATGTTTTTTTATATTTTTTTAATTTTGTAACTTCTTACATATACATTATGGAATTACTTTGCCAATTTTTTTATAAATGTTTAGTAACTACACCAAGAAGTTTTCTACAGACTTAACATAATGTTAATTCGAATATAATTGAATGAAGAACTAACTATCGCCTGTAGATCCTGAGATATAATTGATAAGCCGCGAAAAATAAATTTCGACCTACAGGTATGATACATTTAATTTTTTTTCATTGAAATCAAGGCGGTCCTGTCTCATAATTTTTTCAGATTTTTGTCATAGTTCTGGATGACCATAACTTTTATTTTGAGTTTTTTTTTTTTTAAATTTCTGATCTTTCTCTTCATTATTTACAACATCATTGCCATAGTTAGACAAAACATCCCTGATATATGCATTGTAATTACAATTATATATAATCCAAATGTTTATACAGCATGTAGTCAAAGTGTATATACAAGTACCGCAGTACATATAAAAATATGTTTAAATAAACTTTTATTGCTGTAATTATAAGACGAGCTTTTAACAACTTTTAGATTTATCTAACATTTTAAGAAACGTTTTATATTTAAATTATATGAGAATTAATGTAATAAATTTTACTTAATACCCAAAACTTGTCTGTAATATTGTTAACATAAATTGTATGTGATGTCGTATAATCATAATCGGTGTATTAAGAAGATATATTTTTATGCTTTTACTTAAACAATGTTTGTATAATAAAGCACATTTATTTGGCTTAATTTGTTACTTTTCGAAACAATCAAAAATCCCATAAGTATACTGCGTACTGGTCTAACTTATTAACTTGTTTCACAAACTCATGGATGCAGCTAAATCCGGATGTTGTAAAAGCTATAAACTGTTTTTACTGACTGTTCTTGGTTGAACCAATTTACAAAGTAACGCACGTGCTGTCCATACTTTAACATTTCACTATACATACAAAGGTATATATACATAATTACTATTGTTTAAAATATCTAAATGAAAACTTTTAAATTTTCCAAGCAGTTCATTGATTATATCACATCAAGTAAAATAAAAACAAACAACTGTGATAGCAAATTACTTTATATGTAGACACAAATTTAATTGATTTTCCTACCTTCCGGCGTTGTTATTTTAAAATTGGATTAATTTGAATAACAGAAAATTTTAAATAATAATAAGAACAAGCTTCCATCTGTATTTTTATATAACACAATTTTAATTGTAATGAATAAATAAATTGACCTTTATCAAAGTTTTCATTTTAACATGGTATATTTAACAATGTATGTAATTTAGCAAGCAATTTTTGTTATTATCACATTATACGTGATGTACAAATTTACGTATATTGAATTGAACACAATATGGCAAATAATTGGGTAATTTACTTAGTATACACATAATGGAACAAACAATGGTCGCCCATTGGAAACAGCAATTCATTGTTTGGTGACGAGAAATATAAATAATATAAAAATAAAATAAATATTTAAAATATTAAATATCTTTGTACTTATAGAGATTTTTTTTAAATCAAAATAACATTTATGTATATAATAATACGTTGAATGGGCAACTTACTAAAAACTACATCCGACACAAAAAAAATGATTTTCGTATTCTTGGTATAAAAATAAGTATGTATCACAAAAAGTAAAAAGGAAACCAAGATTAAATTATTATTTTCATTTAATCACAAAACACAATAATATTATAATCCTTAAAATCACAATACAAAAATATTATACCAACAAAACACTAAATATAATGATGTAATTATTAAGTTGAAAGTAGAGCTTTGTTTATTCCCAGTAAAATAAGAACAATAAAATTTTGTTACTTTCTTGAGGACATTCAATTCCCATTATTATATGGACAATAGAAAATCAAAAGTCCGATTTAATTCCTTTTTTGTTGGTAAAGCAGCTTTTTGTTATTTTCTTTTTTTGTATATATAAGTACATACATAACTATTTCATTAATGTATATAATAAATAAAAATTTTGTGTGTGCATCACATGACTTTATCGCATATAGACGTAAATGCGATAAAGTCATGTGATTGAGTTTTGGTGCTTAGCAAATATGGGAGGATTTATATACACGAGGCTTTATTTCTAAATTGTGTTTTGTAAAGTGCTTTAATGTATGTTAAAAAATTCAATAATTAAAATACATTTTGTTTCATGTATCACATGGCCCATATTGTAATTTAAAGTGTTACAGACAAACAGAGATCTTTCTAAAATGATTATCATCATTAGTTCTAACAAGCAATACACAATACTTATCCTTCCTATATCAGTATGGTTAAGTAGAATCAGTTTATTTATTTTTCATAGTATATACAATTGTTTCAATATTTAACTCTAAGTGGGTAATAAATGTAATCGTTTTGAAAGATATGTTTGTTGAATCTATTTCAATATTCTTTTAAATAATTTTATAATTCGGCTTAATGGAAGTTCGCCAGAATTGATCCCATTACTCTTTAAAAAAATTTAGTTTAAATTTGGTTAAATGCACATAATTTTCGAAGAATTTTAAAAATTTTAAAATTGAAGAAGTTTAATGAATTTTTAGATTTAAAAAACGAAATTATGAAACATATTTATAATTTTAAAAACTAACTAACTTTTAAAAACTTAAAAAACAAACAAATTGAACAAATTAAAAAATGCTTATTGAGAATGTTTATTAATTTTAAAAATTCTCTGATTATCGGAATTTAGTGATTAATTTAAACAAACAATCTAAGCATTTTAGGCATTTTTAAAATTTCATGATAAAATAAAATTGTATTCAAGAATCTAAAGAATTTTTAAGTGCAGAATAAATGATTTAAAAATAAAATGGAGTATATTAAATATTAAATGTAAAAATTTGAAGAACATTAAGAATTTTAATATTTGTAATCCCGAATTTGCAGAAAATATTTATTTTTTTAAAATTTAGAATTTACATAATTTTTGGAATATATGGTAAAAAAAATGTCATGTACATATTTCGGAATTTCAAATATTTTAAAAATAGTAATAATTTAAAAAATTTAATGTTTTTTAGAATTTTTATATTTTAAAATCTTTAAGAATTTAAAAAATTTTATGAATTTGGCCATAAATCAATATTTAAATAGTAAAAAATTTGTAACATAAAGGATTAGTAAAATTAACAATACAATTTTAAGAATGAAAAGTATTTTAAATTTTATTTTCAAATTTTCTGCTTTTTGAAATTTTATTAATTTTATCCTTTGTAACTATTTTCAATATTTTTCGAATTATACGATTTTCAGGAATTTTCATAATTTAAAAAAATTTAAGAACATATTGAATAAAATCCTTATTAAGAACTTTAAGGAATTTGAAAATTGCGCGACTTTCGGAATTTCAAAAATATTGAGAACTGAAGAAATATTAACAATTTTGAAAAATTTTGGTTTTGAGGAATTTAAGCTAATTTCGGATTTTTGTAATTCTAAAAATTTAAAAATCAACTTTAAATATTTTGGAAAGTTTTGTAGTTTTAGGCTTTACAAAGAAGTTGACCTTCGATAATTTAGGAATGCAGAATAATAGGATAGAATGAAAAAGGATTTAATGTAACATTAAATTTTAAAAAACTTTCGTAATTTTAAAATTAACATTTTTATGAATTTTCATAACTTTAAGAAATATTACGTACATATATTTTAACCAATTTAAGCTTTTAAGGAATTTTAAGTATTTAGATAATATTAAGAATTTTATAAACGTTACAAACTTTCACAAAATCCTGTCTTTGAGAATTTCAAGTATTTTGAGAAATGCTTTTATAATCTTAGCAAATTTACCAAGAGTGAATTAGAGATAGTTAAGTTTAGCACGCTTTTTTACGAGAAGATGTTAAATTCACCTTACTCTAGCTATTCAGAAGACAATTCGAATAGATTATTTTTTACACAGACAGGTAAATAACGCTTTTCAACTAACCAACATTTGGTTTATAACTTTAACAAATTCGAACCAATCAACTAATTGTACTCCGACTTTTATATAGTACTCGCACATATTCAGCTATCAATCAAGTCTGTATTGAACTTAGTGAATAAATGTAAATTAAATTAAAAAACGATAAAATTGAATTTAATTAAAAATAGTCAGATTACTAATTACACATCTTTAATGGCTTAGCTCACCTAAATCAAACAAAATCACAAAAGTTCGGTTATATATAAAATTATGTACCTTAATTCACTTTGTGATATCTAGCTTGATATTTTTCTTTGAATGCGTCGACCATTTTAATCAAAAATCTGAAAGTTCTAAAATGCATAAAGATTTTACCACTAGGATAGGCTGATAACTCGAGTATACATGTAGCTAGTTTTATATTATTTGCTTGGTACCAAACATAGAGCTTAGTATTAAATCTGCTATAATTTTCGATTACATCTGTATTTAAGCTTTATCGAGTTTTTAGGAGTTAATTATGCTAAGTTCCAACTATGTGCCCTTTAACAAAAATAACAAATAAATAAATTTTTCATATACAAAAAAAAGTTGAATAAAAGATTGCAAAAAATCAAATCAAGAGTGTTGATTACGCTCTACGAGTATGTTATTAAAACTCATTATTCTAATAACTTACAATATTAAAGTTGCTTAGAAATTAATTAGACAACTACTTGGCTAATCATGTGGCTCAGTGATTTCGCAAGTTCGCAAGTAGGAAACGAATTAAGAAGCTAAAAACATAAAAGACTAAGTAAGTATAAAGCAAACCTTGGAAACCTCTATATATACATATAGTATTTAGGGGGTCGATTCTCGTTCCGTGATAAAACGCTGTGAAAAAAAATCTTTCCATTTTCATCTAGTCATCCAGTTTCAGTTTTTCAAATCACAAAACAAAATTGTTCAGTTCTTTTTGTACTGTACAATCGATTCCCGTTCCGTGAATCAAGTTAAGTAAAACTAAGTAAGTAAAGTTAAGTAAAATAGTTAATTTTCTAATGTTTTCCCGTCTGGGGTATATACAATAGTAATTTTCTAATGTTTTCCCGTCTGGGGTATATACATACATATCCGAGGGCGGAGTGAGAAGTCTGGTAAAATTGCAACAGAGGGCGCGACAGCCGCAAATCCCAGATGTCATGTGTCAATACCATCTGTCACTAGACCAAATTAAAATTTTCAGACAGATCTGTTATTTAGTTGAGTTTTGACAGCCATTGAAAACAGACAACCCATTGTTTTTTTGTAAATATGGAAAAAGTGCTTTCTTGTGTTAAACCAAAACAATGCCGAAGTCATCACACCAAAAATGGTTGACAAAATCCATGATACGGTATTGCAAGACAGAAAAAAAATTCTCTTCCATCAATGCACGGGTGCACACGTGTGTAGTTGACATGGCGAAAATCCATGAATTACGCTTCGAATTGCTTCCACATCCGTCATTTTCTCCAGACTTAGCCCCCTGCGACTAATGTTTCCGAACCTGATGAAATGGCTCAGCGGAAAGAGATTCGGCTCTAATGAGGAGATCATCGATGCAACAAATGCCTATTTTGAACGGTTGGAGAAATCGTATTATTCGGAAGGGATCGAAAAATTGGAAAAACGTTGGACTAAGTGTATCGAGCTAAAAGGCGACTACGTTGAAAAATAAATTTTTTTTGGCCGAATATATTATTCCTTGTTTTATTTTTACCAGACCTCTCGCTTCGCCCTCGTATAATAGAAACAGATTGAATTCATCATTATGCTTGGTTTACATGTAATAATTTTTCCATTTCATTTTTTCACGAAACGAGAATTGGCCCCCCTAGGGCATAGTTAAATTCAATTTTTATTCAACATACTTTAGTTTAGAGTAAGAATTGAAAAACTATCAGAATTATCTGCATAATAGCTAAATATTATAATCTGTAACATATACAAGACTATTCTATATCGATTAGGACTATTTGAAAAGAATAGAAATTAATAGGCTTGGATTAAGTTAAAACGAAAAAAATGGTTGTGGCACGTACCCAGCGCACACAAAACATAAATAATTTTCTGAGACATTGAACTTTAATGACAAATAAGTTTCAATCAGTTTGTTCTACGAATTATAAATGCTATAAATGCTAGCTATATCGTACAATTTATTTAAGCAATATTTTATCATAGGTATACATACTGCTGCTATGTGATGAATAAAAAATTTGAACTTGAAACAGAAACGTTAAATGTAATTTATTTTATTTAACCTATAGAATATATTCAAAATATTGGAAAGATATAAGCAACAAGATGTTTGCGTTTGTATATATAACAAAATGGATAAATAAAAAAAAAACGTTTTTTAAAAGCTTTTGTCATGATATTTTTTGTTAAGTTCCTAAATTTATTTTTATCGACTGTAAAAATATAATTTAGTTTAGTTTCAATTTACAACCAATTTTAATACATTTAGTTTTGATTATACGTAAAAATCGAATATTTCGAAATCTCTTTAACCATTAGCAATGAAGGTTACTTTAGGCATAATTTATATTTGATTTTAAGTTTTAGTTTGAAATTAAAATGTAATCTGCACTTAAAATCTATTATTTTAAAATTTAACTGTAGACGTTCTTGGAATCTTATAGCCCATAAATTACAGGCCGATTTTCGTTCGTCACAACATTTACCATAAAACAACTTGTAACCAGCCGGGATATAATACAAAACATGACTATTCAAAATGGCGCTATAATTGATCAAGCGAAAGTAATCAGAATTTAATTAAAAATGTTCGAGTTTTTATTTTCAATCAATATAGTGATCTATTGAAATGAATTTAAAAAATAAAGATTTTTCGGTAGATTTTTACTTGATTACCTCTACTATTTTCAAAATAATTGACAAACTTCATTTGTATGAATTAAGGTATAAACAGAACCAAAGATACATTGACAAGCGACAAAGCCTTTCAAATTAAAATACACAGAAAGTGTGCGAAGCTCAAATTACCAAAGTTGGTGTTGAACTGTTGACATCTATTTCTTATTTTGTCGACGGCGCTACAGTGGTACCACCTGGTTATCGCTATATTGGTACTTTATTTTTGGCTGTCATTTTTTAGGTATATATTTGTACACAAATTAAAACACATTCCTTTCTCCACATTAGCGGTGACGTTTCTTGTTCTTGTTACTTAAGCGATATTTGATCGTTGTATATCTTTGGTTCTGTTCTGCGGTTTCATGATTCCGATCATTCGTTTGTTCGTGCATTCCGATTATTTTTTCTACCAATAACTTTCCTTAAAAATGACGACTTTTTCCTGCCAACTTGATCGTTCGTAATTTTTAAGAAAGTAATTGGTAGAAAAAAATAATCGGAAAGATCAATTTTTTTGACCTGAAAAAATTCACTAAAACAAACAGTCGTGACGATTTTGAATAAATTTGGTAACAAACGTCCAGTTTTCGAATATGGAACAAGACTTAATTGATTAAAATGAAATTCGCTACTTAGTATAAACGTCCTTCAAAGATTATTTTTTATAATATTTTGACAGATAAATGATAACAAATCAAGAAAAGCTACATACATACGTTAATAAAAATAACCACAAGCGAATTTTTATGCGATCAATTTGTATAGATAAAATGAGCTGTTGCAATTGATAAATTTTCTGATAAATTGGATTTTTATTTTCATACTCGTTTATCAATTTAGTATTTAGGATATTTTATGCGCAGCCCATTTATAAAAATAGTCTATATTATTTGTATGTACTATGTTTCCAAACTTTTAAAAATAAAAAATAGAAATTTCGTACAAATACGTAACATTCATATCTAATTTTATCTTATTTTTGAGATATTACCTAATTATTTGCACAACATCGCTGATGATATAAATAAATTGATTTATTAATATTTTTCTCACCGCCTAGATGTTATCACGCAAAACACATTTGGCTGTGTAGACGTCAAAACCAACCTCCGAAATTTTTAAAATTACTTTTCATCCAAAAATCATTCTGTTTTATACCATTTTTTATTTATTTATTTATTTTAATAACAGAAAACCGATCGAAAATCAATTAAAAAATATAATGCAAAGCAAAATATTATATAAATGTGTAATTTGCAAATTATTTATTGAGTGTAATGAAATAATCAATGAAGACAGTGTGTCCCAACGGGAGGTTATATTTATATTTTTCAATAAAACATATTTTTCTTCGAAAATGTATCGATATTTTTATTTCAACACAGAGTGTTATAATGAAGCGAACCTTCCAGCGGCTATATATCGCACGGACACTTATTTGGTGCCTCTCGCTGTATTGCAATACCGTGCTGATCATATGTTTCCGAACCGATATCGCTCAAATCAACTCACAACAATTTGGGTATCATTGAGTTCAAATCTGTCATGTATATCGCAACACCCTGTATATTTGAATAATTTATTCTTGTACAGTGTTAAAATTAATTTATATATTTTATTTCGTTCTGATTTTTATTACTCGAACAACAAAAATAATTTGTCGCATAAATATTTTAATTAAACATTTTGTTTTTAGAATTTATTGAATCGAATACCGTGCTAAGATTTCTAAGAAGAAAAGTTATTTTTTACAACTAACAGCGATATTTTCTGTAATCAATTGTAATAAACAAGGACGAGACATTGTAAATAATTGAATGAAAATCGGGAAACTGTGTAATACAAAGTAGTTTATACCTATATATTGGAAAAAATAACCTAGACAACAGGAAATTATACTTGTCTACAATTATTAATTCGATTTGTTTGTGTGTACTCCGGTATCTTTATTTTATATTTAAGGTTGCCTTTATAACTAAAATAAAATAAAATAAATAATTAATTTGGAATTGAATTGAAACTTTCAAATGCATTGAAAGACACGGACACATAGTATAGTAGTAGACGATACAAAAAGTTTCCAGTTTTGATTTAAAAAAATATTCATGTTTCCAGGTTTTGTCTTTGTGGTTTGTTTTTTCAAATAATATCGAATACAGTTTTAATTGCATTAAATTAGGTAAAAATTAATTTATTATTAAAATTTTCGAGATATATTTTTATTTAATAGTGTGGTTGGACATGACAACCTAATTTAAATTAGGATAGCTTTTAAAAAACAACACCAAAACCAATGTATGAGATCTGTTTTAGTACATCGCAATGGTAGAGGAACAATTTTTATAAAAAGCTTTGATACAAATCTGTTTGCATTAAAATAAAAAATTAGGTAAGGTAATTCGAAATAGAAAATATGTTTTAAATCAAATTTATAATTGAAAAAATATTTTTTTTGTAATGTTTGATTCCAAAATCAGTACTTCAAGCTGTGTTCTTTAATTGGTAAAAAACCGAAAGCGAAAATAAATGTTGATAATTAATGTCACGCGCAAATAAAATTATATTTGAAAAGTCAAATTCGGGAAATATTTGGAAATTTATTTTAATCAAAAAATAATAATTTGTATATCGCCTATGCCTTTCCATTCTTTTAAAAGATGAGAATCAATTGCCAATTAATTATTTATTAAATTTTATTTATAAAAGACAACCAAGAAAAAATGAAAATATGAAAGTCACAACAATAACCAAATGAATAATTAATTAGAACGAATTAGTTTTTGGTGTCTCTACGACTCTCTAGGCTATATACTTTGTAGCGGAATTTTTTCCCGAATTTCATTCATATATGTATTTTCAATATCGTAGTTTAGCGTTTTGTTTTATAGGCGATTTGTATCAATTGTATAGACGACGTTGGTGTTGTTAAACGTAAAAAACCAAAAACCGTCGTCGAAATTAATTAAATGAATTATACAATTATAATTAAATTATGATTTTTGACTATACCGATTACCGGTACCTGGAAAAGCAGATTATAATCGCAGATGATTTTTATGCCTGCATAAAAACCCGGCAGGTCTTTTCAAATAATAAATGATAGATTAATAACGAGCTCCAGGTGAACTGCCTTTGGTAAACGCAAACGGTATAACATACAAGACATACACTTTTCCCGGTACCTTGCAACGGATGTGATGACGAACATCCAAATGTACAGCAAAGTCAACACCGCTCATTTGAAATGGTCGAAAGTTTTTGTAGTCCTGTCCTGCTGATGGTAAATTATCCATAATTTGCGATAGAAATGTTAGGCTCATACGAAAACATCTTAAGCACTGACATTTGGACGCAATCTCCTTATCCCGTGGCGTGTCCCAGTCGGCTTTAAGCTCCAAAGCTCGTGATAAAATATCTTGGCTAAAGTGATGACTGGACGCACTAGTCTTAGTGGGCCGAAAAGATTTGCCATTTCAGACAATTCCACTATCTTGGTGTCGGGCACGGTTGATAAATTAATCCCAATGTTTTGATAACATCTATCATCGATTTTTCTCGCGATATTACTGGTCAATTAACAACAATCTTTTTTCGCTGTTAGAACAAAATTTGTTTAATTTTAAACCCCTCTCTAAAGTCCCAACCATCATGTAGTCTACGTAAAAATTATTTCGTAGTACTCGAGCACTGATGGGAAATCCTGCCTGCTACACGTCATCTGCTACACGAACTTATATATGATGGCCAAGCACTGGATGATGATGTTTATTACACAATACACAAATATGCAGACGGTTGATCTCATTTAATTTCATTTAAATTATTTCAACGTCTCCATAGTTTAGCTTCTTGTTTTATAGGCGATTTATATCAATTGTATAGACGACGTTGGTATCTTTACCACGAAAACTGTATAAATGTTGAGAACTTTTCTGCGCTCTTGAGAATCTCAATCTTTTATATTAATTTCAAATATTTAAATTATAAACAAATTAAGCAAATCATATGACAGCCATGCGATTTAAAGTCGGTCCAGAGTTGGGGTTGTTCCACTGAGCTAGAAATATTATTTTAATTTTATACTTTATATAATTGCACCGTTTAATTTAATAAAGTGTATTCTCAATTTTTTTATGAATCTTTGATTTATTTGATTATGTTAAATTGGACCCCTATAAAAAGGGTGGAAAAGTATAATAAAAATGTTGGTAACCTCTTTTATATATAAATTATTCATTAAAAACCATTTTTCATGTAAATTAGCACAATAAACAATTTCCCTTCAATTTACAATCAACAAAAAATTTGTAATTAAAATATTTATGCGACAATTTTATTTTTTTATTAGTATACTGCGTACATATAGTATAATGGAATGTTAAATTTTAAATAAATTACAAATAAAACCTAACATAAATGAATTTCAACAAGTATACAAAATAAAAATGTGTAATCAAAATAGTTTTACATTTTTAAAGTTTTATGATTTAAATAGATTTTTATATTAAATAGATATCGATCGGTTTTAGTTGGAATTACGACTAACGTACATATACGAGTATAAAACACTTTGTTTGATTTTCATATAGTTTATATATATATATTCTCCAAAGCCAACGGAACCATGTTTCATTTTAAATTAACTTACTCCGACTGTGGATTTTATTGTGGTATTTTATGGGGTGAGTTCTGCTGGTAAAAACATTGATTGTATACATAAACATGTATTTAAAGTGCATCTGAAAATTATACAATTTTTTGAAATTTTGTTGTTTTATTAGATTTTGTTTTTCAATCCAATTTTAAATTAAAATTTTAAAATTTTCTTAGGTATTTCAAATAAAAATAAAACTATCAATTTAGTAAGTAAAAATATCGTTTTGCAATAAATTTATATTTTATACAAAATGTTCGATTTACAGAAATTCAATTAAGTTTCAAAAATCAAAATTTCCGTACATAAACTCGAAATTCTAAAATATTAAAATAAATAAATTATTGAGTCGGTTGCTGCCATTAATAATTTCAATTTATTTGAAATATTTATTCTGATCTTTAAATAAAATTTTCTAAATGCATTCTAAATTAACCTCGAATTGAAAAAATTCGTGAATCGTGATCTTTATACAGAAATGTAAATTTCGGAAAATTTGAATTCTAAAATGTAGTTTCAGTAAACTAAATTGCAGTTTTATAGTTAAAAAAAATTGTACAATCTGAATTGTACAAAACATTCGATTTTTTCAAGAATTGAACAATTTTGAGAACCTCGAATATTATAAATTAAAATAAATTCCATTTAAAAAATGTAAAACATAAATAAAAAAAATTATAATTTCGCTAAATTAATTTGCAAATTTTTTAGTATACATATTTTAAAAAGACTAACATTTGCAAATTTCGATACTCCTATATCTAATATTTCAAAACACATCATACATATGTATATCTCTCTAAAGTTATCAATTTAGACTTGTATAAATTGATTCCAAAACTTATCGAAATTCATAAATTTGAGTTTTGTACATAATATTCAGTTAAAAGAAATCCGAGATGAAATTCCAAAATTTTTGTAGATTCAATAATTACAAACAAAATGTGGATTGATTCGTTCATTCGTAACTCAGATAATAAATTTTAATTTACTTTAAATTTCAAATTTCGTTCCAAATTAATGTTAAATTTAATAGTTAAATTTAATTTAAAACTCAAATCCAGAAATGTCAATTTTAAATTTACAATTTTATATTTTAAAACAACAGGCATTGTCAAAATTCGATAATTTGTATATGAAACTTATTTGTTGAAAATTTTAAAATATGATATACTGCAACAATGGATTTTTATCATTCGTTGCTATTTCTAATTTATTTAAAATTTCATTCTGAAATACAAATTTCGGTTAAAAATTTAAATTTGGATACAAAAATTAATTCGTTAAACTAAATTGTAATTCTATATTTTATAAAAACTGACAGTGAAAGATAACTTTATAAAATTTCGTAGGATCTTTTCAAAAAACACAATCTCTAAAATTCTAAATTTAGACTTGTTTCTAAGATTTTCGAAATTCAACGTATTGTTCGATTAATCAATATTCGATTAGAATTGAAAATTTAAATTTCCGTAGGCTCATTAATTCGAGTTCGGTCAATTTTAATTCTAAATTAATATTTTCAATTTAAATTTTTTTTAACGTTAAATTTAAAAGTTTATATCAATTTTATATTTCGAAAAGAATTTAAACAAATTCAATAATTTGTAACTCGATAAACTGAAAATTTCAAATGTTAATTTTCCAGATATTTCAAATCACCCAAATTCGATAAAGTAGCATTTTAATAAAATTCGTGGGAAGCAAAAATTAAAATTTCGGTTCAGTAACTCGAAATTTGAAAATAAATCTAGTTCGATAAAATCTAGTGAAAATTCATTGATTTTGCCATCGTTTTTATTTTTGAAATTCTGAATTCTGATGTTTAATTTTAATTTTTAAATAATGACTTACCCTTAAAAGAAATAAAGAAGTTATTAATTTAAAAACACAAAATTTTACCTGGAATTCAAACATTAAAATTTCATTATACAACAACGCGAAAAATATACAAAATAATCAAAAATCATTGATTTGGTGTGATCGGATCATTACTACAAACAAATTAAAATTTTTTCATACTAAATTACAATTTTATATTTACTGAATTTATTAATGCCTTTTACAAAATAACAAATTTGTTTGTTGTGAAATTCGGTTTGATATTTTTCAGAATTTAAAATTTTATAAATTCGCCGTTATTTCAAAAACTACCCATATTCGTTAATATATAGTTAGAATTGAAATTTCAAAGTCTTTAAAAATCGTCTTCAAAAACGATCAAATTTAAATAAATCTGAACTTTGTCCAAAATTTGATTTGGTATCAAAAATGTAACTTTCGGTACAGAAACCAAACATAATTCAAATTTAAAATCAGAAGTTAGGATTAAAAAATTAACGAAACAATCCACACTCCCTCTGGGTATCGGTATAGCTCGATTTCTAGAATATGCGTCATGCAAATTTTGAAGATTTGAAAATTCCTAAAAACGAAACCCATCCGCATAAGCATTGTTTAAATCTATATATTTTTAATCTAATACCTATACCTCCGTCACTTTGACTGCCATGAACTCCAATCACAATGTGTGTGGCCGTATAGTAGTATAGTAGTGGCCGTATAGTTGCATATTATGTGCATAATTAGAAAGTCAACAAACTTTTCTTCAATATACTTACGACAGTATTAAAGCCAGTTGGCATTCTGCATCAATTGGGCGCCGAATCGAAAGTTTTGGTAATCTCCAAAATATTCATTCAACCGAATTTGCAATTTCTTTTGTTTATACTTATAGGTTAGGTATGTTTATATCCAATTAAAATGTTCATGTAAAGATTGATGTTTTTTTCGTTGTATGTTGTAAATAAAAGAAAAAGTTTTAGTTTAAATTTTAATTAAAAAGTTTTCAAAGACTTTTTGAATTATTTTAAAATAAATAAGTTGGTGCAATTTTTGGTATTCAGTGATAGTATGGGATATTTGGTTAAGCGTATATTTTTTTTATACAATCAACATGAAAAGAGTAGGCTGTTGTGAATGGATTTCAATACATGAAATTATGTTTTCTGAACTATGGCAAACTATTCAGTTTTGTAATTCACACGAATATTATATCGCAAAATACGTGTTTTTAGTTTTTTTTCATATACTTACACACAATTTACTTATTATTGTTGCTATACATACTAACCAATTTGGGCAACAATGTATCGTTTGCGTTCGTGTTGCACACACTATTTTTTGTGTGATATAAAAATACGTACTTGAACAAAAATATTAAATTGTTTTTATTCTTATTGGGGAAAATAGTGACAAAAAATATTTTTTTATGTAAGCAGGCTATGCATAAAATTTCGAAACAATAATAACGTAATACTTTTGTTTTTACTAAACTTAAGGCGCAAACAGTATATCCGCCCGCTCCGCTTGTCAAAAAATAAATATTTTCAATAAATATTTTAGTTTTGTGTTAAGGCTGTTTCCGAAACCGATACTTATTTCAAACTTATTTGCCGCTATCTTAAATAAGTAAGAAAAGTCATCCGAATTAATTTCACTTACTTATTTTGACAGAAACACGAAAACAATAAATTGTGCCTATAGATAAAAATGTTGTTTGTATTATTTATTATAAACAGATTGTTAAGTAATAAATCATACACACTTTCGAACTTAAGGCTATTTCCGAAACCAAAACTTATTTGTGGAACCTAACTTATTCAAAAGTCTCGTGGCGAGTTTACTTATTTGCTATCTCTTTCATGCAAGAAAATCTAAATCAATTGTCAATTTTTTGTTGTTCTTGTTGAATGTCAATATCAAATTAAAATTACCTTTTAGTAAATTTATAATTATTTAAAGAAGTTAGTTAGTTAATTTTTGTTGTTGTTGTGTAAGCCTTCGATTCCCGGTAAATGGTGTAATTATGGCTATCGGATCTATAAGGAAAGTTGATATCCACGTTTCCCACTTGGAGGATATTTTCTGGATATGTATAGTTCGCTGTTCCACAAAGCTCTTTGGTCGTGAACAAACCCTGGTCACCCAAAGCATATAGTTAGCTATAGAATAAAACAATTATTTCAATATATATATTTAGAGTATTGTTATTAATGTATACCTTGCAGCTGCATGCTGTAGTCCAACTTCCGGTTAATATTATACTCATCATGCCGATTAGTTGGACATTCTATTTGAATGTGAGATCCATCGATGGCGCCTATATGGCTTTATTAAAAGTAGGAGATCCCGCACGGTTCACAAATTGTAAGGCGACGCTTTCGTACTTTTCATGTTTCGGAACAACAATATTTTTTTGTAGCAAGGACAAAATCAGATCTATTGTTCGGTGAACACTGTCATATATGGACGAAGTTGGTATAAGTCGAACGCCGTATTTACTACCTAGTAACTGGTATACCACATGCTAACCAAAAACGTGTTATACCCAATTCGATTTCTGGATCATAGCCGTGATGTTTAACTGCGGAAAGTTCAATCAATTTCTGCAATGCTTGAACAGTTACCTGCAAATGTTTTTTCAATTCCACCTCATCTCTTTTCAAAATAATGTTTAGCATTAGACTGTTAGTGTTACAGCAATACTTTAAGCCCTGCAATTTTTAAATTAGTTTGTATTTATACAAAAAAATAGATTATTTTTATAACATACCCTTCGCATTGTACGTCGCTCAATCAATCGCAATAGCTCATTACAACTTTCAATTAATTTTAAATATGATTTGACGTTTTTATTCGTCATTAAATTTAAAAGCAACCATTGTTTTAAATTATCCATATTTCTTCTGTTTATAATAAATAATACAAACAACATTTTTAGCTATAGGCACAATTTATTGTTTTCGTGTTTCTGTCAAAATAAGTAAGTGAAATTAATTCGGATGACTTTTCTTACTTATTTAAGATAGCGGCAAATAAGTTTGAAATAAGTATCGGTTTCGGAAACAGCCTTAACACAAAACTAAAATATTTATTGAAAATATTTATTTTTTGACAAGCGGAGCGGGCGGATATACTGTTTGCGCCTTAAGTTTAGTAAAAACAAAAGTATTACGTTATTATTGTTTCGAAATTTTATGCATAGCCTGCTTACATAAAAAAATATTTTTTGTCACTATTTTCCCCAATAAGAATAAAAACAATTTAATATTTTTGTTCAAGTACGTATTTTTATATCACACAAAAAATAGTGTGTGCAACACGAACGCAAACGATACATTGTTGCCCAAATTGGTTAGTATGTATAGCAACAATAATAAGTAAATTGTGTGTAAGTATATGAAAAAAAACTAAAAACACGTATTTTGCGATATAATATTCGTGTGAATTACAAAACTGAATAGTTTGCCATAGTTCAGAAAACATAATTTCATGTATTGAAATCCATTCACAACAGCCTACTCTTTTCATGTTGATTGTATAAAAAAAATATACGCTTAACAAAATATCCCATACTATCACTGAATACCAAAAATTGCACCAACTTATTTATTTTAAAATAATTCAAAAAGTCTTTGAAAACTTTTTAATTAAAATTTAAACTAAAACTTTTTCTTTTATTTACAACATACAACGAAAAAAACATCAATCTTTACATGAACATTTTAATTGGATATAAACATACCTAACCTATAAGTATAAACAAAAGAAATTGCAAATTCGGTTGAATGAATATTTTGGAGATTACCACAAAACAAAAAAGTTAGTTAAGAACAATTTGAACAGTTTTGGCTATAAAGTTTTAATTTGGCCGATGTACGAGTGTGTATCTATTCTATAGTCAAAACTCATTATACTTACCTACATACATATACAGGTGATCCTCTTATCCAGTTTAAGAAGTTATATATACATATTTTATTAAAAATTTGATATTTTTTTAAATTTTTTATATGGTATATTTCGGTCCCAGGCTTTTGAGCAATCACAATGATATCATTGTTCGATTATGTTATACACATCTATCATAATCAACTTTGTGTGCATATAGAAAGTGAAAAATCTTCGCAATGTGTTATCGAAGATTTCATAACATATAATAAAAAATTTAATGTTCAATAGAATTTGATGGTTCTTTTAATACAATATTCAACTTATGATAATTCAATAAGTATAAAGACCTTTCTATATAATAGAGACGGTATTCTTTTTTTTATGAATGGATCGACATGTATGTATTCAAATATCACAAAATTAAACTGTTACAATGAGTTGTAGAAATTTATTTATAACCTTTTTTTTATTCATCGTTTGCATTATTTTTTTATCGAACTACATTTTTTTTGCTGGTGTCTTTTTGTTCAGAGAATTCAAATAACGAGTAGTCTTACGAATTTTATAAAATAAAGTTAATCATTCAAACAATGTCAGAAATATCATTTTCAGCAAATTTCAAATACTAACATAATGGGATAGTGTGTCTTAGTAATTTTCTAATCACAATTTTCTGGTTTTCTGTAAACCGAAGTCAAGAGCTTCCCATTTTATTTAAGTAATATAACATTGACCCCCAATAGACGAAAGCTAGGATACATACAAATTTAAATATATTATTTGAGCTCCGATGAAAAATTTACTGACACTAAAACTAGATTGGGCCAAAAATATACATATAGATTCGCTTGATATACACGAGAGAAAGTAAAACCGTTTGTCAGTAAAAAATTCTGGAAAAATAGTCGTATTTATGGGTTAGTAATAATGCCATAATATTTTGAAACAAATTGGTATAGTAGAATATTTTTTATGGCAGTATTCCAATACATCTTCCCAGAAATTGCCTATATAGATGAGAAATTTCTCTCCCACACGCTGAGGTAATTTGTTTAGTCATTTTGATGGTAAAGTAACATTTCGTGTTAAAATATAAAAATAAATTTATTAAATTTATGAAATTTATTGGTTATGTTACAAAAATTAACAAAATTTATTTTTAATGTTGCCATAAAAAAGCATTGTCTTTGCCATTTTTCATTTTATCAGTGCAACTCTGTTAGAATAAAAGGGGTATAAGGCCTCGAGTTCGAATTTAGATTGTTATACTCTTTTATTTAAATTATTTATATGTACATATATTTTAAGACTATTAGGACACATCAATGAGCCTTCGTTCAAACCAACGGCCCTACTATGACTTTCGACTACGATTTTCGACGACGGCCGTTTTCCTATAGTAGGCAAAGGAAGAAAAAACGAAAACAATATTATAAATTGACTATGGTTTACCTTTTTCTTCCTTTGCCTACTATAGGACGAAACGACAGCTGTCAAAATAGTAGTCGAATGTCATAGTAGGGCCTCATGGCGAGTTTATGCATTTGTATCTTGCTGCAAAATTGTCTGCAAAGCGAGGTGAAGTTAGCCACTTTTTATTCTAGTATGTTGGTTCATGGCTTTTTGCTCAATTTGCGGTTATCAAAAATTATGTCAGTTTGAGGTAATTTTGACATAATATTGACATAATTTTGACATAATGTAAATAAATTGATTGTTATTTGCAAAGCAAGTATGATGATAATATATCACATAAAATACTACTGTTGGTAATTTCTTTGCATACAACTTTGATTCATGAAATCTTTCGAGAGGGAATTGTACACACTGTAATTTCACAACCAAACCCACTCTAAATACTGAATCACTGTATGTATGTGCGTACCTTGTAAGGATGCACCAGAAGAAGGTTATAATAATCAAGAATTAAGACTATATTAGAAAACCAAACGACCTTAGAACATATCAAAATAAAAGTACATATAAATAAAATTTTAATTAATTTAATAAATTTTATTTTATTGATCATGTATGGTTTATTGCCCATCTCACGGATTTCGGCCATATTTCTTAGCTGCTGTTGAACCAACGTGCACTCGAATACAATTAACATGCACAATGTGAATAAAGAATAGTACCAATATTCATCTAAGCACCATCTACCGACAGAAAATGTTTGGAAAACAAAAAATGGAGCTGTGGCACGTTCAATAAATAGTTGATAAAATTCTGTCACAACCATTGTCATCTGATTCTTGCCATATGTTTTCTCGGCTAGGCTAATTTCATTCTCATCTTCATGTCTTTTCGATTCAATATATTCGCGATACGTTTTATGAACTGGAAATTCGAGCCCTCTGAATTGCTTTTTATCTTCATCCCAGATGTATTTGGTTTTCTGGAACACAAACAAGTAGATTACATCGTTCTTATCGCTTTTCAACCGCGTAGAATTCAGTTTGACCATTTCGGATGATCCATTATTAGACGTTGGTACTACCTTTGCCACCACCGCTGTTTGTGGAGTTTTCGCCTATATAATCGATACGAGCATGAATAATTAATCAATTAATTACGTTAAAAGATATTTACTTACTGAGCGACAATTTAAAAACGTATGAACGTGAATACTACAGTAACAGCATATCGATAGAATTATTTGTATAAAAATGCTACCACCACAATTGTGACAATTCTTCATAATATTCTTCGACACCGAAAACAAAAATCCACAGGCTAAACCAAAGGCCATACAATACAAAAATATGTTCCCGTTCATTAATATGATTGGATTTGGTATATGCAATGTGATGTATTGGATTAATTCATCGATTCGATTATCATTTTTTATCGCTGTCATTTTAATGCATTACATTTATGTGTACTGGCCTATTAATTTATTTAATTTAATATATTCGGAGATTTATAAAACACGGTGATTGTCCAGATTTTGTTTAACTTCCTCGCTTTTAGTCGACAATGACATTTCGGTTTCGCCAAGATATAGCAAAAAAACAATTAAAAAATTATTTGAAAAAGAGCTAAAATTGACATAATGAGTGAAAATTTGAGCATATTTTTAATTTGTAGCAGTTGCCAGCCTGCTGCACATTTTGCATCGATTTGAAATTATTTTAATTTGGAAGGGGAAATTTGTTTACGAAATGGCTTGTTTTGATTGGCTTATATATGGTCGGTGAACATTTTGCAGCAAGATAGAAACGCATAAACTCGCCATCTGTGCTGGGATGTTCTAACATCATTTCGATTCACTTCGATAGACACTTGTGTCTCTTTTTTCACGAACAAAATTGTATTCTATTTCGCATTTTATATTGTGATCATAGCTTACTCGATTCTATTTCTTTAAATTCATTCGATAAAATATCACCAATATTTTTATTTTCGATGGCAAGTGGAAAGAGGAAAAGTGATAGTAACCAAATTTATTCTAACAGGCTGAGATAGCAATAGGCAAAACGGAATTCAAAAAACGCAATGGAGCACAATTTTGTTCGTAAAAAAAGGACGTATTTTCGTTTTCAATATGTCGGGGCCTCATGGTTGTTGTATTTGTAATTTTTTACACACTGAAGGTTACCAAGGAAACCACAAAACCACGAACATCTTGGTATTTAGAGAATATTAAGCGTGTGGTTGAAACTATCCGAGAAACTCCATGTGAGTCCTGCACCATTCAAACAACATCGAAAAATTTTGCACAATGACCTATAAGATTCACTTGGTACTAAGCTGCCGTTACAATGGCGTTGCTAAGGCAAAATTACTATAATCGGTGATTTAAATTGGTCATTGTGATTACTTGACCTGACATCACTGGATAATTTGTTATAAAGCTACCTAAAATCAAAGGTGTACTTCAACAAACCCGTTACACTTTGTGGCGGAGAATGTTTTGAAAAGGGCTCGAATTAGTGAAACCTATATAACGGGCGTCTTTTGCTGGATATAATTTTTTGAAATTAGTTATTAAAAACATAGAACTTTGAATTATATATTTTTTTCCATAAAAAGTAATAAGCATAACGTCTACCCATCATGTACTCCCTGCGTGTATAGTGTTAAAAAAAAAATCCTTGTAACGTTTCAAAAAAAAATCGTTTAGTGTTCTAAACTGAGTAACCTTTTATAATTCATGCAACACGACCATTTCTTTATAGTAAAATGCCATTGAAAAAAAATTATGTTGAATACTTCGTCATCATTGTTGGCGAATGGTTTCTCTATATGCACAGCCCACTTCCCATAGTCGTATGTCACTACATTTGCTATGACTGTAGTCACGTCGAATCAATATTTCTATTTTAAAGTTGTCGTATCTTACGTCTATAGTCACTTTATATGACTTACGCCACTACATATTCTCATAAGTGAAATGTAAATTGGAGAAGCGCAAAACGTTCCTAATATTAATAAAGTTCCTTTTTTCCTGGAAATTAGACTATTTGTGACACAATTCATTTTCTAACAAATCATTAATTCGCTGCCAAATTCTCATTACCAGTGCCCGTTTGGTAGCTTCTTTCGGCAAAGAATCGCATTGCGGCAGCTAATTTAAATAGTATAATATTGGTAAATCCCATGATGATCAAACTGCTGGCTGTAATTTCATGTTCACCTAAGCCATAATAAGTATTTAAATGCGGGCTTGTTTAATCGATAATTTTTATAAACCTTGAAATAAAAATTTGTTAGATATACTCGTATTACAGGAATAATGCAACCTCAGAATTAATTACACTTACAGAACATCTGGCATTTCAAGGGGGTTAGATCGATCGCACATTAGTTTACACTGCGTAGCGACACTCGGTAAAGTTTCCTCGACATTGTTACTACTGATACCGAAATAAAAATTGCTCCACACTAATCATTTTAATTTTAATAAAACTCAAATCAAAAATTTTGCATGAAAATATCACAGGATAAATCAAAACAATTGAAAAAACAAAATATCACAGGATAAATCAAAACAATTGGTTGACAAAACAATTTAATAACGTATTGCATTTATATACCATAAAATAGATTTAGATTTTTTCTATGTGGAGGATCTGAAATATAGTCGCTTGAACTCCGAAACTATGCGCTGGCAGGATAAGCGGAGTTTACCATGTGATTAAGGAAGGTTTCATGTGTCTTTAAATTTTTTTTAGATTTTTGTATGTGGAGGATCTGTGATATAGTCACTTGAACTCAGAAACTATTCACTGGCCGGATAAGCGTATAGTTTACCATGTGATTAAAGAAGGTTTCATGTGTCTTCAGAATTTTTTTTGATTTTTTGTATGTAGAGGATCTCAGATATAATCGCTTAAACTCAGAAACTATTCACTGGCCGGATAAGTGGAGTTTACCATGTGATTAAGGAAGGTTTCATGTGTCTTCAGAATTTTTTTTAGATTTTATGTATGTGGAGGATCTGAGATATAGTCGCTTGAACTCAGAAACTATTCGATGGCCAGATAAGCGGAGTTTACCTATTAAACCCATGTTTATTTATTAAACCCATGATATTTTTACAATAAAACTGAAACTTTCGAAACGATTTTTGTTTTATTTCATTGCATTTTTACTGCCATCTTGTGGTGAACATTGAAAAAGTCTATTTTATATTTTGTTTTGTTTCACTAATTGCTTACAAGTGGCATGCTGTATGCTGTAAAATCTGGATTTGTTTGCCTCTCGATCGATGTTTATATCTCTTTTTCAAGAATAAAACTATTCACTGTTTAGATTATTCAATTAAGCATTTTCTATTGCTAAATCAGCCTAGTTAGAATAAATTTCTATACTATTCCTTTTTTCTCATTTCGCTACAAGGTGACTCTGCTACTTAATCACATGGTAAACTCCTCTTATCCGGCCAGCGAATAGTTTCTGAGTTCATGTGACTATATTTCAGATCCTCCACATATAAAAAATCTAAAAAAAATTTTGAAGACACATGAAACCTACTTTAATCACATACTCCGTTTATCCGGCCAGCGAATAGTTTCTGAGTTCAAGTGACTATATCACAGATCCTCCACATACAAAAAATCTAAAAAAAATTCTGAAGACACATGAAACCTTCCTTAATCACATGGTAAACTCCACTTATCCGGCCAGTGAATAGTTTCTGAGTTCTAAGGACTATATTTCAGATCTTCCACATAGAATAAAAATCTAAAAAAAATTTTGAAGACACATGAAACCTACTTTAATCACATGGTTATTTCCGCGTATCCGGCCAGCGAATAGTTTCTGAGTTCTAGGGACTAAATCTCAGATCCTCCACATAGAATAAATCTAAAAAAAATTCTGAAGATACATGACACCTTCGTGAATCACATGCGGTAAACTCCGCTTATCCGGCAAGCGAATAGTTTCTGAGTTCATGGAGCAATAGCTTTTCCTCAATGCACTTTTGTATATTGTTATTCAATTTTAATCTTATTAAAATTATATCTAATTAATTAATTATAATTATGAATATATAAGTATCATAAAAACAAATATTTTTCGGTGCTGAGAGTAAATTACATATGTACATGTACATTTATTTTGATATATGTATCGTGATAGTAGATTTTTTCGGGGTTGAGAGCAAAAAATGTCGTGCTGGTAGTCGGTAGTGTTGCCATCGTAGTTTTAGGGGATTCAAATTTGGCTATCTCACATACATCATTTATATTTATCAAATTTGAGCAATCATTACGGCTACCAGATCGAGTTTTACTTCTATAGTCACATCCGCCCAATACGGCTTGAAGAATACCAATTTTCATGTGAAGTGACATGACTGTTATCACTTCCGTAATAAGCCGTTAAAGATAGATCAATGGAACAATCAATGCATTCCTCATTCTATGAAATCTATTTCTGAGTATGTGTTGTAAAACAACTACACATTTTGACGTGAATATAATCTGTGAAACATCATTCAATGACAACGTTTTGAACACAACATTGTTTTCCATCAATTATATTGTGCATGTACCAAATTAGATCAGAATATACCAAAACTTCACAGTAGAGGGAGTTCTTATCGTTTAGTTCGCAGTTAAATCATCAATTCTGAACAAAACTTCCCAGTCGTTACTGGAATTATTATTTGTTTAACAAAATTAACATCTACATATTGTGACAGCTCACATCCCGTACCCAAAAATATGTGTTATATCATAAACGAACTAAACATATTTTTGAACACAACAAAAATCTCGCCCTGTTCAGTTCCCTGATGTGGAAACCCACTGGAATTTCCAAAAAACACCTACCTTGAAAAGCTGATTCAATAACAACATGGCCAGATGAACTATCTATACAAATGACCTAAACATGATCTTAATAAATATACTTAGCATTTTCTAAATACAAAACATTAGATCAAAGGAAAGGCTACTATACTACAACAAATATTATTAGTCAAGTTGACCAACATATAAACTGGTTATCTTTGCCGCGTTTGAAACGCCGAGCTTTCTTACCATTATCCTAATTGAAACAATTTAACCTCCTCATCATCCATTCGTTTCCATTTGTAACTCGTCATAACTTTTCCAATTTATTTGACATTTTTATGTATGTTGGATGTTTGGATGCGATTATGATTTGGAAATAGTTTACAATAAATTCTAGTTTGTATGGAACTTGAAATTGTGAATAATAAATAAAATTAATTACGAACAATTAAAAATGTTTAACGCATTAAATCCATTAAATGAATTCATATACTAAACGGTAATAAATAGTACGAATTTATAATTTAATGTTTCCACTGAAAATACAGTTGGTATTTTAGAAACCGCAACGCCGACTTAGGTGGTTGCCAATTAAATAAAATGTTAACCGCAATCAAAAAATTAAATGGTGATGAACCGTCCAATTAAGAAAACATTAAGCATGAGGGGAAAATATTTAACACTATTATACCGGGTGTTTCTTTTAAACTGAAACGATCAAATATCTCGAAAAATAGCCACTCTACGGAAAAAATGTCCATAATCAAAATTTAATCATATCGCGGGGGAAATACATTTGTTCAAAAAAAATAGTCCCCCCCCCCCCGCTTTGTAGGTGGGGCGGGGGTAACTTTTAAACTAAGATAGGAAGCCATATTTTTTATTGCAGATACGGATTCTACGACTAAAAGTACGTATGATTTGAATGAAATAGTTTGTTCGGTTCATGATAGATGGCGTTGTAATCGATGATGATTCTTGTATGAAAAATTTTTGGCTATTTTTCGAGATATTTGATCGTCTCAGTTTAAAAGAAACACCCGGTATATTACTATTCTTTGGTTATATTAATTTTAAATTCTCACAATTAAGAAAGAGGCATAATTTTTAAAAAGTTTCAAGTTTGTCATTTAAATATCCTCGTGAGTGAGATGTCCAACTTCAATTAAATAATTTGGGAATGGAAATAATTTGAAATAATTTATTTCCGTTTGAAGGTGCCTTCACGAAATTATTCTGCGGGACATTTGGCGCGCGGACAACTTAACAAAGTTAAATGTTTGAAATTGTCATACCAACAAAACGAAAAAAATTGATTTATTTTTTAGCTCTTTTTGTGGGTCAATTGATGTTTTAGCTCTTTATGGAAACATAAAGTATAGCTATAAATATTTTTGTTACAAACTGTCATCATCGTACATATTATCTGTGTATGTTGTGAATTGTCATTTAAATTAAAAATATTTGTTTTATTTTTAATTATATTTATTGTCTTTATTATACATAATTATGTAGAAATTATTAATTAATGTAAGTTTTAATTACTTTGTTTGCTAAAACTTCAGTGAGTTAACTGGAGTAGTTTAATTGTATTATATGTATAACACAAATCCATGTCAAATAAAATTAAGAACAACAAGATAAATATTTGTTTTATTTATTTTAATAATGGAATAGTGAAATAAGAATATACATAATTTAAAATTTGTCCATAGTGGGTTCTTTATATATTTTACCATCAATGTTAGATTTAAAATCAAAATGAATATATCGCAATACGAGTTTCAGTTAATAAGTATGAATAAGTAATCAGCGCTTGAGCATCGTTCATGTCTCTCGCCAATACCGCCAACATTCGTTGTTTTCATAAAGACAGTTGCATTTGGCTTAAAGTCAGTTTCTGTTTTTGTCTTGATAAAGACAATTGTTCTTGTTCGTCTTGTGATTCGTTATCAAAAAACCGCGACATTGATTTAAAAACCCGAAATATTGAATTTATGTAATTTAAAAACATAAAATAAAAAGAATTTATACACAGAAAATTTATATGAATTTATATAAAAACTTAAAAAATGAAATTTAACTACGAAAACACGAAAAATAATTAAGAAATGAATCAATCATGTACTGAATAAGTAATTAAACGAAAATATTAACAATTTTTTTTTGTTTCGTTGGTATGACACTATAGTACAATTTCAAAAGATAAAAAAAATGTAACTTTGTTATGTTGGCCCGCACAATTTCGTGAAGGCACGTTGACTTTTAAATTGTAAATGCATGTTGATTTATTTACTTAAAAAAAATTCAATAAAAGCAGTACCTAATAAATTTCGTTGAAATATTAGTTTAATGAAAGTTAAAATTCTAAAAAATATGAAAATTTAGAAATAAATTTCAACAACCAATAAAGAGTCCAAAATTAAAATGAAATTGTATATTCTTAAAAAAAGAAAAGCGATCTCTGAAAGGAGATATATATTTCTTTCTCTCAAAAAAAATTACATTTTTGGTTCGGTTTTTATTTTTACCTTATTTTGCTTTGTTCAGTACTTTTTGTCATCTTATTTTTCGTTTTACTATGAATTTGTATAGTACATAGTAGAGAAACACACCATTTCTTTAAAAGGCTCTTTTCGGGATGGTTTTTCGGGCTAACTTCACAACGGTTAATCGTTTCCATTTCTAACGAAATGATTTGACCTTTCCATGTGAATTGTTATTATTAATTTGTAAAAATTATAGCAATTTGTTTGTGTACGTGGTTAAAATTACACGTGTCGCTTAATTTACACCAGTTTTGCGATTTGTGTATATAATTGCCTAAACGTGACAATTAAAACTATAATTTACAATTAGAGTGCTTAATAAATTTTAAGGAACAATTAATTAAAACCATTATTTATTAATCCATAATTATCAAATGTTTATATTCACACAAAAATATTTAATTAATGCTGTTTATATATTCAATACGTATGTATGTACGTACATATTTATAAAAATCGCACGTTTAATGAAATTTAAATTTGCAAACCAAACCAAAATGAATTATTTCAAACATTCATTAAATGTATTTTTATTTTTTGCGATTCATTAAATAACATTAATATTTGAATGTAATGACAAATAATATCCTAAATTTTTTTTATAAAATAATTATTTTTTTTACATCAGCAATGAAATCCCAATATTTATTTATTTAGTAAAATTTAGTAAAACTAAAAACACATGTTGAGTGTTTAATTAATCGCTGCAGATTTTTGAGTTTGAACAAAACATTTAATGTGATTTAACAAGGGGCATATATATATTATGTGATTATTACGAGATTCACACACACTATAATAAACTTTTATATATAAAATAAAACCATATAATAGTATAACGTATTAACAATGTACATATGCATATAAATTACCATAAAATACTGATTTACATATTGAAATTCGGATTTGGGAAAATTAAATTACGTATTACCTATACGTTGTTGAGCCACCTCTAAAACAGTCTGCGGAGATTTGCACTGAGGAGCCATCCCATGAGGAATTCACTAAGGCCATGCAGAGAATGAAACGAAACCGCTCACCTGGAGTGGACTGCATTAATTCGGAGCTCTTGATATTCGGAGGGGATACTTTGTGGAACTGTCTTTTCGACCTTATTCGATTAGTATGGCGAACCGAAGTTATGCCTGATGAATGGAAAGTGGCCGCGATATGCCCCATCTTCAAGAAGGGAGACCGCTTGAAGTGTGAGAATTATCGCGGTATAGCTCTCCTTTGCACAGCATACAAGTTACTGCCATACATTTTATTGGATAGAATCACTCCTCTGGCGGAGGGCTTGGTTGGTGACTATCAAGGAGGATTTCGTCCGAATCGATCAGTCACTGATCAGGTCTTTTCGCTGCGGATGATTCTATCTAAATATTATTTCCGGCAGGCCTACGACTCGATCAATCGAGAGAGTTTGTGGTCTGCCCTGGAATACCTAGGAATGCCAACAAAATTGGTACGACTGTGTAGGATGACAGTGACGCAGTCTCAATGCTGTGTTAAAGTTGAGAACAGGCTATCGACAATTTTTGCAGTTAACTCGGGTGTTCGGCAGGGAGATGCTCGGTCCCCGATACTCTTTAATCTCATGTTGGAGTACATCTTTCGTAAAACTGAAACACCTCAGCGCAACATCTTATATCGCCAGTCCAATCAAGTGCTTGCATATGCAGATGACATATGCGTGATTGGACTGAATAGCAACGGAGTGAAAGAAATACTTGATCCGCTTGTAGAGTTTTCAGCTTCTGTTGGACTCCAGATCAATGAGTCCGAAACGAAATACCTGATCTCTGGTTTTAGAGACAATGGCACACCAGATTTTAGTAGTGGCCACCACACGTTTGAGGGAGTGAGGAGGTTCAAATATTTGGGCTCTCTTATCACTCACGATAACAGTGTGGGTGAGGATATTAAAGTGCGGCTGGCAGCTGGCAGTCGTTCTTTGTATCCTCTAAGGCCACTGCTAAAATCTAAACACTTATCAAGTGCCGTGAAGCTGAAGCTTTACAAAGCGTTGATCAGGCCCGTTGTTATGTTTGGATGTGAAAGTTGGGCGCTGACGGATGAGTACGAGAGATGGCTCCTTACATTTGAGAGAAGAATCATGCGTGTGATTTACGGCCCTAAACGCGAAATAGATGGTACATACCGAGCTCTGTACAATTTCGAGATCAGAGATCTGATGAAGATCCCCGATATTGTACATGAAGTTAGATCTCAGCGAGTACGCTGGCTCGGTCACGTTCTGCGTGCTGATCCGGAACGAATTGTGCAGCGATCTCTGAAAGGAGAGCCACCATATGGTAAGCGCATAGGTCGTTGCAGGCAACGATGGCTCCACGATGTAGAGAACGACTTGGCCTCTTCAGATTGTCTAAGACAGTATGAAGACCAAGCTCAGGATCGAAACCGTTGGAGCCAGATTGTTGATTCAGTAAGGGGCCAGTAATGGCCTTTAACACTGTTATTATTATTATTATTATTACCTATACGATGTTATACAATTTTTTTATGTAATTTATACATGATTTTAAAATACTAAATTTCTAAAACTATTTTATTCTCTAAAATTGCATTTCTTCACTCCACCCATCGAAATTCTAGGTTTAACTTGAAACAGATTTTGTTCGAATAGTCGAATTTTGAAAATATTCAAAATAAATCATTTCAATATTAAATTTAAAAATGTATCAAATATTATCTATCATATTTGATAGTTTGAGTGTTGTGAATCTTTAGAGTTTTGGTGTAAAAAATTATTTTCGTATAAAATTCTAGAATTTCATTTCGCACAATAGTACATATTTTGAAAAATGTAAATGAATTTGTCATTCAATTTTTATAATTTTCCTGGAATTGAAATGTGGAATTTTGAATTTATTTTTAAAATTCTATGATTGGTTTATAAATTTTGAAAACCAAATGTTACAAATAACTTAATAATAGTTATTATTATTATAATTAAATTTAAGTTTCTTTAGAATAAGTTTTTGTTTGAAATTTAAAATCTGAATATTTTTTTAATTGACTATTTACAGTGGAGTTCAGGCGTTAAAACTCCTGAGACTATTTTAACTAGAACCACTTTCGCTGTTTACTTAATACACATTTCTTCTGCTTAAATGAATCGTAAAAAAGATGATACATGAAAATATATTTGTTTATAAACTATAATAACTATTATTTATAAATAATAATAAAAAAAAATATTAAAATTTCCCGATACCACATTTTCGGCCGATTATGCCAAGCACTCAAGTAGTAAAACTATATACATACATATAGCGAAAAATTTTCTAGCACTGATGGATGAAATGTTTTCGTGGGTTTTATTATGTAAGTACTTGGCAAGGTCGTCTAAAATTTGTTATAGACAAATTTTATTTTGTTTTGATTATTATTGGATTGATTATATTTTTGTATATCGTTTTGGCTACTGTATCCTTCATCTCTATGATTTTGAAAACTTGTGGTTTGTATTGACAACTGGAAAATGGTCACGTGGTATTTTTTTTTATGAATTAATTTATTATAATTTAATTTTTTTGCCAAACTAAATATTAATTTTTTCTTGTAATATTTTAATAAACCATTTGTACTCTAGAGACTGAAGATCGTCCAGCTTACATTAATTACAGAATTAATTGTAGAATTACTTTACAACCCATTATATCCTAGCGATAGTTGTGAAAATAATTTGCTGATAATCTAAAATGTGTATTACTAGTATTATAATTATGAATGTCACTATTGATAGGCAGCTTAGATTATCTAAATATTTTGGTAACTCTCCTTTATCACTTCCAAATAACAATTTGGGCACATTAAATTGTATTCTTGGATTAATTAATTCCCAGTATAGTTTTTCCGATGTTTCCTTTATATATGAGTTTTTTTTCCGTGTTTAAGATACTTCGCATAACTCGTTCCTGTATCTTTTGCAAACGAATTATTTGTGTTAAATAAAACGGGTGAGCATTAGTTCATATATGATGTCACAACTAATTTATAAAATATAATTTTTGTCTCCATTGATAGCTTGTTTTTAATTCTAATTTTTTCTAATTAAAAAGTCCTAACTTTTTATTCATCTTTTTAGCGATGTAATCCAAATGCTGGTCAAAATATAAGTTTTTGTTCTAAAACAACCTCAAGGTATTTATTTGTATGATCTTACTTTCAATGCTTATTTGATTTCTAACTACGATATCTGCATTATAATCACACTTTGTTTAACCACTTCCTCAGATTGTCGAGACCTTCTTTTATTTTTTGTACTGCTTCAGAATAAGTTGTTGCCGAAATTGTAGAAATTGACACTTTTTAATAACATCTCCGATTTCATGTGTTGAACCCTGAGGAACTCCAAGATTATTTTGTAACTTCGATGATATAAAATTGTCGACTTTTGTACATTGTTGTCTTCCTTGAAGATATAGCTATTAAACCTTTTAACGACTCTTCCTTTTATTCCATACTTCTTTAATATCTTGAGTAATAAAGTTTTTCTGTCTATAGTTTCAAAAGCTCGCTAGATATCTTTAAAAAGAAATGCAACATCATCAGAAAAGAGAGAAGAGAAAACAGGGACGGAAATGTTGAAATCATTAGAAGAGGTCTCCCACTTTTTATGCTAACCTTCGACAACCAAGAAAAAATCGAAAATATTTATAATATTAAGGCTATCCTCAACCTTAGAGTTAAAATAGAAACACCGAGAAAGGTCACTCGACTAATACCTCAATGTAAAAAGTGCCAAGATTATAATCATACACGAAAGTACTGCCACCGTGAAGCAAGATGTGTTAAATGTGCAGGAAAACACGCAGGAAATGACTGCACAGTCCCCCGAGATACAACACCGAAGTGTATCAACTGTAATGGCCAGCATCCAGCCAACTACAAAGGATTTGAAGTTGCAGTAGAACTACAAAAAATGAGAGATAAATTACGCAAGCCAGGTACATCAATAAATGTACAAACTATAAAAAGAACCACGGAGCCTAAATCGTCAACTGCTAATCATAACATACAAAGCCAGAGAGTAAACGAAAACGTTACTTATGCACAAGTAGTTCAGCAAACAGTGGAGAAATAGTTAAAAGTGGATCTCGTTCTACAGGACATACTGAGAAATCTAGGGAACCTTAACAAAAGACTTATTTCGCAGGAAATGAGTTTGCAGAAAACACTAGAAGAAATGAAATCACAAACTAGTTTCAATAAAAGAGTAGAAGAAAACCTTGGTCGAGTGTAGTAACCTGGAACGCAAATGGGCTATTGCAACACATTCAAGAACTAGATATATTTTTAAACATGCATAATATAGATATATGTCTTATATCAGAAACCCATTTCACCAAAACTTCATTATGTAAAATAAAAGGATATAATTGCTACTATGCACTACATCCTGAGAACAAAGCCAGAGGTGGATCAGCTATCCTCATAAAAGAGTATATAAAACATAACGAAGAACCAAAAGTGGAGAACTTTTCCATGCAAGTCACAACAATCAAAATACAATTAAGCAATATTAAAACATGCAGTATCTCATCAATATATTGCCCCCCAAGATACAACCTCAAACAAGTAGATTACACTAATCTTCTGAAAACGCTAGGAAGTGTCTTTTTAGTTGGAGGCGACTATAATGCAAAAAATACATATTGGGGATCTCGGTTAACGACCGCTAAAGGAAAAGAATTGTTCGCAGCAGGCAAACAACTAAAATGCGAGTTTCACTCAGGCGGTACACCAACCTATGGGCCTACGGATACCAGTCAGATTCCTGACCTTATAAACTTCTTTATCACAAGAGGGATTTCAGATAATTATATCCATATAGAGAACAGTGAAAGTCTATCATCAGATCATTCACCAGTTATTATGATACTTAGCCAAACAATTATTATGAAAGAGAGCAACCCGAAATTAACGAGCTTCAAAACCAATTGGGATCTTTTCCAAACACAGTTAACAGAAAGAATTAGTCTGCAGAACCCAATTCAGGGACCAGTCCAAATAGAAGACGAATTAGATAAGCTCATCCATAATATCCAATATGCTGCGTGGGAAAGCACTCCAAATAATAGGCAGGAAATGAAGCGCAATGCTAGCTGTCCAGAGGAAGTGAGAGAACTTCTTAAAAAGAAAGGCACGGAAGAATTGGCAAAAACATCGAAATCCTGAAAATAAAAGAGTATTTAACCATTTGTGTAACAAATTAAAATACCTTATAAAAGACATTAAAAAACAATCAGTTAATAAATACCTCAGCACTCTAACTGGGCAAAAAGATACTGATTATTCATTATGGAAAGCAACTAAGAATATTAAAAGACCTAAACTTCAGATTCCTCCAATTAAAAATAACGAAAATTGGGCTCGAAATGCTAAACAAAAAGCAGATTTGTTTGCAAATCACCTTGAAGAAACATTCCAACCTTATCCAAAACAAACGGAAGAGGAAAATATTACACCAATAAATAAACAGGATGAAGTAAATATTACACCTGTAACATTGAAAGAACTAAAATGGGAAATCAAGAATAATCTGAATGCGTATAAGGCTCCAGGATATGATCTTATAACGGGTCAGATAATAAAACTGTTACCGGAGAAAGCGTTGAGGAAACTAGTGCATATAATTAATTCAGCATTTCGACTAAGATATGTATCAAGGCAATGGAAAGTTGCAGAAGTAATTATGATACTTAAACCGAACAAACCTCCGTATGATAAAGCTTCATATAGGCCAATTTCTCTGCTACCAACATTATCGAAACTATTTGAAAAAGTTCTTCTTAAAAGACTAAAACCAATTATCGAAGAAAGGAATCTTATCCCTTCACATCAGTTTGGATTTAGGGAAAAACATTCTACGATAGAACAAGTACATCGAATTACTGATGTAATCGAGAAATCACTAGAAAGCAAACAAATATGCTCAACTATATTTCTTGATGTAGCGCAAGCATTTGACAAAGTATGGCACCAGGGGCTAGAATTCAAACTTCATCGAGATCTTCCGGAGCAATTTTTTCAAATTTTAAAATCATCCATATCAGAGAGGCACTTCCGAGTAAAGTATGAGAATGAGTACTCCCAACTAAAAAGAATAACTGCCGGAGTACCACAAGGGAGTGTTCTTGGGCCAATCCTATATCTCCTATATACTAGAGATATACCAATTACAGAAGAAACAATGGCGACTTTTGCCGATGACACGGCAATACTTGCAACAGCAACGAACATCAATGACTCCACTAGTAAATTACAGAAGGCTACTAACCTGATATGTAATTGGACAAAGCAATGGCGAATTAAATTAAATGAAGCAAAATCAATCCAAGTGAACTTTACAAATCAAAAAGTTAACCATATACCAATAATGATAAACTCAATAGTAGTACCCCATGCAAACACTGCCAAATATCTTGGTATGACTTTAGATGCTAAGCTTAGATGGAAGGAACACATAAAAAAGAAGAGAGAAGAACTAAACATAAAATTTAGAAAAATGCATTGGCTCCTAGGGAGACAATCTGAACTAGCGATCCATAACAAACTGCTGTTATACAAACAAATTCTGAAGCCTGTATGGACATATGGTAGCCAACTCTGCGGATGTGCCAAGAAGACAAATATCAAAATCATACAAACAGTTCAAAATAAAATCCTACGATGTATTGTTAATGCACCGTGGTACATTCGAAACAACAACCTCCATCGAGATCTCAAGATTGAGCTTGTCGCGAATGAAATTAAGCATCATGCAACAAAACACCTACAACGTCTGCACCAGCATCAAAATCTGGACATACGCTGTATGCTGACTACATATCCATCAAGAAGACTGCAAAGAACCAAACCACTGGACTTATCGCGACCAGGAGGTCAGTAGACTTACTGTGGCGAAAAATCTGAGGGAGGAGTTACACTAACTGGGGATAATCACTTGATTACGCCGACTATTCAAAATACTGTATTATGCAATGTAAATTACTAAATGGGCACAAGACTCAGTCGTAATATAAATAAAAAAAATAAAAAAAAAATTAGGCTTTGATTAAGTAAATCGGTGTAAAGTTCAACTTTGGATTATTCATAGCATCTAGCATGAGTTTTCTGTTATTGCCTTCGATACCATATTGAGACTTTGTTTTATTTATTATGTTTATTATATCATGTTTGGTGATTTATTGGAAGTGGAATTTGCCAAAATTGTCATTTACCTCTAGCGTATTCATTATTTTCAGGATATTTTTGTGAATATCTATCATGCTAGACACAAATGCATGACTTAACGCTTCTACTAGTTCTTGCTTGTCGGTGAGAGTTATACTGTTACATTGAATACTCCATTGCGTTGAGTTTTTGGATTTGTCTAGGTTATTCCCAAAGTAGTTTTTTCATGATCTAAATCACTTTTCGATCCTCTAATATCTTCATATGTCCATTGCTTATATCCACCCTCAAAACTCAATGTTGCTTTTTAATAACTGTACACTGAATTTTTGTTGAATTGGTCCATTCAAGATTGGCTGGTTCGTGTAACTCTGGTGTATTCTTGAACTACTTGTATCAATCTATTATCCATTATAAGCTGATTTAATTTTAAACTGTAAAACTCGTTGCTTCTGAGATTAATCTCCAAATATAAAATTTAATAATATAAAAATTTACTCCTCCAAATATTCCAGTTGTATGATATCTTGCATACAATTTTGTACTTCTTGTCAAATGTTTTTAATTTTTGTAATTACTTGAATTTTTCATCAAATTTCTACAGATCTATTATATATACTTTTATTTAAATTCATGTACCCTGATATGCGGGAATTACCGAGGATTTAAAAAAAAGTAAAAGCTTTAAAAAGAATTTTATAAAAAATTGTTCTTAATGAAATTATAATCTTTATTAAATGCACATTTTGTTTTCCATTTCTATATAGGTTAAGTAGGTATATTAGCAGGTAATTTTTAGGGTGTAACATTAAGAAAATGTAAGTGCTTTCAAAGATATATCAGATAAAGCCGATCTGCTTTTCGTGAATAAAATTTCATGATAATGAAAACATTCTTTCGCTCTTGATTGAAGTAAGCTGAACTTTGTAATATTTCCTATACCATTTGACTTATGAGCTTAGAACTACTACGACCCCTGTTTACGACTTACGATCAACAACCTATGTACAATACAGGACTTACAACCTACGATTTACCACTTGCTGCGAGCTTACGATATACTTTTGACTTAAAGATTTAAGATATAGCATTTTTTTTTACAACGGAAAAAAACTTGAGAAATTTTAATATTTTTCCTATAGTTATATACGAATATTACCTTTCTCATTCACGTATTCACCTATATACGTATATATGCAAATCTAAATATAAACCAGATTAGTGCAACAATATTGTTAAACAATAATACTCGTTATGCCAGAAACCAGAAAAGTTTTGAAAATCCTATTTATTTGAGTAGTATTTTATGGTATGTATTACATTTGAATATACGAAACTATATAACTGGTAAATTTTCACTATATATATGTACAAACAAAAAAATGAAGACACATCATATAGAATATTATTCTATCGTTTCTATGTGTTTATCTATTCAACAAGTAAAAAAAACACAAATCACTATAATAATAAACCAACAGCACTCGTGCATGTATATGGGAATGAGCAACATATAGGATTTGAAAATTTACGTATTTTTGTTTTTTGACTCTGGAAATTTTTTACTCGTCCATAAGAATAGTTTGTTACATGAAATAATCCATAATAATTTATCATACGAGTATACAAAGAAATTTAAATTGTAGAAGCTTATAAATCGCATTATCTAAATTATGGATCAAATCATTTGTAAAAAATTTCAAAAAATCTAAATAAAATTATGAAATAATTCACTACTTATTCTTTCTCGAATGAGTTGTATCGTATATACGTGTTTTCTTAACCGTACATATGCACCAATACTATTTTATAGAACCAATACTGTTTTATAAAAAAAATAAAGGTTACTACAAACTTTTCATGAGGGTTTCTTTAAAACTATTTAAAAAATTATTAAATTTAAATTTTACCTGCTTAGCGTACTTTGGTGAATCCTTTTTTTTCATTCTTTTTGTTTCAGAAACCGCGTTTACGATAATTTTGCATTTTAATTTAAAACTTGTCCACAAAAAGTTGATTAATTTGTTGGTATTGAAGCTCAATTTCTATTTACTCGTATGTATGTATATCGATTTAATCTTAAATTTTTGTTAAAGAAGCACACTGAGACAAATGGATGGTTCGTGTTGGAATATCGTCAATTCTTAAAGGCATATGCTATTATATTACATATGGATTATGGACCATAATATTCTTTATTTATAGAATATTAAATAGGCTGACATATGTACATATGAAATGATATTCCAAGCATAATAAAATTGTAACGGCTTGTTATTCAACCATAAATTTACTGCCACATATATAAATAGGAAAATATTACGGAGGCCTACATATTAGACATGACACGAGCAAGCAATAAAAAAAATTTAAATTATGTCATAAAAATCATATTTGAATGAGTGTAACATTCACTAATCGATGAATTATAAAAATTACAGTGCATCATCGGATTAATAGAAAAAAACAGGATTTTGATTTTTGAGGTATATACAATTCTTGCCAATGGCCATCAAACTTCAACTACACTTTATTGGTATTGGAAAATTTGAAAAAATAATAATCTCATCCTCTGCGGGTCGTACACAAATTTCGACTGGCACAAATATTCATAAAATATTTCATGGTATAATCAGCTCTACACATTTTTTACTTCCAAAAAGTTTTACCAACAAACCATCCCAGACTTTATAAAAATATTTAATTTATTCAGTTGGTTTATCCCAGGGGTGTACGAAGCGACTGTATCGCAGACTTTTTGTCATAAGCAAAAATTTCAGTTGGTATAAAAAAACTCATCCCAGACTTTTTTATTAAGAAAATTTTTATAGTTATATATTTAAAAAGAATTATTCTGGCCAAGGTTTTGGCGGGTCTGGAAATTTCTAATCGAGATATTTCCTAGTATAAAATCTACATAAATTCCTGGAATGAACGAACTGAATAAATTAAATATTTTTTAAAAGTCTGTGGTGGATTTTGTACGCTTCTGTTGTCAAAAGGATCGTGTGTTGTATCCTCGAATAAGTTTGTCGGGTGAATAAGCCGGCCATGTCACATTTATACATTGCGGTTGAATCCACGCTTTGATTATCCTCGCAGTATGAATCGGGGCATTGTCTTATTAGAAAGTTCATACTGAGGTCCATAAAAACGTTCGAAAATTGCGGAAAAGCGTGCCCAGAAATATTTTATATGAAATTGATTCCATTTTTCACGACTGTCCAAGGTAATTGTGCCAATTATATCACCGGTCGACACACCACCATACCAACCGTTTACTATGCCTTGTGTCAAAAATATTTTTCTCTTTTCTAAGATCATTAATATATTAGTTAAAACCGTCGGGTCCATCTAAATTAAATTTAATTTCGTCGGTTAAAACCAGTTTAAGTTACTTTATATGTTGCAAAGTCAAGACACATACTCTTAGAGGATTCATTTAATATCTGTTTTTTGTTAATTTTTCGATGTACTAAATGTGTGTGTGTGTGGTATACAGACATCTATTTTATCCATCAATTTTCATAGTGATATAGTTCAATTTGACGCTTCTCTTACAATCGTCCGGCTGTCTTGGGGAGTTGAAGCCATGCTAACACGCATTTTACTGTTTGTTATTGCCGTATAGCTTTGAATAATTCAGAGATAGTTATTCACTACTGCCCTCCTCAAATTCTAGCAGCAATCATCCATAAAAACACGGAGTTGGGCTTTTTTAGTGCCTTGAAGCTGCACCAGTTAAATCACATGTATATCGTATAGTGTAAATAAAGGCCAGTTCTATCCATAATATAATGGCGATCTGGTTTAGTAAATTATTACAGGTGATTTTAATCGAAATTTTGGTTTCAGTTTCAGTATACAGACTAAACTAAGTAGGTTTTTACACAAAATAATTACATTTTATTTTTCGGGGTCTTACCAGTGAATTGTAATTAATTTGTTATACAAATTCCGGTCCAAGTTTTATCTTGATATCACAATTACTTGAACAGAGTGGCGGTGTTTAATTGGTGGTGGTGTTTAAAGTTACACCGCCACGGTTTTCTGGCGAACGACAAGTGTAATAAAATTGGGACCAGGTGTAGTAAATTGTAATAAAATTGTAATCGTTGTGGCGTGCTAATTTGTCTGGTGTAGCTTCATGGCACTGGCTTTTTCTTCTAAATTTAATAGTATTCCTTTAGGCATAGTTACGTGAAGAATTAGTTACAAACTAATTTTTTCTGAAAGAAGTGACAAAACAAATCCTAATTAACCATGGAAAAAGTCATATTTTGTCAAATATTAAAAACAAGTACTTCAAAATATGACCTATTCCTAAACATAACTATTCAAAAAAAAAAAATTTAAAAATAAAACAAGTTATCATAAAAACATATAGAAAACAAAAGCACAACATTTTAATTTCACACAATTAAGCGTACCGTTATATGCAATACGGATAATTTTCATAATAATCCGGAGTTTCAAGTTTATTATTGTCGATTTAGTCGAAGTATTTTACCTAATAAATACATTTTTAATTTCATTTCCTGATAATTACTCTCACAGTGCACATTTGAATTTTAAAACGAATAAAATATCAAAATGAATCAGAAGAGGAGTGAAGTTGATTTATCAACGCATAAAATAATAGTTAAACTGGCTTGCCAGGGTAAATCTTTAAGACAAATAGGGGAAATCGTGGGCCGACGCCATTCTACGGTTCAAAAAAAAAATTAATAAATAGAAATATGAAGGTATCGTCGCAAATAAAAAGGGTAGAGGAAGGAAAAAAATACTCAGTGCGTACGATGAGCGGATGTTAGTACGGGAAATTAAAGCCAATCCAAAGGCGAGTGTTCCTAAAATTACTTTAAAAATGGGAAACGTTATTAAAAAGTCTTTATCGACCGAAACCGTAAGGGGTGTTCATACGGAAAAATAATTTAAATGGTAGGATTGCAAGAAAGAAGCCATTATTGTCAAAAGAAAATATTAAGAAGCGTCTTGAGTTTGCGAAAGAGCACGTCAGTAAGCCACTAAATTTTTGGAACACCGTCATTTTCACGGACGAAACCAAAATAAATTTATTTGGCTCTGACGGCCGCAAAGCAGTTTGGAAAAAACCAAATGAAACATTTAGCTTAAAAAATATAGTGCCAATAGTTAAACATGGAGGAGGATCGGTAATGTTATGGGGTTCAATGGCTGCGTGTGGATTAGGCAATTTATCGAAACAATAATGAACAAACACCAGTATTTGGATTTGTTGAAACGAAACGTTGCAGCGACTGCAGAGATATTGGGTTTATCGGACAATCATTACTACCAACAAGACAATGATCCCAAGCACACTTCACATTTGGTTCGTGAATGGATGTTGTACAATATACGCCGCCAGCTCAAAACTCCACCTCAATCGCCGGATTTAAACCCGATTGAGCATTTGTGGCGGGAATTAAAAATTAGAGTGGCAAGAACAAACCCAGCAAATAAAGCGGAGTTAAAGCAAAATATTATTGCAGAATAGGCTAATTTTTCGGCAACCTATACAAGTGAACTGGTGGAATCTATGCCGCGACGCTTAAAAGCAGTTATTACTGCTAAAGTAGGCCATACTAAATATTAATTGGCTATATATAATTTGAATTTTTAATAATAACGTACGCTTAATTGTGTTAAATTTATATGTACTTTATTTTAACTTCAATTTATACTGAATTGATTTATTTATTTTTTTTTTTTTTGATAGTTTAGTTTTAAAGGAGGTGATATTTTATAAACCGTAATAAATGATAATTTAAAAGAAGCAATTATTTTTATTAATTAGGAAATTATGGTTTTTCTCATAGTGTACGCTCAATATTGTGAGCAACAGTATATATATATATATATATATATATATATATATATATATATATATATATATATATATATATATATATTATAGGTATATATATATGTATATATATATATATATATATATATATATATATATATATATATATATATAAATATATATATATATATATATATATATATATATATATATATATATATATATATATATATATATACATATATATATATACATAGGAAGGAAAAATATTTAAAAATTTGACATAAAATTATCCGACATTTTGACAGAAAAATGTGACGGAATTAATCAAGGACGGAATTAATTAAGTACGGTGTGCGCAAGCGGAAAAAATGATATATTCGATAGACTACACTTTTTGACAGTTGGCATATTTCTAGTGGAAATGGTTTGCATTTATATGACACTCTGCAAATAAAATTAATTATGGCGTTTAAAGTACAAATCTATCATAAGTAAACTGAAGAATTATTACTGAGATATAGTATAAAGTGAATTAAAAAAATTAAACCAAATTATGGGGTCCCACAATGCAATCCCCACAACAGGTATTGAGTAACATGCATCATGCTATTCCCAAAAACGTGAGAAATTCTAGAAGAAATAATAATTGAATTTGAGCTTGGTGGAGGTTTCGATTTTGTTTCAAATAACCAAAGCAACTGTAAACGGATTTTATAGAAACAATCCAAAACTTAGACAAAGCAATGAAAGGATTTATTTACTGGCAGACACGAGAAGATAATTTAGAAAGCTTACTTCTGGATTTTACAGAAGTTATTCTGTACAATGATGTTGCTTGTATATGACATTACAAAGTATGTCACACGGCAAAAATTTTAGTTGTAGTTTTACCTTCTGACATGATCAATATTATAAGTACAGCCATGTCTGGTAGAGCATCAGACAAAGGAATATTGAATGGGACTGATTTATTCAGTAAACTTGTATACATAAATATACATAAATAATCAGTTTCATAAAATAACGAAAGAAGAAGTAGTTAGAAAAAGTAACTTACCGACCCTAGAGTGTGTTTTAAGAATAAAAAAATAAAAAAATATGGCATAGGAAAAGAAATGTTATACATAATATAATAATACATAATAATACATTCTTATTCACCTTTTCCGTGTCGCTCTAGTCCCTATCTATAGTAATCCCTACAAATGAAAGGTGATCAAATTTTATTTATTTTTATGGCAATTATAGAAAAAATATAAAATTTCTATTTACTGGTATTGTTAGGAAAATAATTCGGTTGTTTTGTTGAAACTTACTCATTTGGTCATTTAAAAAAAAAATTATAACAAAAAGGCCGAAAATCACAAATAAATATCAACCAAAAAAATTTGTGTATATGCTGTATATAAAAGGGGATACCCTAAAAGGCGATGAATAATGCAGAAGTAAAAATTTGAATTTAATTTAATTTTTAAAATGTCAAATTTGAATTCATTTTCTTATTTGACCAATAACCAATGTTTTTGTAACTCCGAAAAGTAGTCGATGTAACAGCGCAAATATAAATAAATTCTATATATACATATGTATATTTAAATTGATGACAGTGAATTTTCCGACCCTTTTGGCAATTACATGGCCAACGAACGGATGAATTTTTTGTGTTTTAAAATTTGTGCAAAAAAAAACTTTTCACGTCGACCGACGACTTAATGGGCGAGTATCCTTAATGTCGGTACGAAATTTTATTGCTCACCGGTAATTTAATACAATGAATCAAGAGCGGTCGAAATGTCTTGGGAGCGGATTATATGAAATTTTGTTAATATTCACAGGAATGGTGAAAGTTTACATTACATATATGTAGAGTTTTATTTTTTTAAAGTGGTTTAAGTTATATAGAGCGTTTTTATCAGTGCACCTGATTATAATTATAACTACTACGTTTGACAGAAAAACGGTGTGAGCGGAGAGGTTCTCAGACAGTTAAAACATTATGGGGACAGTTTTTGAAATAAATCGATTCTTAAAATTTGATTCATTACAAATATACTGCACATTTAAATAAATGATACCAAACACCAAACATTAACTAGAGCCTGTTCGGCTAGTAGATTTACTATCCTTTGAAACCACCTATATTTTGTACAAGGCTGATCAAAATTGTATTCTAAATACGGGAAACGTTTATACCAAGATATCAAAAAATAAACTTGGTGAAAGTATACGCGCATGGTCTACTATGATTTGAATGCAAAAAATACAAATTGTATTACTACAAGAATTACTATATTTTTTTTTTTTTTTTTAAAAAGGTATTGGCATAGACACTCTTTTGGTCCATAGCCTTACCTTACATTCACACAACATTCATTCAAACCATTCATTCATCCCATTCACACAAGTACAGTATACCATCTGCGCATTGCATAGCTCCATGTCACCCTGTACAGTGACCTGAAAGATGGGTCGGCCCATGAGTTCTACATTCCAACAGAGGGTCATAGATGTTTTCAATTTAATCACCGATCGTAATCGGGAGATGAAAAATCCCTTTTGCATCCCGCCTCTGTTGGGATTCGAACCCGGTACCTCCCGATTCAAACGTCGCAGCTTTAACCACTGCGCTATTTGCTCGGTAGAATTACTATATACTTCTATTTAACACGTACAAAGACAAAATACGATGTAACATGACCATGTGCTTTTTTACCACATAGGGTAAAAACATGTACATTTATTTGTATGTATATGGCTCCTTACATTTTAGAGAAGAGTCATGCGTGTGATTTACGTCCCAAAACGCGAAATAGATGGCACATACCGAGCTCTGTACAATTTCGAGATCAGAGATCTGATGAAGATCCCCGATATTGTACATGAAGTAAGATCTCAGCGAGTACGCTGGCTCGGTCACTTTCTGCATGCGGATCCGGAACGATTTGTGCAGCGATCTCTGCTATCTGCACACTGCATAGCTCCATGCTAGCCTGTACTAACATGAACGATGGGTCGGCCCATGAGTTGTACATTCCAACAGAGGGTCATAGACGTTTTTAATTTAATCACCGATCGTAATCGGGAGATGAAAAATCCCTTTTGCATCCCGCCTCTGTTGGAATTCGAATCCAGACCGGTACCTCCCGATCCAAACATCGCAGCTTTATCCACTGCGCTATTTGCTCGTTAATTGATCGAATAGTACCAAAATGATTAAAATTGAAGCCTGTAGAACAGATACATTTTTATGAGTAGCTATACAGGTATCTCTACTATTTCCGCCATCTATAATTTTGGTTATAATGTTCCAGAATTTTGGAATAAATCGTATATAATAGAGTATATACATAACATAATTATTAGATGTGCCTATATATAGCTGACAAACCTATAAATCAAGTTAGTTAATACTAAGTAATTAATAAATGAATTGTTCATCAGGAATAATGAACAATTCGCAGAAATAAATCTGTTGATTTTTGACATTCAGATAATCATCAACATTTTTTTATCCCCACTCTTATCATTAAAAAGTATAATAAGCTTTATTTCTTTTACGTAACGATAACTTCAACCCTAGTATCAAGCTTAATCATTTTCGAAGAAACATTTTATTTTTAAATTAGGGATCTAGGATTGTAGGTACATATACAACCAAATCAAAAATTATTTTTAATCCATTTTTATAAGAATTTTAATTTATTACCTCCCATTGTAATATTATATTTTATATTTAAATTTGTTATCTGACATTTAAGAATATAACCATGAAATAAATGTTTTTAATTATTATTAAATAATCCCAGTTTCTAATAAAATTGAAAGTTCGGGAAATATTTTTTAGAAGAAAGACAGACATGAATTTATTTATGTATACCATTTAAATTAAAATATGACGTAAAAGGCTGATTAATCATACTCAGGTCAGCGGACCTAAGCATAGAAAGTGAATAGGAGTCCCTTCGAAAAACGCAGTGTCCTGTAAGTATCCCCACAATCGTTCTTAATGCTCATCTATAGGTATATGGAGATTAGAGTATTACAGAGGTTTTTTCAATTATAATCCAGGTAATGCAATTGTTGGTTTTGATGAATATTTCTTTATATTTTGGATCATATTGTATGTATTATATGTGTATGTATATATATATACATATAATAATAACAGTGTTAAAGGCCATTACTGGCCCCTTACTGAATCAACAATCTGGCTCCAACGGTTTCGATCCTGAGCTTGGTCTTCATACTGTCTTAGACAATCTGAAGAGGCCAAGTCGTTCTCTACATCGTGGAGCCATCGTCGCCTGCAACGACCTCTGCGCCTACCATATGGTGGCTCTCCTTTCAGAGATCGCTGCACAATTCGTTCCGGATCAGCACGCAGAACGTGACCGAGCCAGCGTACTCGCTGAGATCTAACTTCATGTACAATATCGGGGATCTTCATCAGATCTCTGATATCGAAATTGTACAGAGCTCGGTATGTACCATCTATTTCGCGTTTAGGGCCGTAAATCACACGCATGATTCTTCTCTCAAATGTAAGGAGCCATCTCTCGTACTCATCCGTCAGCGCCCAACTTTCCCATCCAAACATAACAACGGGCCTGATCAACGCTTTGTAAAGCTTCAGCTTCACGGCACTTGATAAGTGTTTAGATTTTAGCAGTGGCCTTAGAGGATACAAAGAACGACTGCCAGCGGCCAGCCGCACTTTAATATCCTCACCCACACTGTTATCGTGAGTGATAAGAGAGCCCAAATATTTGAACCTCCTCACTCCCTCAAACGTGTGGTGGCCACTACTAAAATCTGGTGTGCCATTGTCTCTAAAACCAGAGATCAGGTATTTCGTTTTGGACTCATTGATCTGGAGTCCAACAGAAGCTGAAAACTCTACAAGCGGATCAAGTATTTCTTTCACTCCGTTGTTATTCAGTCCAATCACGCATATGTCATCTGCATATGCAAGCACTTGATTGGACTGGCGATATAAGATGTTACGCTGAGGTGTTTCAGTCTTACGAAAGATGTACTCCAACATGAGATTAAAGAGTATCGGGGACAGAGCATCTCCCTGCCGAACACCCGAGTTAACTGCAAAAATTGTCGATAGCCTGTTCTCAACTTTAACACAGCATTGAGACTGCGTCACTGTCATCCTACACAGTCGTACCAATTTTGTTGGCATTCCTAGGTATTCCAGGGCAGACCACAAACTCTCTCGATTGATCGAGTCGTAGGCCTGCCGGAAATCCAGGAAAACCTGATGTACGGGGATGGATGTCTCATAATATTTAGATAGAATCATCCGCAGCGAAAAGACCTGATCAGTGACTGATCGATTCGGACGAAATCCTTCCTGATAGTCACCAACCAAGCCTTCCGCCAGAGGAGTGATTCTATCCAATAAAATGTATGACAGTAACTTGTATGCTGTGCAAAGGAGAGCTATACCGCGATAATTCTCACACTTCAAGCGGTCTCCCTTCTTGAAGATGGGGCATATCGCGGCCACTTTCCATTCATCAGGCATAACTTCGGTTCGCCATACTAATCGAATAAGGTCGAAAAGACAGTTCCACAAAGTATCCCCTCCGAATATCAAGAACTCCGAATTAGTGCAGTCCACTCCAGGTGAGCGGTTTCGTTTCATTCTCTGCATGGCCTTAGTGAATTCCTCATGGGATGGCTCCTCAGTGCAAATCTCCGCAGACTGTTCTAGAGGTGGCTCAACAACAGTCTGTGATGCATGATGAACATCAAGCAGCTCAGTAAAGTGTCCACTCCATGCGTCAAGTACTGCGTCGATGTTGACACAGAGGTTTCCATCCCGGTCCCGAATGGCGGTTGACGAAGGCCTGAAAGTATGGTGCAATCCAGTAATTCCTTTAAAGAAATTACGTGAACTACGCTCATTGCTGAGTTGTTGTACTTTCAGAACCTCGGCCTTCCACCATTCTCGCTTCTTCCGTCTACAAATCCGCTTAGCTGCCCTTCTTGCAAGAGCTGCCTTGTTTTTCCTTGCGATTGTGAGACGTTGTTGCACTTCATTATGGGCTATATTTTGTTGCTCAACTGCAAGACGACACTCGTCATCAAACCAATCATTCTTGGGTCTGACTTTCACTATACCTAAAGTCTGTTGAGCAGCACTGACAACCGAAGTTTTCAGTACCTCCCAGACAGAGTTCACGCAGTCAGACTGGTAATTACCTCCTTCAATGTTGTCGCTGACAAGATCCTGATATCGTTTCTTTTGATCTTCATTTATCAGACCTTCACAGTCGAAACGTTCCATCCGTTTCGCTGTGTTCCCCGACCTGTACGAAAACTTCCACCGTAGCTTTGCAGCGACCAAATAATGATCGCTGCCTACGTATTTGGTTGCTGACCGATAAGTTCTCACATCCTGCACAACCCGAGCTCGCCCTTTTGAAATTAACACGTGGTCAATTTGGCTCCGGGATGTTTTGCGAGGATGTGTCCATGTCTCTAGGTGTATCTGTTTGTGAGGGAAGAATGTGCTTGCTACTCTAAGATCATGAGCAATTGCAAAGTACATCATTCTCTCACCATTATCGGTCGCAGTTTCGTTTCGGGAGTACGGACCTATGTTTTCACACAAGTCGGCCTGATTTCTGCCAGCTCTAGCATTAAAGTCCCCAATTACCATTCTAACATCGTGTTCGGGTATAGATCCCATCAGATCGTCCAAGTCATTGTAAAATGAGTCTTTAGCTTGGGGCTGGCTGACTTCTGTGGGCGCATGTACACAAATTATCGACAGGTTGGCTAACTTCATGCGCAGGCGAAGCATACACAATCGGTTATTGACTGCTTGAAAATCCAAAACAGCCTTCTTTACCTGCGGCCCAAGAAGAAATCCAGCTCCAAGATTTCCGAGGTCATCTCCACTGTAGAACAACGTATAGCCCTGGGACACATGGTCTCCACTTTGAGGCCAGCGAGTTTCTTGAAGAGCAACGAGTTCCAGCCGATACTCTTTCATGCACGTGATTAGACCCTCCAACGCTCCTGGTTTTCTAAGTGATTGCACGTTCCACGTGCCGATCCTAAATCTCGTATCCGGGTACTTGAGCGGGGGTCCGGTGTTGTTTTGGCGGTATCCATTTTTCTTTTTGTTGATTTTATAAACAGTTGATTTTTTTTTACGGATGCGGGTCGTCAGCCCAGCGATCCAACCGTTTAGTCGCCTCCTACGACAAGCAAAGGATACTGTGGTGGTATTCTTAGGAAACATGTTCGTGCAATTTAGATTTACGAGACATGTGATATATATATATATATATATATATATATATATATATATATATATATATATATATATACATATATATATATATATATATATATATATATATATATATATATATATATATATATATATATATATATATATATATATATATATATATATATATATATATATATATATATATATATATATATATATATATCGAAAAGCAAAATATTATTTAAAAAAAATTTGCATAATTTTTAACAAATTTAAATTAAAATCAAAGTTTGTTTAGAAAAATTACAAGCAGGAAGTGATGATATTTAAAACACTTGTTCCTATTTGCATGCTCCTGTAATCTATTAGAGGCATAAAAAATAAATAAATACAACCGTGTATCTCACATAAATTACTTCGTGGATCGTAAATTTAAATACGATAAAACTTTCAAACCAAATTTTCTTATTTTTAATTCAAAATGTATCACAAAATAATCATTAAATTTTATGCTTATCATAAAATTTTAATATAAAACCATTAAACGAATTGTGGACGTATTTGAAATAAAGTGGTTTATTATTAAATAAATTTCAATTAAAATCATTAATAAATTTATCAGAAACGCCATTGCGCCTTTTTCATATTGAATTCTGAATTTTGAATTCTTAAATATTGAATTTTATTTGATTTAAAGTAATTTTTATTGATTTTTCTCTCAGTGATAGTTGTTAACACAGTTAAATTCGAATTAGGAGAAAATAAATATTATTCTGCAGTTTTCGTAGACATTGCGCAAGCTTTCGATAAAGTATGGCATGAGAGCCTTAAATATAAAATTAAAACTTGTCTAGCTCGTTAAAAGCTGTTTCAAATAAAATACCAGGTTAAACATACTCAGCTGTTACTGAACAAATTGACATAACAACAGCAGTTGCACAAGGCAGCGAATACTACCAACAACTGTTAAGGTTGTTACATCAAGATTTGCAAATAACACAGCTATTATGCTTTTATTAGAAAATCCTCACATCAAAAGTTCCCAGGCCTTCCAAATGAATGTTATTTCGCAGACATACGTAACACTCTATATAGGATGATTATTATTTTATACTAATTTAAAAATTTGTATATGTATACGTTATTTTTGAAAATTGACATTTCCCGAGATAAAAAAGATAAACACTGTACGACTAGTTTCTATGAAACGGAGATCCTGGATAATGGATCAACAGAATATTAATATGATTTGTAAATTGAATAAATGCCTGGTATATATTTGAATAAAATTGGGGCTAAAATAATTAACATTATCCAAGATAAACGTATACAGCCAGCATTATTTAAAAATATTAAACGAATTAAGATAAGAGGATTAGAATGAAGTCTTTTTTACAATCCATGTTAAAAGCTCCTGCAAATCGACTAATTCCAATCTTAAGGTAAGCTTTAATCCCATTACATAATATGATTTAAACGTATTTTTTTTCAAAGATAATATAGCACAACAAATACAAAACATATACAGTGAAATTTTTGTAATTATATCCTATACAGCAGCACAACAATGATTTATTGTATATACTTTTAACCATGACCTTTAATTTGATACAATATTTCACAAATTATATTTTTATTTATTTTAATTACCATCAGCATTAAGAAAATAAATAAAGCAAAAAAAAAAAATAAGTTATTCAGTTAAAAACTAAATTTTACTTATCAATCATTTTAATTGATTTAATTATTTTTTTTTAATTTTTTTTCTAAATGCTTTCATTTAACCAAAATGGGAAAGGAAATTAAAAATAAAATTATCACTTATTCTTTATACTTTTACTACATTTTGCTGAAAAACATTATTAATACATGTACTTGAAAAGTTTTTGAAAGTTATATTTTTAATCGACGAAAAAATGGGATAGATTTCCTTTTTGTTGAATTAATTATGGGTTCAAATTAATATCTATCTCATATATAACCAAGGCTGAATGAAAAATATAAAACAAACAATTCCTTTCAGTGTCACATTCGAGTAAAACAAAATATGTAGTCGTTCATGAGAATAAATCAGATGTGATATAAAATTATGTCAAAAAATCAGTAAATTAAATATTTTTTAAATTTTACATAAAAAAATATAAAACGTTGTGTTGAGTACACACAAGTTTTTCATAAATTATATTTTATATTACGAGTATGTACATACAATAGATTTTGCTTACAACAAAATATATTTTTAATGAAAAACACAAACTTTATCCATGACATTAAATTTTTGGGTTCGTACATATGTGCATATGTATGTATGTGTATATACAACAAAATATATTTTTAATACACGAAATACAATTAATTAATTTTTGTGCTTTCATTTAAATCAAAATTCAGTTTTCCTTGATGAGCAAAATAACCTTTCATATATGTATATACATATGTATCCAGTACAAAGGAATTGGCATGAAGGATTTCAATTATGAGCAAATTTTGAAATTAATTTTATATCAATACAATATGATACAATATGTTAATATGAAACCCTAAAACGAAAGTATGCCTATCTGAATTACCGCCCATACAATTGTTCAAGAGTTTATTGATTTGTAAGGAAAAGCTTAATGTATATAATCTCGATATTCTTTTGCGGGGGTGGGGAGCGGGGTTGGATGTAGAGAAACAAATTCACTGAGTACCATTTGATCCCCAATTTTTTTTTTTTGATGTGTTTTTGCTGTTGTAGCATAAAATATTAAATGTCAGAATCTAAAATTAACATATATAATTTAGGAATGATTTTGTTGCTTTTTTTTGTTAAATGGTTGCTGATTAGGCGGAATTATAATAATTTTGGTTAGGCTTGCGATGAGCAGCAAATTAGGATAATCTTCTTGTCTACAAACTATATATGTATATAGCTACTTACGGCACCTCATTAAAAATCATAATATAGAACATGTAAGACATTATATTTTATATCCGTCCTGTGCTAACAGCATACATAATAATTTTGTATGTACAAAGGTCAATTCATATATGTATGTATATGTACATATGCATAGTTGCTTTAACTTGTTGAATTTACGAAAAAAAGAAAAAGGATTAAGCTTTTTATATAATGTATATATGTCCTCGCTTTTTCCTGGTTTCTCGAATTTTTTTTTGTGGTTTAAAACATTAACATTTTTACCATGTATATGGATATATGTTTAAGGGGATGTTACATTATGTTGTATTGCCTTTCTGGCGTTATACATGCAGAACATGTTGGTTGAACATATATAACAACTTCTTTATTTGATAGCTGTTATAATACATTAAAACTTTAAATTCATCTTGAATTAATTGATATGTAGAATTAACTCAGTTTTAGAACCATTTAGATTCTCGATATAGTGATGGTAGTAGGATAGGAGCTAATAGGTTACATATTAACCTTGAATATATCAAACAATCTAAAATTATACCAGCTAGCATCGAAATATATAGGATATTTAAAACCACTGCTAAGAATTCCAAAAGCAAACATTTGTTAGATTACGAAACACTAATGGACCTAACAGCCAACCTCAATCTGATTGGGAAAATATTACAAACACCTAATGTAAGTATATACCTGTAACATCTTGTGTAAAACCATTTTACTTTGTACCATATACTAAAATATTAGTAAAAGTTCCAATTAGTTTAAGACGAGGTGAATTTTACATTACACAAATAAAACACGATGTTCAAATCCAGGAAGGTGTTTATATATAATACCATTCACAGCACTGGTAGAGGTAATTTTTTACTCAAATAATCTAAAGAATTATATATTTTTATTTCAACCGTTACATGTGGAACCATTAAGTTCACATGAAATTAACTTTCAGGCTCCATGTCAACGATGAATCTAAAATGATAAATATTAAAGAATTTATAAATACTGAAAGTTTCGCCGACTTTTTTTTTACAAAGACAGTATTAAAGTTACATTTCCTAATAATATCAAACATGAAACGAACCTGAATAATAATACAGTAAACCGGAGTACATAAAACCGTATAGACATCTGGAAAATCAAAAACCCGAAACCATAGCAAAACTCTTAAATAAAGGGGTCATTAGGCCTTCATTTAATTCTTGGTCGAGTACAATTTGGATGGTACCGAAAAAAATACGATTCACAAGGCAATAAAAAATGGCGTTTTGTTATCGATTATAGGCAGCTGAACAAGCAAACCATATAGATGATAAATATACCTACTACGCCACAATAGATTTAGCCGCTGGATCAGATATAAATAAAACAGGATTTTAAATTGAAAGATGTCATTAGATTTTTTGGACATGTTATATCAAAAACCGGCGTGAAACCAAACCCATCAAAGTTAGAGGCTATTATTAATTTCAAATTTCCAAAAACAGATAAAGAATTTATTTTAAGGTTTAATGGGGTATTATTGCAACTTTATTAAAGACTTCACGAAAACAATTAAACCTCTAACAAACGCATGTTAAAGTATGATACCTAAACTATTTTCAACGAAGAATACAAAAATTGTATTGAGGCTTGCAAATATCCCTTAATACGCCTATACTGCAATATTCAGATTTTAGCAAACCGCTCATATTGGAAGAAAAAAAAATCGAGAACAGTTGGAGGTTGAAGCTTGAAGATTACGAAATCGTATACAAAATAAGGTTCCCTAAACACAAATGCTGACTCGAGGATGGCGAGCAGATTAAAAAATTCAATAAGTATTTGCGCAATGGCGGTTTATCATGGCCATAAAAACGATTGATTCAATTAAATATCCACCTGGATAAAATAGCATTAAAGGGTTCAGAAGAAAGCCTAGAAGGTAATATACACAATGGTATAAAGATTATACTCCACAATAACAGAAATTGAAACAATCATATTTTCAACAAAAAAAAAAAGATAACAATCTCCGAGCTTATGGATGAAACAATTCTAACATATAACAATTCAATACATACATCCACAAATCTCACCCCAATCGAACTATACAAAGGTGATTTAGATTCAATCCCAAAAAATCAAACGCACAACCATATCAGATCTAGTAAAATATTAGGAATAATTATGAAGCAGCTCAAAATTTAGTAACCGATCATATAACCTCAAAAAGGAAGCAAAAATAATTAATAACTTGAGTAGAAATAGAAAAGATCCCAACACGTTTGAACCAGAACAAACTATTATCGAGCTTAACACCCAACTATAGGGATTAATTACCAAATACATAAAGCACAGATAACAATACAATCGTTGACACTAACAAACGAACTGTTCACAGAAGAAAAAAAAATTTACAGGTCCATCGAATTTACCAGCTTCCATCGAACAATTCATCAAAATATTCTATAGGTCGATAGTAAGTAGATCGAACAGAACAGATTTCTACTCGACTCGCAATCAGCGAAACGCAACAATAAAATGGAAAGAGCTGCTATACACTTCAAAAATTGCTCGCAATAACCATCAAGCATGTGCAATACGATAATGTACACTAAATCAGACTCAATAAAGTATTGATAGAATCCAAATCTCTGGCAAGAGGTGTTGATTGACTTTTAACGTTTTACGACTCTGCTCGATTTGCATCTTAAGATTTTAAATATTAAATATTAGCACTTTCTTAGTGTCAAATACACAAACCGATTAAAAAATTGTAGTATTAAGCAAACTATTAATTTATTTTACAGCGTCATCTAACATTCTATTGTTTCGATTAAAATGATGTTTGAAAAGCATTCTCACACAAACTTTGACCTTTTTTCACTAGATGCCAACTAAAGCGGCCCTAATACATGTTATGTAAATTGAATGAAAACTCTTTATTAAAGAACGAATAAATTAATGGAGGATTCCGTTTGGTATGCGTTACAATATCATTTACAATTATTACTAAATCATTTAATTTATAATTTATTATATTTAACAAAATCATGTTTTCAAATTTATTTAAATGTAAAAAATGTAAAAATTAAAATCAGATTTCCATATAAAATTTTCATCATAAAATTATACAAGAGCTCATCGACAATCAAACAGTTACATAACTTTATAAAATTTGATTAAATGTTGATGTTTACACTTCATTTTCCTGCATACTTAAGCACAAAACACACCGAGAGCGACGCAACATTTTCCAGGCAGTCCAGACAACATGACTGGATGCTCACATCTCACACACTAACCAAACATTGAAATCCAAACAATAATTTTAACTTTAGGGATACTCGAAACGAGTTTGCAAACCTTATCCAGAGAAATAAATTGGCCCCGAATTCTTTTCCTGGAACTTTCGAGTTTGGTCGACCCATTAACATCCCTTGCCAGATATTTGGACTCAGGTTGTGATAGAACATGAAATAGCTTATTAACTTTCTCGTCCAACTAGCTTAAAAGGACTCAATGGGTTTTCTTATTAGAATTCAATTCAAACAGTGTGATACTTATCTACTAAACAATTATAATGAAAATGTCATATTATAATTGTAATTCAGTTCAGTTTTGGTTTTTTATTAATACACAAATAAATAATTCGTTGAGATTATCTTATTTTCGTTTAAATTCTGTTTTTCTCTGGAAACTCTTCTGTAAAACTAAACATTGTTATTATAAGGATCACACTTACCATATACACTGCTACATATATAAGAGAGATTATTTTTCAAAGTTTCTTTGTTAAAAACGTACAAGTTTTCAATTGCCAATAAAATAAACCATTTTCATAAAATTAAAAGTTAAAAGGATTGTGATCACTTATGCTCACAACAGTTCATTGTTTAATAATAAAACCTCAAAACTAACCCGAAAAAAAAAATTTATTCAAATTCCATTTTGGGAGCATATACTCGTATAACGAAAAGTTTACCATATACACAGATCTACACAAATTTTAAAATTTTATCTCGATTTGTGTATATTTTTCAGTTTTTCTATTAAAAAAGTTTAATTCAGTTTTACTTTTTATTGTGATAGGATTTTCGTTTTTTATAGTTGCGCTCATGTTCAATTTATAAAAGAAAACAAATTTTGAGTAAAACCTTTGGCAAAAAATAAACAAAAGGAAAATCTATACAATAACAACTTTGCTCGTACCTTTTATCGAATTGTCTTTCCAGATTTTGTTTTTGTTTTGTTTTCGCATATTGTTTATAACCAACGTGTTTGCGGGAAAAAAATTATCAAAAGTCTATATACTTGTATAAGGTAACTGTCAACTAAAACAAATTCAATTTCCGTATTTCCGTTTATGTATTTTGTGTCAAACTAAATCACCAAGCAGAGCTTGATAATTTTAATTATAGAGATGGAATAAATGAAAAAGTTTGATTACAAATAATACTTCAAACAATTTTATTCAATACAGAAAATAATTTGCACAACAAGCTAGTTTAAGAAGTTTCTATTACGCCCAACAGATGCAATATAAACTTTGAATGGTCAATACCTTTATGTATAGTTTAAAAATAATTCTCGATGAAAGCTCAATTCTCACTGATACTAAATGGAAAATTTACTTATAATCCCTTTAATATTATATTACATCAGCAACGGGTTGAACAATTTGGAAATATAACAGCAAAGAAGATGTACAAATTGGTGACCCCTTCATATCATGATGTATTAGTCCCTTACTTTAAAAATTGATAGAACATAATATTTTCAATTTTCAAAATTCACTATAAAAAAAGGATTATTTCCTTAATTAAAAGTTAAATCGGGTTTTAACGCAGAACTACGTGTATTATACCAGCATTTAAATTAGTTTGATAAAGATGAAAACCTTTTTGACAGTCGCAGTAAATACATAATTTTGTAACCGATTCGTAATGACTCTAAAATTTTCTATTATTTTGTGAGCGGCAAAGAGGCAGACACATTTGCAAAACTGATAACTTTGTATAAAAAATCATCATTCAGAGTTTTGGTTTTTGCATTAAATTTAATTTTATTAATTAATTCACTAACCAGTTTGTAATCTGGAATAATTCAGAAGTAAAAACGGGTTCACATTCTAAAATTTCTTCCACCATTTTCTGGTCATTTAATATGAATTGAAAAAATCACAATTGCAACATAGGAATTGAACTGAAAACTTAGCAACAGGCATGATCATTTATGACACCATCTACTATTTTTTACGTCGACGTATCGATAAACGGTAAACAATTTCGACAATGTACACAATTTTTGGAGGGATATTAGCGAACTAATCACTTTTAAATTCAATGACAGTTTTTGAATCTACTTCCATGCATTGCAATCAATTTTCAAGAATATTAATTTTCTAACTAAACTAAATAAATTAATAAATACCGGCATTAATTTATCTCACGTATAGGTGACCTCCATTTTCTGCTTCGCACAAAACTTCTATAGTTTCACTGCATTTTCCATGATCTTCGTTAGTGCTAAATTTCAGTGTCAGCTGTTGCTAACACTACATTAGTTCAGCAAGAAGTGCATTTGAACAACGAATAATTTAGATAAATGCGAATATTTCTAGTTCACTATGTTCTCCGGAATTAATGGCACCATTTTAATCTTTTAGGATTCTGGAAAGACTTGTTTCAATACGTAAACAAACCACATACTATTCATAAGCGCTAAAACTCAGGATAGAGCAATTCAAAATTTCAATTTATGCGTAGGGTTACATCAGATGAAAAGTATATTTTTATTATATAAAACAATTTTTTTTTTATGATTAATAAAAGCAGAAATTAAAACTCAGTTAAATCATTAATTTTGTTTAGTAAAATAATATGTATAGTAGGCTTTGAAATCAGAATGTATTTTCTTTCTCGTCTAATAACTCCAATAGGCGCTGTAGTAATTTTTAAAAAATCGATTTTGTTTTACTGATTTAGTTTGTTAATAGTTTTATTCATTTGACAAGATGGAAACGTTTAAATTCGCATCTAGTAAAATTGTTATAAGCTGACCTAAGCTAATAACAATAACTTGTGGTAAGTAAATATTAATGAAATATGTATAAATATATTTATTATAATTGTGGTAATCATTAGTCTACATTTTTATTACATATGCTCGACAGCCAGGTTTAAAAAAAACCTAAATTGTCATGAATAAATTCATACTTTTTAATGTTTTAATTAATTCTCATTTGTAATGTATTGAAGAATAAGTGGAAATCGGAATTTCATACGTTTTTAATTCATATTTTTGTTCTTTCGAATTCAAGAGATTTTTTAAATTCTATGCATCGTTTATGTGTTGTATATTGCGGAACGCCACAACGTTTACCCTTCATAAATTTCACTTTCTAATTTATTCATAACAAATAAAACTTGCAATTTTTCAAAATTTATTCATCGCTCATCATTCATTTATTAAGTATTCATCATTTATTGAAATAGTTTGAATAAATTACACACAAATTTTTAACTTGGTATCCACGAACTGTCAAACATGTATTATAAAATACAATTTCTATTTACCCGTCTTTCAAGCATTTAGAAAAATAAATTTAAACTAAATGGGTGTTACATTAACCATATTTTCCAATGTTATTAAATAAAAATTTTAATTTATGAGTGCTTCACGATTTTAGTATATTTAATCTTACATTGAACATTTACTATTCTTGCACAAAACACTATTATTCGTGCACAAACTTTAATATTCTTGCACAAAAAAATTATTAATCGAGCATTAGCAAAAAAAAATTTTTTGTACATAAAACTAATAAGGTTTGCAAAAAAATGTTATCATTTAATATCAATATGTTTGTTCAGTAATTTTGCTTAATCTTGTTCGTCACCGAACCCAGAATTAGGATCGGGTCACTGGCTTTCATTACTTCGATCCCTAAAAAAATGCGGTTTTAGCCCGGTTGACTTAAATTTTAATTTTTATAATTGCTGAGTGCAAGTTTTATAATTTTTCATTTGTTTAAAAATTTCACAAACAAATTTTAAAATTTATTAGAGTGATACTTAATTTAATTTTAATATTATAAAGAATTTTAAAATTTACAAAATAATATTAGTTCTTAGAATTAATTTATTTTTTTCATTTTGGAGAAATAAATTTGGTAAAAGTTTTTGTGTTCTATAATTTATTAGGTTTTAAAGAAATTAAATTTTATAAATTTATAATTTTAAATAGCTGCCAAATTAAAAATTTATTTATCATTTATAATTCAATTATTTAATAAATTACAATAATAACAATTTTAGAACTCGAATTTAATTTTTATTAAAACGACTATACCATTTTTGAATTTAATGGAATTGGCATGATTGTTTTAATGATTTTCCAAGATTCACAGATTTATTAGACATCTATATATTAAGATAAATTATTGATTTAAATATTTTATGAAGTAGCTATAGCATTTCGTCACTTCATCATTTTAAAATTTAATTATTATTAATTTTAACATTTTCAGAAGAAATTAAATATATAATACAACGTTTCAAAAATTTAATTTAATTTTACTACGCATATTTTAAGTTTAAATTGTGTGATATTAAGAGTTTCAACATTTTATAAATTTAAAATAAAAATTTTTTTTTTTCAGTGTCGATTTAAGTTAAACATCTTTCATGATTTGAAGATGACTTGCAAATATTGAAAACTAATTTATTGAAGGAACTATAAAATTCAATCCAAATTCTAGGTAATTTTTAGTTGAAACGAATTAAAATTAAATTTGACCAGAAACATAATCAAAATTGAGAAGATCAAAATTAACGGCCCGAACTAAATTTTGCATTTATTCTATTAAAATCAAAATTAATTTGATTAACATTTCAAGACCATTTGATTAAAATTTTAAAGAAATTGGATTAGCATTTAATTAAAATTTGGCAACTTGTGTGCTCGAATTTGGATTAATATATCAGAAAAATTTAAAATTAAAATACAATCAAATTTTTATCAAACAGAATCTAAAATTAATGTGAATTAAAATTGATTTAAAATCGGTTTGCACACAGATTGTTTAAAATATTTCGATTTGAATGGAGTTCAATCCAAATTAAATTCTATTTAGTTTTCGTTTGAAACAGATTAGATAATAAATTTGATTAAGTTCAAAGGATAAAGATGGAACCAGAATTACAGTTTTTAGATCATTTGAGTAAGCTTGAAATTAATCTAATCAACATTAGAATAATGTTTGGAATCTTGTGTAAAAATATGATGAGAATTAAAAGGCAAAATTTAAGTTAAATTCAAAACACAATCAAATTTTCAAACAAACTCAGAATTGATTGGAATTTCTAATTTGTTTAGAATTAGAAAATAAATTTGATCAAAATTGAATTAAATTTAGAAGTTCGAAGGCGAATTTGAATAATGTTTTGTTAGCATTTAAATTAAGTTTGAAATTAGTATTTGAATTAAGTTTGGCATCTTTCGTATACTGATTGGAGCCAAATTCCTTTCCAATTCTTGTCCAATTTATAGTTTGCTCGAAACACAATCAAATTTTTGCGTCTAAATTGAATATAAACTTATTTGAAATATTTATTTTATTTAGAAACTGAATGGAGTTCAACCCAAATTCAAATTCTAGTTAATTTTCGTGTAGAACGCGAATCAGAAAATAAATTTGATCAGAATTATAATTAAAACTAAATGAAATTGAATATCGATTTCAAAGACTACAGTTGGAATTTAAACAGTATTTAGTTAAGTTTGAAAGAAATTTGATCAGCATTATATTAAAGTTGGGTATTTTTCGTGCCCGAATTTGAGTCACAATTTGTTTCAAATTCAAGTTCAAATTTTTTTTTGTGAAAACACAATTATACTTGAAATTGAAACCAAAATTAGTTTGATTAATATTTGAAAACCAATTGATTAAAATTTGATAGAAATTTGATAAGCGTTTTATTAAAGTTTGGAGTTGAGTCAAAATATGATTCGAATTAAAAAACAAATTCCTGCCAAATTGTATTTGGTTAAAACATTTAAATTTTTAACGACCTCAGAATTGATTGGAATTTTAAATTAGAATGGAGTTTAACCCAAATTGAAATTCGAGTAATTTTACTTTGGAGTTGAATTAGAAAATTGAATACAAAGTCTGCAGTTTGAGACGAATTTGATTTTGTTTTATTCAAACCATGGCAAGTTTGTAATCAGAATTTTAATTAAGTTTGAAACCTTTTCTATCCCAATTTGAAACAAAATTTCTTTCAAATTTTTGTCAAATTTACAGTTTGCTCAAAACACAATCAAATTTTTTGTAAAATTCGCAATTTAAACAAAATGTGAATTAAAATCCAATTTGATATGACTTTTCGTGTAAACTGTGAAAAACTTATGTTTGAAATATTCGTTTTATTTAGAAATTGAATCGAGTATTGAACTTCTACTTAGTTTTCGTGTAAACAAATAAAATGGAGGAGGTTGATTTTTAAGACTAGGATTTGAACAGCATTGAGTACAGTTTGCAAGAAATTTTAGCAGCATTAAATTTTAAACGAAATTCATATTATTTTTTCTGAATTTGAAATAATTCAACATTTTTAATAAAAATAATTTTAAATATGTCGCGAATATTTATAATTGTTAGAACAAAGAGATTTTGAGAATTTCGGAGGATTTTACGAATTTATAAAATTAGTCAAATTACATTCTGTATAGTTCTGCAATTCGGCAGTCATATCCGCTAAGGCCACTGTTATAATCTGAACACCTATCAAGTAGAGAACGACTAGGCTTCTTCAGATTTTCTAAGAAAGTATGAAGATCAATAAGAGATTGTTGACACAGTAAGGTGGCCAGTAATGGCCTTTAAACACTGTCTATTATTAGTTCTCAATGTTTATACCTTGCGGTATACATTATTATCATAGCCTATTTATAGTCAGTGGATTTACACATCTGACTGTAATTCTTTGAATGTGAAGTATTTATTGTGGTAAAGATCATTTAAAAATAGTAAAACCATTAAATCTTTAAAAACCCTGTATACATTAATCATTATTGTTTTTGAACTTTAATTTCTAGTATACACTATATGTAATAAAACGTGTGATCTATTGTTATTGTTTAAATATGTCTGCGTATAACAATTCACTGGAAATAACTGTCTTAAAGTTCAACAAATTTTACACCCAAAATAACAAATCAATTCTAGATACAAACAATCAAACAAAAGTAAAAAAAAAGTTGCCGAACAAAGAAATTGAATGAAAAACATTTTCACTGTGTATATGTGCGTGTGAAGTATATATATAAATGTGTATATAGAAAAAAACAATGTGCTCTTACTTGCACACAATCAAAATTCAAAACCAGATTGAATTTAAAGACTTAATTCATTTTCCATATCTAAACACGCACGCATATATACATTTTGTAAATCAAAAATCTAGAATTTGGTTCTAATTATATATGTGAATTGGATATATCGAATTATGTATGTAGAGATATTAATCTTATTGTATAAAAATAAAAATAAATTATGTTCTAACAAGCTTTTAAACACGTCTTTTCAATATAAATTCAAATGGTATTGATTTTGATAATAAAATTTAAATTGGCGCAACATAGATTTTCAACTTCTTAGAAATTCGATATAGACAAATAAATATAAAGTTTGGACCACCCTCTTAATACTCGTCCATGTACCCATGTACCATTATATATATGTAGATAATAAATGAAACAGAAATTCTATTATGCTTCAATTTATCATATTGTATACAAACATAAAAGACGTTGGATGTATTTGTGTATATTTATATAGATAACCATGTGCTGTACTGCCTTAGGTTATACATAAAACATAACATATTCGTGCTTTTTGTATAATATTTTGCCGTCTATGCCGAAATCGTATATGAGGAGAGTTATATGTCTGTGAAAAAATTAACTGCGCAGGTCATCCGATATGTTTTGTGCTTCCCGCATTTACGTATGTGTATACTTATATACAAAATAAAAACCACTTCTGATTTTCATAGCATTTTTCCTTAATACATACATGCACACTTGTTATCGATTATACATTTCCATAAATTATGATTAGCGGGTGTTTGTGTTGGTGTTTTATAGTAAAAATTTTTTTTTTGTACATTTTGAAATTTACGATATACTCTTTATTATTACGCACATATGTATATATCCATATTTGTACTCAAATATATGTATATATATATATATATATATATATATATACATACATATGTATGTATGGAAGGTTATAGTGGGGTAATGTAAAATGTAAAACGCAGGCAAATTCAATTGAAGTTTATTTGCGGGGCAATATTGAATTCTTTGTCGAATAATTGTCAGTTCCAATTATGAAGCTTTACCAAATTCTAAAGTTTTCAAAAAATTTAATATTTTATGGACTAATATAGATTAATTCAGAAAATCAATATGTGACCTTTTCGATATCTAAATTGGTGCTTGACATATCGATTCTATGTTTATATAGATAACTATACCACTTAATTCGTAACTTCAGGTGTATTATTAGAATTCTTATTAACGGGAACAATATTGTAGGCGACGATATCTCTACGGTGTAGAGAACGACTTGGCTTCTTCTGACTGTTTAACACATATCTTGATCTTCAGATCAGGACCGAAATCGATGAAGCCTTATTGTTGACTCAGTAAGGGGTCAGTAGTGGCCTTTAAAAACTGATAATAATAATAATAACGGGAACAATATATATGTTTGATGTAATTTATCTAACTTACTTGTATTTATACAATTTTTTATAACACATTCGGCAAATTCCAATTATTTGATAGAATGTAAACGAAATATTTATAATTTTAACTTCAACGGATCATTGCCATTCATAATTCGGATCATTAACAATTATATAGCAGAAAGCGCAGAGAATTAAAAATAATTTGTATTTACTGTAAGTCGATCATAAAGAAATATCTGGCCTCAATGAAAACCGATAAATCACAAAACTAATAGAATTATTTTACTTACGGCCACCTACTTCGACTAGGCTCGGTATAAACTATAAAATAGTAAGGCACCGTGTACGTATACAGTATAAAACACCCTGCGTGATATTTCCTTCAACATTTATTATGACCAGAATAAATGTGGTAGTCCTGCAGCAAAAACATAGTCATTCTATAATTATCGCCAAACATATTGGTCAACCAGTGAGCGCAGCTCCGTATAAATAGTTACACAAAAATGTGTTGTATACGATAGGAAGCTAAGTTTCGACAACAAAATGATGAGCAATTTACCAACATTTGGAGAGGAATTAGTGTGTTTATATACTTTAAGACGGGAGTCAATTCTGCAGGAACAAAAATCACCTAACCATGAGCTGGGGACAACGAACGTGTAGATCAGCGTGGCTGTGTATCTCAGTTTTAAGGTCTGATTGGAGACCTCACAAGTGGATTCGCAATAATAACAGTGCATTCCGATGTTCCAAATTTTGTTGGTGCTAATGACTTTCTAAGAGAAGAAATTGGGAAAAAGGTAAACAAATCGGCACATCTTTCTCATTTCCTTTTAAAAAGTTCGGTTGGCATTTCATACCACCAAGTGCACATAATTCCGGTGGTGTTTAGATAAAGGCAATATCAGCATAATTTCATCTAAAAAGGATCATTGGCAAAACCATTATTACAATTGAAGAAATAAATACGTTTTTAGCGTTTAGGTGAAAAGTAGTTTAAACTCAACGTATACCATTTGACTAAATTGATCCATTAACACAAGGCCACTTTCTCGTTGGGCAGAAGTTGAGAAATATTCTTGAGCTGGAAGTAATCGAGCTTAAAATGAGCTACCTTACCATCATTTCTGGAAACGATGGCAGAATGAGAACTTGACATTATTCAGAACAAAGTTTGGAAAAGTTTAGTTCAACTACATCCTGCGGAGCGAACGGACTGATGAGAGTCGTAAAGTTAAAAACAAAGTTCAGGGAATTGAAAAGGCCGCGATTCAAGAATTGTTAATGTTGCCAGAGTAAACTAATAAACTAATAAGAATGAAAGAAGCACAACAAAAACAAACTCACACCCTGTATCAACTGACACGGGCATACGAGATTTTATCGTATTTGTATATCAAATATCCAAGGTCGAAAACTATGGTTTGACCAGAAAATGTAGAACATGTATGGCCTAAAATAAATTAATGATTTTATATGCCTCTGGCCAATAAATGTATAAGTGTATGACATAAAATTAAATTATGAATCGGGACTTAATCTTAATTACATATATAGAACATTTATTATCTTTTGTATTTTTTAATTTTAATTTTTAACAAATTTTAATTGTTTTGTATATAATGAAGCATATTTCTGTTACACATATATCTAAATTAGATATGGTAAATAATGGAGAATGCTGGGTTTAGGGTGCTGACTAAAGTCCTGAAGAAAACACAACACACGAACATCAAAAGACGACAAAAATTCTATATATAGAGTAATATTCATAAGTAATGAGATAATCGAAGCCAATAGGGTGTGTGTTCTTGAAAATCGTTCAATAAAATCTTTAAGTTGTTTTAAAAGCACCACCTCAACATAAAAGACCATATAAACAATCGAATCAATAATATTCTTCTGGATTCCAAAAGTAATTAAGACTTCAAACCTTCCATCCTATTTTAATTTAACGTCAATCGTAAATATTCATAATACTCAAGTATCTAATTGGGTTAACTAATTTTAACTCAAAATATATATAAGCGCAGCGCAGGTTAGTATGCCCAACTCAATCATTGAGATGGTTGCACAAGGCATTGTGCTTCACTATTTCACTATCCTTGAAATGTATACCAACAAAGCAAATGAAAAATCATCTGCAGAAAGCCAGTTAGTGAACCACAAAATTTCCGCCTGAAAGTTCCGTTTGAAATCACCCAGAAAACGCAACAATATATTTATATATATATATATATATATATATATATATATATATATATATATATATATATATATATATATATATATATATATATATATATATATATATATATTCTGGTGAAAATATATTTATGCGTTATCCGAAATAAAGTTCTTATAAAGATATAATTAATGAATTTGACCATATTATCATGCAACACTGTTATTCTGGCACTCGATAGAAGGATTTATAAATTTAGCTGGATCATCAAGTTAAATATATATAAATGTATAATTATACATTCCTGCACCATACATCATCTTGGGACACTTGGAAAATTTATTCTAAATTCGAAAATGGTATAATTTCTTAAAAATTTGTGGCGAGTTAGGATGCTTCAGAAACCTTGGTTGAATCGTGTGATGGTGGAAAACTTTATAACAGACTCATCGCGTCAGTTTAGACCACATATTTTAAAGAGATTATCACAATAAAACTGCAGCTAAATACCAAATGTTTGTTGATCGAACCAAGCACATACATATTATATCATTAACGGACCATTCTATTAGTTAAGAGACATTGAAAACATGAAATTGTATGGCAGAATAATAGTGTGGAGTATAGCAATTTACTCCAATAATTCTGCCCAAATAAATCCGCATGTTTAAGTGTATATGTAAATCTGTGTCCACAGTAAAGTTCATATCAAGAAATGTTTTGGTCGTGATATTTTTATTTTATTTTTGTTGCAGACTGGGCAACTGATTGAGAAAATAAATAATTATTTGCTCGTATAGAAAGGTACAAGGGAAGTTCAGAAACTGTTAAACAAAATAAACCATTTGTAAAAATACGAAGATACGTGGCAGTAGATACATCCTGCAAAATATAAGGTCCAACCAAATTCTCTAAATTTGTGAGTCAAACCAAAAAAAAAAAATCGTAGGTCAATTACCCCAATTATAACTGTCGTGTCGTTTTACAATCGACACGACTCGGTGTTGTCGTCTCGTTTCTCATTTGGTATTATGTAACAATAACGAAACGTTATATTAGTATTGCCACACCAATATTAAAATAAGATATGGGTTTGTGAATTTTTCTGCTAAAACTTTTCAAGAAGCAGAAAAAGGATAAGGGATCAGTCTAATCCATTGGAATTAGAAAACACTCAGTATGTACATATCATATCTTATATACCCTATATAATTTTAAGATTAATGTTTTAATTTCGATTTGCCAGTTTTGTAAAGTTGTTCAGACAATCAAAAGATTCATTTAGAGATTTACTAGAAGAAGTAAATCCCAAAATGAAGGTAAAGAAGCAATTATCGTCGGTTCCAAACATCTTAAAATTGGCTGCAACTTTAAGATTTTTAGCTGAAGGAGGATATCAGACGGGGACTGGCAACGACTACAACATCGGTTTGGCACAACCAACTGTATCAGTAGTGTTGAAAGAAATGCTTGACATTATGGAGGATCAAATTTGCCCAAAATGGATTTCATTTGAATACACAATTGAAGAAAAAAAGAAAGCAAAATTTTATTTTTTCGAAAAAAGTGGAATACGAGGTGTCATCGGATGTGTGGATGGAACCCACATCAGTATAATCAAACCACGGCAAGAGTTGCAACATTTATACTATAATCGAAAAGGCTTTCATAGCCTAAATGCAATGATTGTAAGTGCGCTAACTGATAGGAATTATATCAATTGTTACTTAAATACACAATTTTATTTTATTTAAACAGATCTGCGACCATGAAATGATTATACGAGGTATCAACGGTAAATGTGCAGGCTCTTTCCACGATTCTATGGTATGGAATCTTTCTGGACTGAAAGAAAATCTCCAAAGAATTTATGAGCAACGAGAAAACTCCCGGATTCTCGGTAATTTATTATAATTAATTTTTTTGAAATTCATATTTATAAATCAAATATTTATTTTTGCTGTTGCATTTATATATATATATATGTATTTCTTAATACAGGTGACGCGGGATATCCTTTACAGCCATATTTGATGACGCCTTGCCGTGCTCCAGATGCGAATACAGCAGAAAGTCGGTACAACATAAGTCATTCTAAAGGCCGTAATATCATCGAAAGGACAATAGGCGTATTAAAAGGTAGATTTAGGTGTCTTATAAATGCTCGACAACTGCATAACACCCCAGAAAAAGCAACGCAAATAATCAACGTTTGTGCAGCTTTACATAATATATGCATTCAGTATAAAGTATCGTTTACAGAAGAACCAGCTCCGAATGACACATCTGAAGAAAATACAGATGACCCTGAATTTGAACCGCTTAATTTGACAAATGAGGCAAATGAGATCCGGAATCGGATAATAAATTTATATTTATAACAATACATAATATATAGTTGAAAAGAAATCAAATATAGTCTAATTCATCACATGTTTCAATCACATAAATTCGTAGTGATTCTTATTCTAAATCACAATCTGGTAATCAAATAGTTCATAATATTTTTGATTTGGTATAATTAATTAGTTAAGGTTGCTGGTGAATTTCCAGCTGCTTTTGCTGTAGTTCTAAAATTTGAACTTTCAGCTTCAATTTTTCAGCTCTTGCTTTTTGCTTCGATTTTAAATCTTCTTTATCCAATTTTAACTTCTCTTTTTCAATTTCTTTTAAAAACTCGAACTTATCTTTTTTTAAATAATATGCCTTTTTAGTGAAACTTAATGTATCTCTCATATAAATTTAACAATTGTGGGCCGCTGATTTAACCTCCGTACACATTTGTGAATGAATTTTTGTTTGTTCTTCCAAAAGATTCAAACGTGTACACTCCAAATTTGATGCATCTTTATTGTTTCTCAGATTTCTAGGAGTGATTCGGGAATTCGATATGGTTTCTCCCTCTATATCGGAAGAATTTATATTTTCTAGACATTCCATGTTTTTGTTATTTGGTTGTAGAGAAGAACTGCTGTTTGGTTGTAAAGGAGTACTGCTGCATGGTCTGTCTCTGTTGTTTTCTGGCGTTAAAATGTTAAATGAGGTAGAATTTCCGAATGTTCGCGAAGGAGGTGTACGTCTTGCCTCATTTACTGCAGTTGTCAGATTTATTGTGTTTCCAAATGCACGACCTGGTGAATTTAATGCTTTATCAATCTGTAGCAAATCTATTACGGTTTCCTCCAAAGCAATAAACGTGAACAACTTATTAGGGCCACCACCCGTTGCCTTTAGCTCCGATTTATTATGAGCCATTTTCTTCCGAATTTTGCATTTCATGTCACTTCATGTCACATGCCATACCTATAACGAATAAAGTTATTAGATAATGAAATTCATCTATTTAAATACAGAATTACGGTGTAACAAACCTTATAATCCATTTATTCGTGTTTCTTGTAGGAGGCCCCAAACTGTTAAGTTCTTCTGCGAACCGATCCCACAAACTACTCTGCTCTGTTTTAAAATCTTTTCTCGATTTAATGTAGCCACGAGCAATGTCAGGGGTTTGGCTCATTAAACTGACTAAACATTCAAACTGCTGTTTGTTGGTAATTTTAACCCTAAAAAAAATAGGATATTTTTATATTTATTACAAATAAATACTTATTTCTTTTTGATAATCATAAATTTTAATAAAATCACATTACATTTTAGAATAAAATTTTTGAAACATATGTATGCACAACATCAGCTCTAGTCGTCAACTAAAATGTCATCGACAGAAAATGGCGATTTTACGACAAAGGGCGATTCACAATCGACACTCATAATATCAATTTTTTTCGTCGAAAAGATATCGTTACGACAACGACAATTATAATTGGGGTAAATATTATACATTTTTTAAATATATACGATTCTTTGATTTCTATTTTAAAATTTGTGCTTTTCGAACTTATAAATGGAAATTCTGAAATATATTCGAAACTTCAATTTTAAATTTAGATTTGATTAAAAAGCCATAGTTTTTAAGTTTAAGAATACTAAATTGGACATGTTTATATGAAAAGTTTTTAAACCTTTTTAAAAAAGTTTTTTTATTTGAGAATTAATTTAAAACTCTAAATAGCATACATTTAGAATTTAGTATTCATAAAGCATGTGAAGTTATCCCAGTTTTTCATCCCAGAAAAAAATAAAATGTTCATCAGGCAATACAATTTCATCCCATCCCAGTTTTTTTCTTTTATGTATAACAAATAACATAAAATAATTTTTTTCATTTATTCTATCCCATCCCATCCCAGGATTTGAATAATTTTTTTGATTTTCTTTTACCATTTCTACTATGGAATAGTATAGAATCGTATAACATAAATGAATATGAAATATTGTACTACACTACTATATTCTAAAATCTTGAAGGGCCCAAACCTTTGTGACATGATTTGAGAAGTTTAAGGTTAGGACAAATTTTTGATCTAGTGAACAGACCAAGTCTATGTACCAAATTCCGGCAATCGGCCAATTTATAATGGCCCCATATAAAATATTTGTATGTATATGAAATATTGTACTACACTACTATCTCCTAAAATCTTAACGGGCCCAAAACTTTGTGACATGTTTTGAAAAGGGTAAGGTTAGGACACATTTTTGATCTAGTGAACAGACCAAGTCTATGTACCAAATTCCGGCAATCGGCCAATTTATAATGGCCCCATATAAAATATTTGTATGTATATGAAATATTGTACTACACTACTATCTCCTAAAATCTTGAAGGGCCCAAAACTTTGTGACATGATTTGAGAAGGTTAAGGTTAGGATAAATTTTTGATCTAGTGAACAGACCAAGTCTATGTACCAAATTCCGGCAATCGGCCAATTTATAATGGCCCCATATAAAATATTTGTATGTATATGAAATATTGTACTATACTACTATCTCCTAAAATCTTGAAGGGCCCAAAACTTTGTGACATGATTTGAGAAGGTTAAGGTTAGGATAAATTTTTGATCTAGTGAACAGACCAAGTCTATGTACCAAATTCCGGCAATCGGCCAATTTATAATGGCCCCATATAAAATATTTGTATGTATATGAAATATTGTACTACACTACTAACTTCTAAAATCTTGAAGGGCCCAAAACTTTGTGACATGTTTTGAAAAGGGTAAGGTTAGGACAAATTTTTGATCTAGTGAACAGACCAAGTCTATGTACCAAATTCCGGCAATCGGCCAATTTATAATGGCCCCATATAAAATATTTGTATGTATATGAAATATTGTACTACACTACTATCTCCTAAAATCTTGAAGGGCCCAAAACTTTGTGACATGATTTGAGAAGGTTAAGGTTAGGATAAATTTTTGATCTAGTGAACAGACCAAGTCTATGTACCAAATTCCGGCAATCGGCCAATTTATAATGGCCCCATATAAAATATTTGTATGTATATGAAATATTGTACTATACTACTATCTCCTAAAATCTTGAAGGGCCCAAAACTTTGTGACATGATTTGAGAAGGTTAAGGTTAGGACAAATTTTTGATCTAGTGAACAGACCAAGTCTATGTACCAAATTCCGGCAATCGGCCAATTTATAATGGCCCCATATAAAATATTTGTATGTATATGAAATATTGTACTACACTACTAACTTCTAAAATCTTGAAGGGCCCAAAACTTTGTGACATGTTTTGAAAAGGGTAAGGTTAGGACAAATTTTTGATCTAGTGAACAGACCAAGTCTATGTACCAAATTCCGGCAATCGGCCAATTTATAATGGCCCCATATAAAATATTTGTATGTATATGAAATATTGTACTACACTACTATCTCCTAAAATCTTGAAGGGCCCAAAACTTTGTGACATGATTTGAGAAGGTTAAGGTTAGGATAAATTTTTGATCTAGTGAACAGACCAAGTCTATGTACCAAATTCCGGCAATCGGCCAATTTATAATGGCCCCATATAAAATATTTGTATGTATATGAAATATTGTACTATACTACTATCTCCTAAAATCTTGAAGGGCCCAAAACTTTGTGACATGATTTGAGAAGGTTAAGGTTAGGACAAATTTTTGATCTAGTGAACAGACCAAGTCTATGTACCAAATTCCGGCAATCGGCCAATTTATAATGGCCCCATATAAAATATTTGTATGTATATGAAATATTGTACTACACTACTAACTTCTAAAATCTTGAAGGGCCCAAAACTTTGTGACATGTTTTGAAAAGGGTAAGGTTAGGACAAATTTTTGATCTAGTGAACAGACCAAGTCTATGTACCAAATTCCGGCAATCGGCCAATTTATAATGGCCCCATATAAAATATTTGTATGTATATGAAATATTGTACTACACTACTATCTCCTAAAATCTTGAAGGGCCCAAAACTTTGTGACATGATTTGAGAAGGTTAAGGTTAGGATAAATTTTTGATCTAGTGAACAGACCAAGTCTATGTACCAAATTCCGGCAATCGGCCAATTTATAATGGCCCCATATAAAATATTTGTATGTATATGAAATATTGTACTATACTACTATCTCCTAAAATCTTGAAGGGCCCAAAACTTTGTGACATGATTTGAGAAGGTTAAGGTTAGGACAAATTTTTGATCTAGTGAACAGACCAAGTCTATGTACCAAATTCCGGCAATCGGCCAATTTATAATGGCCCCATATAAAATATTTGTATGTATATGAAATATTGTACTACACTACTAACTTCTAAAATCTTGAAGGGCCCAAAACTTTGTGACATGTTTTGAAAAGGGTAAGGTTAGGACAAATTTTTGATCTAGTGAACAGACCAAGTCTATGTACCAAATTCCGGCAATCGGCCAATTTATAATGGCCCCATATAAAATATTTGTATGTATATGAAATATTGTACTACACTACTATCTCCTAAAATCTTGAAGGGCCCAAAACTTTGTGACATGATTTGAGAAGGTTAAGGTTAGGATAAATTTTTGATCTAGTGAACAGACCAAGTCTATGTACCAAATTCCGGCAATCGGCCAATTTATAATGGCCCCATATAAAATATTTGTATGTATATGAAATATTGTACTATACTACTATCTCCTAAAATCTTGAAGGGCCCAAAACTTTGTGACATGATTTGAGAAGGTTAAGGTTAGGACAAATTTTTGATCTAGTGAACAGACCAAGTCTATGTACCAAATTCCGGCAATCGGCCAATTTATAATGGCCCCATATAAAATATTTGTATGTATATGAAATATTGTACTACACTACTAACTTCTAAAATCTTGAAGGGCCCAAAACTTTGTGACATGTTTTGAAAAGGGTAAGGTTAGGACAAATTTTTGATCTAGTGAACAGACCAAGTCTATGTACCAAATTCCGGCAATCGGCCAATTTATAACAGACTTGGTCTGTTCACTAAATCTAAAATTTGTCCTAACCTTAACCTTCTCAAAACATGTCACAAAGTTTTGGGCCCTTCAAGATTTTAGAAGTTAGTAGTGTAGTACAATATTTCATATACATACAAATATTTTATATGGGGCCATTATAAATTGGCCGATTGCCGGAATTTGGTACATAGACTTGGTCTGTTCACTAGATCAAAAATTTATCCTAACCTTAACCTTCTCAAATCATGTCACAAAGTTTTGGGCCCTTCAAGATTTTAGAAGTTAGTAGTGTAGTACAATATTTCATATACATACAAATATTTTATATGGGGCCATTATAAATTGGCCGATTGCCGGAATTTGGTACATAGACTTGGTCTGTTCACTAGATCAAAAATTTATCCTAACCTTAACCTTCTCAAATCATGTCACAAAGTTTTGGGCCCTTCAAGATTTTAGGAGATAGTAGTGTAGTACAATATTTCATATACATACAAATATTTTATATGGGGCCATTATAAATTGGCCGATTGCCGGAATTTGGTACATAGACTTGGTCTGTTCACTAGATCAAAAATTTATCCTAACCTTAACCTTCTCAAAACATGTCACAAAGTTTTGGGCCCGTCAAGATTTTAGGAGATAGTAGTGTAGTACAATATTTCATATACATACAAATATTTTATATGGGGCCATTATAAATTGGCCGATTGCCGGAATTTGGTACATAGACTTGGTCTGTTCACTAGATCAAAAATTTGTCCTAACCTTAACCTTCTCAAAACATGTCACAAAGTTTTGGGCCCGTCAAGATTTTAGGAGATAGTAGTGTAGTACAATATTGCATATACATACAAATATTTTATATGGGGCCATTATAAATTGGCCGATTGCCGGAATTTGGTACATAGACTTGGTCTGTTCACTAGATCAAAAATTTGTCCTAACCTTAACCTTATCAAAACATGTCACAAAGTTTTGGGCCCTTCAAGATTTTAGAAGTTAGTAGTGTAGTACAATATTTCATATACATACAAATATTTTATATGGGGCCATTATAAATTGGCCGATTGCCGGAATTTGGTACATAGACTTGGTCTGTTCACTAGATCAAAAATTTATCCTAACCTTAACCTTCTCAAATCATGTCACAAAGTTTTGGGCCCTTCAAGATTTTAGAAGTTAGTAGTGTAGTACAATATTTCATATACATACAAATATTTTATATGGGGCCATTATAAATTGGCCGATTGCCGGAATTTGGTACATAGACTTGGTCTGTTCACTAGATCAAAAATTTATCCTAACCTTAACCTTCTCAAATCATGTCACAAAGTTTTGGGCCCTTCAAGATTTTAGGAGATAGTAGTGTAGTACAATATTTCATATACATACAAATATTTTATATGGGGCCATTATAAATTGGCCGATTGCCGGAATTTGGTACATAGACTTGGTCTGTTCACTAGATCAAAAATTTGTCCTAACCTTAACCTTCTCAAAACATGTCACAAAGTTTTGGGCCCTTCAAGATTTTAGAAGTTAGTAGTGTAGTACAATATTTCATATACATACAAATATTTTATATGGGGCCATTATAAATTGGCCGATTGCCGGAATTTGGTACATAGACTTGGTCTGTTCACTAGATCAAAAATTTATCCTAACCTTAACCTTCTCAAATCATGTCACAAAGTTTTGGGCCCTTCAAGATTTTAGGAGATAGTAGTGTAGTACAATATTTCATATACATACAAATATTTTATATGGGGCCATTATAAATTGGCCGATTGCCGGAATTTGGTACATAGACTTGGTCTGTTCACTAGATCAAAAATGTGTCCTAACCTTACCCTTTTCAAAACATGTCACAAAGTTTTGGGCCCGTTAAGATTTTAGGAGATAGTAGTGTAGTACAATATTTCATATACATACAAATATTTTATATGGGGCCATTATAAATTGGCCGATTGCCGGAATTTGGTACATAGACTTGGTCTGTTCACTAGATCAAAAATTTGTCCTAACCTTAACCTTCTCAAATCATGTCACAAAGTTTTGGGCCCTTCAAGATTTTAGGAGATAGTAGTGTAGTACAATATTTCATATACATACAAATATTTTATATGGGGCCATTATAAATTGGCCGATTGCCGGAATTTGGTACATAGACTTGGTCTGTTCACTAGATCAAAAATTTGTCCTAACCTTAAACTTCTCAAATCATGTCACAAAGGTTTGGGCCCTTCAAGATTTTAGAATATAGTAGTGTAGTACAATATTTCATATTCATTTATGTTATACGATTCTATACTATTCCATAGTAGAAATGGTAAAAGAAAATCAAAAAAATTATTCAAATCCTGGGATGGGATGGGATAGAATAAATGAAAAAAATTATTTTATGTTATTTGTTATACATAAAAGAAAAAAACTGGGATGGGATGAAATTGTATTGCCTGATGAACATTTTATTTTTTTCTGGGATGAAAAACTGGGATAACTTCACATGCTTGTATTCATATATTTTTTTTTTAATAAAATTTTTTAATCAAGAAGAATTTAATAATTTACAAATAATTTATATTTTAGCGGCTACAAACATTTAACAAATTTTCTTTCAATTTTACAAAATTCGGGAATTTTGATAATCTCCTAATCTCCATCTAATGATATATTTTTCATGTAATTTTAACAAAATTATATTTAAAGTTGATTACAAAAAATTTAATACCAATGAACTGCTTTAAAATACGAGTATCTATAAATTCAATATTCTAAAATTTAACGAATGAGCATGGCACCAGACACTTATTTTAAAATAAACTAAATTTTATTTGTTTATTTAAGGCTCAATTTTATAATACGTATTTCAAGATATAAGTAAACGAAAATATGCCCAGCAATTTTAATATGTATAAAGTCAGTTTATTTATATTTTATGCCAATATTATTATGTAAATTATGGTTATAAAATATTGACAAAATTTTTATTTTACAAATTTTTCAATACAGTTTGCAAACGATCATTAATATCCATAAATACTATATACAAAACGATATACATATATATATATATTTTTATGGTAATTTTCAAAATGAGTTCAATTTGGTGAAAAATATAATTTTTCATGACACTGGAATATATTATAAACTATATATATATATATATATTGTTAATATATTACGAACGGATTTTAATTTATTCGCAAAGTATATCTCATTTTATGGTTAATTTTCCAAAATTGTAATAATTAAGTTATTTGACAATTAATTAATTCATTTAAAATGATGATAGTTAAGATAGCTGGCTATCATAAAATTAAATAAAAATAAATAAAACAATCACACCGACACCTACAACTTTAAGTTGTTAAGTATTTCCAATCTGATCTGAGGTTGTTCGGCAATCTCGAATGGCATTGCGGGATTAATAGTATTGACATATTTATAGTCTTATTGAGGCTTCGAATTTCGGGGTTAAAAATACAACTATTTTTCTGTGTAATAAATACGGTGCAGATAGTAAAACTGTATTCAATTTGATAAAAAAATCCGTTGACTATTTCCAAACTTAACAAGGATTGCAAATATTTTATGAACCTTCTTGTAGTTTCATAGTAATAAGTTAATGGCCATATGGCTCCTTTTTGAGGGTCGTTTATCTTTCAACTACTGTAAGAAAACTATATAAACACCTATACGCTTTAAAAGATATAATGCGTCGGAGGCTTGTGATCTCATTTCCCTTACAAAAGTAATTGCGACACTTCTGTGGCGTGGTCTACTACAAGCGACATAAATCTCACATGTTTTCTAAATAGAAAACTGTAATTTTTTTAATTAGAATAAGTGTAACCTATCTTCTATTATTCGACTTCGTTATAATTGGATGATCATATGTAGAAAAACAATTCTATCTCAATGAACGTAATAAATAATAAAATAAATAAAATTTGTTTATAAAGAAATTTTTTTAATTTTCTTTCTGGAATTTGTAAGATTTTTGTAACTAAGCAAAGTAATACTCTTTATGGAGGTACAGCCGAACCCGAAATGTCCAAATTTCAACGTAATTTTTGATGCTAAATAATTTTAGAACCTCGAGGCGATCGAGTGCGCCTTACAATAGCACTTGGTACAACATTATTTTTATTAAAAAAATTATTTAAAGTAGAATTCAAAAATCCACAAAAACAAATTCAACTTAAAGATACCTTAACAAGTTTTTGACAGCGCATTTTTGCTTTCTCCAAAGTAATTTCTCTAACAACGTGTGTACCTAATTGGGAAAGTTATTATATGGAAAATAACATTTCAGGAGACCAAATATGTTTATACTCTTATTACCAATTCTCATTCTTCATTTATAACGGTATGGGAATTTACAATGCTTATTCTGACTAAATCAATTTTGTTACATGATTTTAAAATTTTAAAATCAAAGTTATGCGTATATTCACTTACCCATCCATATAGAGATATATTTGTTTCTTAATAATAAAGGTAACGAGCATACGAAAAATTTGTTTGCCTACGTCCCAAAAGTATACTTGAAAACTGAAAACAAAAAAGCAAATCATATGTAATTGAAAATAAACGTTTTCAAAAATGTTTTATCATTAATTTTACAAAAAAATATTTTAATATAAAATTTCACATAAGAGATTCCAAGAACTTCCAATTACTTCTAAACAGTTTAACAAAACTCAAAAGTAGACATATATGTATATGTATATAAATAAAAATTTAAGTATGTACCGAGAATTTACTATTTTGTACCTATATAGTTCGGAGTATTTATTAATATTTAGAAATGAAAAATTTCCAAGAAATTATGTTTTATGAATGACGTTTTCACAGGCTATATTTCTAGTTTTGACTTGGTATCTGTATGTTGCATTGTTGCATTATAATTTAATTAAAGTAGAATACTGGAAGGTTAATCAAAGAAATTTTGTAGAGTCTTCGATAAATTAAAAAAATCAAATTGAACATCGGTTGACTAATTGGATTACTATCGCACCAATTAGTTAGTGAAATGAAGATGAAGCGCCAAAAATTGATTAGTCGTTTATATATATATTTTTAAAGATGGATACTTTAGGTTAGGGAGCCACATTCTCATGGAATGGTATATATTTATATATATATATATATATATATATATACATATATATATATATATATATATATATATATATATATATATATATATATATATACATATATATATATATATATATATATATATATATATATATATATATATATATATATATATATATATATATATATATATATACATATATATATATAAATATATATATATATAATAGGAATATATCAGAATCTTTTGATTTCGGTATGTGTAAATCTGCCTTGTTAGTAGCTTCTTCTACATTGTTCCCAACTGCCAAAATCGCAGTATCATCAGCATATGTTGCTATATAATTGCTTCTTCCATTGGTGGTATATCCCGAGTATACAGGAGGTACAAGACTGGGCCCAAAACGCTACCTTGTGGTACTCCAGCTGAAATTTTCTTTAGGTCCGAGTATTCGAACCTAAAGAAAATTTTTAATTTTTTACACGGAAGTGTCTATCGGTTATGTATGATTTCAGAGTTTCATAGTATTGTTTGCGAAGGTCTCGCTTGAGCTTGAACTATAAATCCTATGTGCCAAACTCGGTCAATTGCTTGCGCTACATCCAGGAAAACGCTTGAACATATTTTTTTAGTTTCTAGTGTTCGTTCTATTATATATCTGTGATTCTATGGACTTGTTCTATAGTCGAGTGGTTTTCTCTGAATTCAAACTGGTGGTCAGGAATGAGATTTCTGTTAACCATTATGGGTTTCATTCTCTTCAGGAGCAATTTTTCAAAAATCTCGGCTATGGTTGGAGTATGGATATCGGTCTGAAGGACTTTTTATCGTTACATTGTTTGTTAGGTTTTAAGATCATGAATACTTCTGCCACCTTCCATTGCCTTGGAACGTATCTTAGTCTAAACACAGCGTTGATTATATGGAAAAGTTTATGTATCGCTTTATTTGGCAATTCTTTAATGATTTGTCCGGTTATGAGGTCGTACCCAAGAGATTTTTTCATGTTTAAATTTTGAACTTCCTCTTTTAGCTCCTGTAGAGATACACTTTGTATTTCAAGTTCATCAGATCGTTTCAGTAGGTTAACATTTTCATCCGCAGTTTGCCTGGGTAATGGTTGAAACGTTTCTTCTAGGTGTCTCGCAAACAAGTCAGCTTTTTGTTTAGCGCTTCGAGCCCAGCTTCCATCCTCACTTCTAATTGGTGCCGTCGAATTTGTTGGTCTCTTAAGTACTTTCGTTGCTTTCCCTAAGGAATATTCGGTAACTTTTTGGCTAGTAAGTGACGACAAATATGTACTTATTGATTCATTCTTAACTGTTCTGATCAGAGATTTCGACTTGTTATATAGGTTATTAAGGGCGGTTTTATTTTCCTTGGTTCGATTTATTTGCCAAGACTTTCGAGCATTACGTTTCTTTGCCACATGCTCTCTTACTTCAAGTGGATAGTTTTTACAGTTGTTGTTATTTGCGTATTTGAAAGATGTACTTTGCCACGCAGCTTGTTGTATGCTTTCTATTAGCCTTTCTGCTTCCTCTTCGACTTGTATAATGTTCCTTATTGGTGCTTGAAGATTGATGTTTTGTTCTAATAATTCTCGAAAACTTTTCCAACTGGTATACTTATTGAACAGTATCGCTGTGAAAAAGCTATATACCGGGTGTTTCTTTTAAACTGAGACGATCAAATATCTCGAAAAATAGCCACTCTACGGAAAAAATGTCCATAATCAAAATTTAATCATACCGCGGGGGAAATACATTGGTGCAAGAAAAAAATAGTCCCCCACCCCCGCTTTGTAGGTGGGGCGGGGGTAACTTTTAAACTAAGATAGGAAGCCATATTTTTTATTGCAGATACGGATTCTACGACTAAAAGTACATATGATTTGAATGAAATATTTTGTTCGGTTCATGATAGATGGCGTTGTAATCGACGAAATTCATTTTTTTCAATTTCTCCTTCTTAGAAATTGGAAATACTCGAAATTCGTCATCGAAACAATTTATTCAGTTTTGTAAATCTAAAATAAGTGTTCAAAATGATGGCCTGCGACTTCAATGCACTTATTAATCCGCATTTCAAATGATTGTACACAACTGAGAAGTGTGTCTGGTTGAATTTCAGCACACGCATTTCTGATTCGCTCAATCATGTTCTCACGTGTTGTTGGTTTTTGTGTGTAAACTTTGTTTTTGAGGTAGCCCCATAAAAAAAAATCTGGCGCAGCAAGATCTGGTGATCTGGCGGGCCAGTTTATCGGACCAGCTCTACCGATCCAGCGACCATTGAAATCACGATCAAGTATTTCACGTGCCATCAACGAATAGTGTGCAGCTCAACCATCATGTTGAAACCACATGTTCCGTCTCACTTCTAAGCTCAAATTTTCAAGTAATATTGGCAGTTGAGGGGCAATCCGGAATTGCGAACTATTTCTGGTGTACTAATATGATGATTATGAGACACTGCTGCCAATACAGCAATTTCATTATTTTCTCCAGTGACTGTTGCTCTACAGGTCCTCTTTTTCGGTTGAACATTTCCATCAGTAATAAATTGTTTGATAGTACGGCCAAATGAAGCACGTGAACGAATCCTCTCCGGAAAACATTGAGCGTAAATAGCAACGGCATTTCCAAGATTTCTGCCAGCTTCTCCATAAACCTCTGGCACAATTAAACGCTCCATTCTAAAGTATTTTGTCGTTTATTTTGCAATTACGAAAAACATGAAGATAAAAAATAACACAAACGTTAAATGTGATTTACAAAACTGAATAAATTGTTTTGATGACGAATTTCGAGTATTTCCAATGAAAACGTGATGTTTTTTATTTCAAACGTATTGCAGAATTGAATGCGTGTGTTCTAAGAAGGAAAAATTGAAAAAATTGAATTTCGTCGATTACAACGCCATCTATCATGAACCGAACAAAATATTTCATTCAAATCATACGTACTTTTAGTTGTAGAATCCGTATCTGCAATAAAAAATATGGCTTCCTATCTTAGTTTAAAAGTTATCCCCGCCCCACCTACAAAGCGGGGGTGGGGGATTCTTTTTTTTGCACTAATGTATTTCCCCCGCGGTATGATTAAATTTTGATTATGGACATTTTTTCCGTAGAGTGGCTATTTTTCGAGATATTTGATCGTCTCAGTTTAAAAGAAACACCCGGTATATAAGTTATATATAAAAATAAAAATAACCTCTTCCATATGTCATCTCATTTAAGACCGAATTATATATATATATATATATATATATATATATATATATATATATATATAATATATATATATATATTTATAGGTAAAGTATATATAGGTATCGGCAGAGCTGTGTCTTTGATAGTTTCGTCACGAAAATGTTGTCTGGCTATATAGGGGAAGTGTGCAAATCCGCATTGCCTTCAACAGCTTATATCGAAGGTCGCAAAACTATAGCCACCCAATTTTAAAATGAATTTAACAAAGTTTATGATTAAGTTTCTTCTTTTCGCGATAACGTTTCTTTTGGTTCAGTATTGTATAGAAAGCTTTGGTATATGGTTCAAATAGATTTCTGAAATATATCCAACGAATATTAAATTATCTAATTGTGTTCCAGTTTATAATCTTATTCCTATCCAATATGTCGTTAATCATAATCGGTCAAGGAATAGCCGAGTTCCGAACATTCCAGAACTGAAAAAATCGTTTTATGATCTAATTCCCATTTAAGAATTCGAGTTTCATCATAATCCGTCAAAAAATGACTTAGTTCCGTTTCAGATGGCCATATTCCAGAACTTCAATCAAAAATAATTTTATAATCCCATTTTCATCCTATATATCGACTTTCATCATAATCCGTCATATTACATTACATTTAGTGCACTTGGTTTAATGCTGTTCGGAAATTTAACTTTATATAGAACAATTCCGGCATATTGGTCTATAATACTATAACAAAATTCATAAAAATCAGTGTTAGTTGTGAAAGGTGAATCAATGACGAACTACGAAAATGATTTACTCGACTCCGTAAAATACTGAAAAAATTTAAGTTCACCTAACATTATGGCTTGGTTCAAGCCAAGGCAATTCACGATGAAATAAAATTGTTACCAATAAAATGTTTATTGACAATAAATCGCCTTCACTCCTTATCTACGTTGCTTGGGGATAAATAAGTACTAAGAGTCGATGGCTGACTCCAAAAGTCTTCATTACCTTTCTTCTCTAAACACCCTATTCTGCTTCAGTTTAACCATCCTTTCACATTAAATTGGTTTTCCGAAAATCATTATAGATTAATGCATGTTGGTCCTCAAGCTATGTTAGCAGCCTATCCGTCAAAAGTATATGGCATTTCTATTTTAACATTTGGTATTCACGAAATTATATTAGTTACGATGTATATAAACCCACAGACGTTTACCATAATTAATTGAGATAACACGAATATAGAATAAATTATTGTTCCTCAAGAGAATTTCTTAAAATTTGTGAAACTGTGTCAACAATTATACCAACAACAACAACATCATGAATATTATTTATCATCATGACTAATCGATAATTTTTTATGTTTAGAATATGCTTGACTTATATCGTATATACCTATAATAGTTTCGTTGTGCAGATAGTCTATATTCATAACACTGTCATCTAAACATAATTTATCATTTTAACAACAAAACAAAAATTAACTGTGATGATGAGCTGGTGCGATATCAAAACGATTGTTTTAAATGATAATTCACAAAATTTAATTTTAACAAACGAATATCTGACATGCAAAGTAGGTCGTCTTTTTTACACGCACAAACTTTTATGGTTTTACACATTTTATATATATGTTTTGCCTTGGTGGTAAGTAACTTACTGTTTCGCATTCAATTTTTATGCAAATAACTACTATACCTATACGAATACATATTTGTTGAAGCGTTATTTTCCATCGCGTAAACATTTACACCTTTATATAGACAAATTACTAAGTATAATATAATTATAATACCTACATATTTATGTATATGTACGTAATTAAAATATAGTTTATATTTATATTAAAATTATAATTGTTGTTGTAGACATTTTCTTCCTTCTTAAAAAGCATAATTATTTATAATTGCTAGATCATACGTATAAAATATTTTTTTTTATTCTTATGGAATTAAATTAAATTATAACATTTACAATTTATATTTGATTTGAAAACTAAGTTTTTTCAACATGTAGAAATACATCATAATGATTTTAAGTTTGTAAAAATATGAAATTAATTAATTTAATTTTTCATAGTATTAAAATATATTTGAACATTTTTATTAAACAAACTTTTAACTATTGTAGTTTGGATTTTTTTGGCACTTACCGAAATAATTGCATTTTAATTTAAAATAATTTTCTTAGTATAGTAATAATTTCCCAGATTCTACATATTACGTATTCCTATAAATTGGTCGAATAACATTTATTTTTATTAGATTTGGCAGAAAACCAAAACTATCTGTCATTTCATCCTAAACTAGAAAGCATAATACCAGACAACACAACCAACTGTTTACGTGGATATTCTAAATTTTTTGAATCATTTAAGTCACTGCGATTGATATTAATGCGGGTTTCGATAATTTAACAAAATTTTATTACCTCAAAAGTTGCCTCGAAACTTAAAACAGCGAATCAGGACGAACTAGATCTTCTCCAGAAATTACAGCTGACAACTATAATAACACTGGTACATTCTATCGGCATCAACCTCAGAAAATTAATTGACACAATAAATTTGAACCTATAAAGTGCACTTGCAAGTCTAAAAAAAAACTACTCTACAATGTGATGACTTGATAGTGTATTTAACATGTACCAAATTAGATTCAGATGATGAAGCAGCAATGACAAGCTTGGGTACGTTACACTAATGGCATTTTTAAACAAAATATGTCATTCTTAGATAATTAAACTCAACCAAATTATCATACCACTGCTATGATCAGTCATCAAAATAATCCACGGCACTCATTTAAAAAGTTTGCTCATATAAGCACGGGCTTATACAGTCACCTCAACTCATCCCGAAATACTATGTACTTTCTGCAAAAAGCCTGCACACTCCATTTTTAGATGCACATGATGTATAACTTTGTCAAACCTTAAAACTGTGTGAGAATTGAACCAGATCTGATCATACATGACACCGAATATTATCGAAAATCTTCCAGAAAATACCATAGTTTTATTGACCGTCGTTATCTACATCGTCTAAAAGTCTGAGAATGTAGCCATCTACATCGTATTCGCAACCGTATGTAATCTTATCTATACAACTGTCGTTAAAGTTTTTGATATCAATGGAATACCTGTACCCAAACCTCTTTCCACGATAAACATTGATGAATGGTCTATTTCAAAGAATATATACAGCTCGCCGATCCCTACTTCCATCAGCCACAACGAATGGATCTTGTTATAGGAGCTGAAATATTTTTAAACTTGCTGGCAGTAACACGTCCTACTTTGCAAAACGCATGCTTCTCGGGTGGATGATATCATAGGCAAGATCAAAATTTTCAATTTAAATTACCTCTGTAATTTGGCGGTTATGAATGATCAAGTTAAACATCACATTAATGATGACATCATCGAAAGATTTTGGAAGCTGAACAATGTGAAGCTCACTTTAAGGAAACCGAGATTGTTAAGGAAGATTCATTTTAAAGCTCCCCCTAAATATTTTTCCAGGTGCTCTATTGGTGATTCTCGGACTTTAGCACTGTGTCGGTATTTAAATAAAGAGAAAAAGCGTAGTAACAATCATCAACTTCGCAGGAGGCTTATACTTGGAAATTATGCTTGAATATAGGCGACTAGGCCATATGAAATTAAAAGCGTAGTAACAATCATCAACTTCGCAGGAGGCTTATACTTGGAAATTATGCTTGAATATAGGCGACTAGGCCATATGAAATTAGTCATCATTGAGTTAGAAGTGTTACCTCACCACAGTGTCTGGAAGCTCGAGACCTCTAGCACGAAATTTAGGATAGTTTTCGATGAATCTGCAAGGAACTTCGGGTTAGTCTCTGAATGATATCCTCATTTGGTTGGTCCAAGTGTGGCTCAAAATAATCTCTTCAGCATTCATTATCTTACGATTAGTGCGCACAAATTTGTTGTCAAGGCAGATGTGTCAAAAATATACAGACAAATGTGGATCGCTGAATCATATTCCCATATACAATATATATTTTGGCGTGATACACCACAAGGGAATCATCTACAGGCTGTGTACTGTAACATATAGAACATGGAACAGCATCACCTCTTTATCTCGCATAACGCTGTGTACAACAATTATCTCTAGACAATGGTGGCAAATTTCCGTTTGCTATAGCAATACCAATCATAATAACATGTAAATAGACGATCGTCTACTTGGATCAAATTCTCTATCAGAGCTTTAAGATATAAAATATCAAATTACTTCCATACTAGGCACAGCTAAAATGATGTGCCTCCAGAAGATCGTGAATATTTTTGTTCAAATCGATAATTACGAATTTGTAAAAACATTTTTAATGTATTGGGAACCACAAGTAGATGATCAACTTTTTCGTGTCACACTGTTCGAAAGAACCAAAATCACCAAGAGAATAGTAGTCTCTGATATCGCACGTATTTTTGTCTCTCTTGGGCAACGGCTACAGTTATCACGCTTGGTAAATTATTTCTACACCAGCTATGGCAGCTAAATCGTGACTTTGATGAATCATTGCTACATAATCTATAAAACCAAATGGGAACTCCTTAGAGGTCAACTTCTTTAGTTTGATTCAATCAAAGTTCTGTTCAAAAGTACATGGGTTTGCTAATGCGAACGACCGTTCATACGGTGCAGACATTTATACAAAATACGTGGATCACGAGTATTTCCATTATGGAAAAGCACGATAAGAACTCTTCTTTTAATATTTTATTGGGCCGATTCAACTATCGTTCTTTATTGACTGAGGTCTCAGTCTTCATTTTGGAATACATTTGTGGTCAATAAAGTTTCTATAGCATTCTATCTGAACAGCATCCACAACTGGAATCACGTAAAATCTGAACCGTATCCAGCAGATCTGGTTTCAAGAGAGATGTTGCCCGGGGATTTGGTCAAATGTTTAATTTGGTTTAATGGTTCTCAATTCTTCTGCACAGATGATAATAGTATATAGGATATCGAATGCTTCATAAATGCTTATAGCTGTCATGAAAGATGAATCGAAGACGAACTATGAAAATGATCTACCCGGATTCGTAAAATACCGAAACAATTTAAGAAGTCTGCATAACATCACGGCTTGGATTAATCATTTTATATCTAACTGCCGTCTACGCTATCGACTATGAGTTAAACTAGAAGAGAGAATATCAGGACCTCTTTTAATTGTAGAAATTAAGAATAGGTAACAGGATGTTATCACATTCAAACAAAATGTTAACATCAAAAGGTTTATCGACAGCAAATCGTAAACTCATTATCTCCGTTTCTTGATGATAAAAAAATACTAAAAGTCGATGTCCAAACGTATTCATTTTCATTACCTTTCTTCTCCAAACGCTCTATTCTGCTTCCATCTAAATATCCTTTCACATTAAATTTGTTTAGTATCATTCTAAATTAATCTATTCTGATCCCCAAGCTATGTTAGCAGCTATATATCCATGAAAAAATTTGAACATTTAAAGGACGTCGATTTGCTAGCAAAGTGTATCATTCGTGTCCAACGAATATTTAAGTGAACTTTAGCATAGATGGAAATGGACAAGAGCTAATAAATCTTTATATCTGGGTGAACTGGTGTGAGTTAACGAGGAAAATCTTCCTCCCTTAAAATGGAAGGGAGAGTCATCGAGATACATCCTGGGGATGATGAGCATACAAGAGTTGCCACTATCAAAACCTCAACTGGAACTATTGCGTTCAATATCAACACTTTGCCCTCTTCCTATATATGATGGTTAGTTGAAGGATGGGATCCTTCAAGGCGGGGAGAATGTTTAATTCACTGTTAGTTCATTTTTCTAGTCAATCTCTGTCCGTACTGTTCTATGATACGTATAAAATGTTCTCTAAAATCATCATTCTGTATACTGAAATCTCTTTTTGAGATGACCTAAAATTCATAAAAATAATAACTCTTCAATTAAATAAATCAAAAAGCATCTAGTATCTAAAAGCAAACTGCTGCACTGAACTGAAAGTAAGAGAGAGAGAGAGAGGGAGAGAGGGGAACTTTTCTGCCCAGAGCTGATTGCATATATATATATACATATATGTACATATATGTATCATACATGTTGCGTATAATAACAAACAATTCCATAAATATAAATATTATGTTATCAACTTATTGCACTTTTCACCTTAGCAACAATTATCCTACAATGGTTGTGTCATAGTTTCGCTGCTTTGAATTTTTCATTCATATTCTGATTCAACTTCCCACTAACATAATCGTATATAGTTTATATATATAAAGATATATACAGTATATAAAATACTGCAAACACATTATTTTACTAACTCATCAATCAAACTTTGAGTTACTCATCATTCAACATTTTTTTTAAATTCAATAAGCACAGTAAAAACTTTCACTTAAAAGTTTGTTAATAACCATCCGTATATGTATGCTTTGCTGTCTATACAATTTTTCCATTTTTTAGTCAATGAGTCGAATTATAATTTTTGCAATCGATATTTTGAAGAAATATTTTGAAACTTTTTGTAAACATATACGAGCTTGCGTGGGGGAACGTATATGTACATATATGTGTTCAGCTTAATTTAGATATGATATTCGTTTTATTATGTGTTTTGTAAGTTTTTCAATAAATAAATAAGAAAAATATGAAGTATGTGTATAAAAAAAAATACTTGATTTTATTTTTAACGGGTGATTTGAATTGAAATATAGAATGGGTTATCAATATTATTCAATTATAACATAATATATACATATGTTATGGATACAATAAATTAAGATGTTATTGACTCTGGGCAGAATGACCCTCAAAGCAAATAGTTATTTTTCTGGTCAGGATATTTTTGGGGACATTCGAGGGTCAACCTGATTTTTCAAATGGTATACCCAATTTTGTCTTCAGAAACAAAAAATGGGGATAATTTTACGTTCACACAAGAAGAAATAACTACTGAAGATAAATTTCATTTTTAGTTTAAGAACTGAGAGAGATTTCGAAGTTCGAGTATACAAAACTAAACCAACTTGATGGAGATTTTTATTATTGATTAAACTCGATTAAAATTGCCGACTTTTAAGCACTGAAGATGCTTAAAGTTGAAGGTGTTCTATATTACTTTTATATTCAATAAAACTTAAGAAAAATCATTATTAATTGTCCGTTTTACCTACCTGCATCCGATCACATAACATTTTTCATCATTACTAATACTCCTTATCACACAAATACAAAATTATCTAATATCTCTTAGTATTCTTAAATAATCGAGTTCTTAATCTTAATCTTTACGCAGCGGAGGTGAAATCATGCATAAGATAAATTTACATCCGTCATCCCTATATAGAAGCGATGATAAGGATGTTCCCACTATACCGTTGCACTTTCCATAAAACTGCTTCTATATAAATATCCAATTGATTTCTGGCTGAAGGACTTTATTTGCCCTCATCATTCTTCTTACCTTATAAGTATATATTCTAATTATTCCTTCACCGTATAGTGAACTTTTATGACACCCTATAAAAATATAGACACACATATATACTTCGTTATCTTCGCTCAATCTCCGCAGTGGTTTCAATCTGTATATGATGATTACTTCCTGCACGGTATTGCCCATTTAGCAGTCTACTTAGTGTTAGAAAAATGTACACAAATGGAAAACTATTAAAATCGTTCTGTAGATATATGGGTGTGGAACTTCAATGGACGATAAAAATCCAAATGTATACAAACAGATCCATTTTATTAACATATTCTTAAATCGTATTACGTTCTTAATTGACAGCATCAAAATATCGCGACCCTAGAACAATAGAGTTCTGGTTGCATATGTCATGGTTTCGAGTAACTTACAAACTTCAAGGCCTAATATTTTCGAGCCGTTATTTATTTTTGCAAAAGCTTCTTCCACGATTTGTTTCAATTTATTATAGGAACTTTGATTCAAATCGAATGTTTAGTCGTTACATATCTATCGTTCTAGGTATTAAAATTGGAAAAATTTAGGTGGGACTTTGGTGCCAAATGATGATGATACTCATTCTTATGGAATAAGAGAATTCTATGTGTCAAATAGAACTCTGGGGCAAATTGGTTGCCCCAGAGTTGTATTTGATTTGTAATTCAAAATGCATCGTATCTGATTGATTTATTTAAGCTATATAATTCAAACCAAAATTAAAAAAAATTGTAAAATAAAAAATATTCATAACGTGTTTAAAAAAAAAAAGCTTGATAGTCCCAGTAGATTAAAATATTCATTGTCCACTTCTTGAAGTGCTGAATTGGTAACGAATATTTCATTAAAATACTTTGGACGTTGGGGGGTGTCTTCAGAAAATTTTTCACAGCTAGGGCCCTTATTGAATTTTTGTATTGAGGAACACACGAATCTCTCCAATTAATTAATTGTGCAAGGTCGTGGTCCTCAAAATTAATTTCAAGAATATTAATTAAAGCAGATGCGATATCATTTCCACTTCTACCACCCGTATATTGAGCCATATAAATATTTAACCTTGTTGATGATAAATGTGCTGTCAGATTATAGATGCTTATAACTTCCCATGCATTTTCTAAGTCGAAGGTCAGAATTGGAATCCTAGATTTCTTATCTGTGACTTCTGTCTCATCATTTTTTTCAGATTATTGTGCTTTCTCCTTCCCGAATCATTTCATCGGTCATTATATTTTCCTTCTCAACCATAATATACGTTTCACGTTTTTCAAATCTATCCGATTTTGGGCGATGGAAATCAAAATTAAAATTAAGCTTTCTTTTACGGGGGATCTTCCACTTTATCTTGGTACAGATGATACATTTTCGTAATATTTAAATTTCGGTCAAGCTGGGCGCGACAGGTGTGATTCGGTGGTCGGGAATGATGAGATATGGTCTTTGGTTTTCATCCGTTTGTGCTCAATTTTTGGTCGGATTTTAACCCCCTTTCATTTTTTTTCTGCAACTTCAGTTACAATATTATTAGATTTATGCGCATTTATACGCTGGTTTTTGAGAAATGGCAAAAATTTCGAACCAATACGATTTACATACTTGTACGCGATTTCCATTTAGGTCAACAAAAATTCCAAACGAATATAGGTTCGCCGGGAGTAACCTGACTTTTTTGTTTTCCGAATGGTTTTACAGGTAATCCGATTTTTCCTGCTGGTTCATTGAGTAAAATTTTCTTCTCACAATTAAATCTGCAATGGGTGTGTATAATTTGATTAGAGTTTTCTTATAACGTAATCAAATTCAAGATCGAGTATTTCTGCCTCGATTTCCTCTAATATTTTCCGAATCCATATTGCTATATATTATTGCATTTAATTTACCATTAATTATGATGCAGAATAATTTGTAATTCATTTTTTACCTGATTACTGTGGCTGCTTTAAAATAGGTTTTCCTTACACAAATTGAATCACAATCATATATGTATGTGATATGTTATTCCGCTTATAGGTACCACCGGACCGAGGAAGCCGAAATAATTTATTATGCCGTATTCGAGATATTGACGAAAACGTTAGTATAGTATATGTGATAGGAATTCTATACGGCTAGTGAACGTTAATTGCTCCTTAATGAAAAAATTAGCATCTTGTAAAATTCTTAACTTTTTAAAGTAACTTTATTAAAAAAAGCGGCTGGGGGCTAAATTACTAATGAAATAATTAGAACTCGTTAAGCCTCGTTAAATTAATTTCTACAACATTGTTTGGCATCAGATAAAAAAACCATTGAATAAGTTGCATTTTAGAAATCATAGCGACGAAAGCGTATAAAAACAAAAGATCGTTAAACATGGGATTCAAACTTAAAAATAAAAATTGAAAAGACTTTGAAATGAAGTATTTAAAAAAGCTGAAATTGTGTATGGCATATTGTATCCTTTCAAAATAATAAAATGGAATATGGATGGCGGAATCTGTACTATACATAAATTGTTTATTATATTTCATATAACTATGCGGATAAATAGTGAAGTAAAATCACTATATGCAAATTTCAACAACGCTTAAAACTTTTTATTTTTTTGTTTTACTTGCAAAACACAAACTATATATGTATACATATATATGTTCTATGTATATTATGTATATTTACATATACATATATATGTGTTTACTTATTATAATTTATGCACTTGCATGATGTAAGGCAAAATCAACAGGAACACACATATGTATATAAGTAGTTTTATGTAAATTTTTTACAATATAGTTTAGCGTAAATTTAAACCTTGACTTTTTTGCTTATACGGTTAATTATGTATTAGATCTGCATATATGCATTTTTAATAAGGAACTTTTAGAAAACACAACGTATAACATAATGCTATATTAGCCTACATTTACTCCGGATATAGCGTGTAAAATTACGCATGCTTTTGTTTTCGTAAATATGTACATGTATATGTCTATCTAGAGATTAACTGAGGATTCTATACGTGATTTTATTTTATTACGCAAGTTTCGTCTTTCATTCCATAAATTATTCCATTTAATAAAAAAATTTTATGTTTACCGTTTTACTGTTCACTTTAAGAGTATAAAAATGTTAATTATAATTCCACACGTTAAGCACGCAATGAATGAAGGAGATTTGTACAAAAAATAGCTACATATATACATACATAACACTTGAATAAGTGTATAGTTTATACTTGATTGCTGTGTTTAACATAATTTCGCAGCTCTCTGCTAAGATTAATTACTGAAGTATTTTTACCCTCGCACGCATAAATATATATGAATATATACGATATACACCCAGCATCCAACATTTAATTATGTATATATCATCTTGGTTTATTTATTTATAAATGTATATATATATATATACTAGTACATACGTATATAGATAAAACACTTCCACCCAAAAAAGCTAAATAAAAATATTTTCCATCTTTTGCTTTATTAAACTTATCAGCTTGAATATACCTTTATACCATATAACTTGAATAACAGCAAAAAAAAAATACGTAGTCGTAGACTAATGGAATTATGACAACTGAATAAAAAAAACATAAACAACAAAAACAATAATTTTTTTCTCAAACTGATAAACAACAATGTACACATACCATTCCCTCCAGCATCCTAAATATATTTGGTTTATTCCTTTTTTTTTTAATATCCGTTTTCTCATTTCTGCGTTGTCGTTGTCTTCTTCGTTTTGTTTAATAATTTATTGATTTTTCTATTTTATTCTTTTTTACATAATTTATTTAATAATACATAATATAATAATACATATATATAAGAAATAATGAAACGCTAAGTTTTGTTTTTAAAGAAAATAGGATCCATAAATTATGAAGGCAAAACAAAATCCATTGCGGAAAATGAATTGCTGTAGCTTAGCAAGTGATTAATGGCGGCACATAGAAAAATTGTATAATATATGTTATAATACTATATACTAAAGCATATATAATGGTTCTATATATATATGCTTAATTTATTATGCAAAATATATACATAAATGATATGCAATTATGTGTATATGTTGTACGAGCTTTATATGCATTAAGAACATGACATGTCATGTCAGCCATAATAATGTTCGTGATAAACTAAAAGATTTATAAATTAAAATTATTTGTATGATTAGTTTTTGGCGTTACACTTTATATGCCTGCGAGCGCTTAATTATATTAATGAAATGGTATTTGTTAAGTAAGCATATTAAAATTGAGCTTAATAAATAAGTTATATACTAAATATTTATATGTCAAGCTCTTGCTCATTTAAGGTAGTCTCAGATGAAACACAAAAAATTTGGGAAAAAATATCTTTATTACTCAACATCTCCTTTTAGTTCGAAATACACTTTTCCAGACTTCACCTCTTCATTGTTGGGTATGCTATTCCAAAAAAAATATTCCGTCTAAAAAATTCCTTTTTCATAATTCCAAAATTAAAACTTCAAAAAAACAAAATGCAAAAACCTAAATTTCAAAAAAAAAATCCAAATTTCAAAATTCAGTTATTTGTTGGAAAGGAAATCTATGGATTTTATAAACTACAATAATTGAGAACTTGTCAAAAGAACTTATAATTTCAATCATCGCGATTGATAAAATAAAATCAGGAGATCATCCACATACAGCCACAAATGTGTGAATTGGTTATAGAAAATTTCATGAAAAGGATATGGTTCTGCAAGCGTAGCCGTGGCGGTCATTTGGCTGATATATCCTTTTCAAATGATGGCATACCTTCCTCGCTTTACAAACTTTATTAATTTATAGTGAAATTATAAAACAAAAAATAATCGAAAGAAAATGGGCTTTTCTTATAATGCCCCTTATGTCCGGAATAGACCCTATATAATAAACAATTCGTAATTCTTGGAATTAATTCTTTGGAATTTGAAAATTAATTTTTTATATGGCTTTTTGTTTTTGTGTAATGTTTTTTTTTTTTTGGAATTACGACACTATCCCAGCAATTCTGTATACATAGAACTGTGTACGTCCGAAATTAATATTTTGTTGTTTTAAATCGGCTGCGTGAACAAACTAATAGCTCATATATACACAATTACACCGACACAAAACGGAAACCGTTTATAATAGGATTTTTAAAACTGAATGCGAGTATTGAACAAACATTATATTTCCGAACCACGAATCTCCGTGGAATGGAATTACCAAGGTTATTTCTTAAAGGATTATGATGAAATTCGACATACTGAGGCAATAGCACAGTGGTTAGAGCTCAGACGTTTGGCTTCGGGTACGAATCCCAATAGTGGCATTAAATAAGCCATATGACAAGTTATAAAAAAATTCAAGCGAAATTATAAGAGATTATACCTATATACATATATAAACGAGATTAGCAATCAAATTTGACGTTTACAATTTTTAGTAATTTTTTTAAAACTTCTAAATTTCATAATTCAATTTCGAAAGTATTTTTTTCACGTTTTTCCAGAACATAAAATTAAAAACTTCTAAAATTGGAATATGAAACGCTCATGAAACTCTCCAATATAACTAGAGTTTTGGGATTACTCGAAATTTTAGTTTTCATTCGAAATTAAGTTGATTTTTCAAATTTCGAGTTGTCACTCGTTTTATAAAATTTCGTGAATTTTAAATTGAAAAAACTTTCATTTTAAAAATACTCCAAAATACTTAAAAAATTTTTAGTTTAAGCAAACATAAATTTTGTAAAATTAAATTAAAATATTTCTTAGAATCTTGATGTGTCATCTTTTATGGTTTCGTACATGACTTGGAATTGAGTGAATTTTAGTAGAATTCAAAAAAATCCTTTAATACGAATCTTTTTTGAGCAAGATTGTTTTATCCCAATCTATTGCACCGTTTGTTGGATAAAGGCCAGGAAGTTCTTAGGGCTGTCACTAAATATTCCACATCCCCATTACGATTGACATCGATGCTTCAGTCAGTCTAGATATGCTATAGATTCTTGTGAAAGGTGCGCAACGTGTTATGCGTTAAAAACTAACTTAATTTCCTTTTCCAATACAAGCAATCCAAGCAAAACCTCGTATCACGATAATTATAACGTTTACGTTTAATTGTAAGCTTTCAACAGAACTAGCAAGTCTGCAGTTTTAATCCTCAATTTGTAATAAATGTATACAATATGAAATATCAGAGATACGCGTTGAGAATTCAACCAACAATATTGCATTTATATTAAATTTGGAATAAAATTTAATGAAATCCAATATTTTCAAAATTTGGTTTCGAATGTTATGATTATTTTAATTTTATTGATTCGATCAAACAAAAAATCGATATTTTAGTAAACTTAATTTCGAAATTTTGAAATTTTAAAAATCAACATAAGAAATCAATCTTGACATTGATAATTTCAATTTTAACTATCGGTTTTGAAAAACAATAATTTTCAACACTCACCAATTCACAGAAGTTTTTTAATTTATTAATTAAATTTGAAAATTTTAAAAATATCGGTTTCTGTATATATACAATTCTATATATGTAAATGAAATTAAAATTGGAATTGTTTATAATGTTTAAACTTTCATGAAAATCTTCAATTATATGGGGCATTCTTTTTATAATTTTAGGCCGCTTCCCTAATATTCCAAATTCATATATTTAGAGAAAGATAACTAGGAGGATTTGGGGAATTTTTTAAATTTCGAATTTTCAATCTAAATTAAGGTTCAGCATATCAGTCGAATTATACCGAGAAAATAGCACAGGAAAGCCTTGAGCCTCAAACCAAAAACGAAAGAAAAAACAAATAATAACAAATTCGACATGTTGGATGAACGAGATAATTCATAATTTTTGGTAGAAATTTGTTAGAGAACCCTTTATTTAATACTGGCCCTAGGACGCAGAGTACCCATAATCCGTCACTGCTTCCATCGCTACACCTATCATCTAATGATAGTAATGACACACACATAGACACAGCCACACACATAGATCGATACATCAAAAACTTAAACATATATGAACACACCTCGCACCTGAACATAAAACTTGGTTTTGTTGTCATAATGACAAAAAATTAAAAACTGGTCAAAATAATGTTTCTTGGACGATTCCAAGTTATCCCAGGATTTCATCCCATGACTTTTTTAAAATACCTCTGCCAACACTAGCGTAAATAATCCATCCCAAACATTTTAAAAATACAATTAAAATTTATATAGTTGTTTCATCCCAGGATTTTTTACATTTATGCTATCCCACACATTTTAATATGTAAAATTGATTTGGTGGAATATAAATTGTTATGTGCAAGTCTTTTTAAGGACACCCAATTTCTCTTTGCGATAAGATTCAAGACCCTGTTAGTAACCATTACGCCAGCTTTAATAATTTTGTGGCCGTTGGAATTTCCGCCATATAAATAAATGTGGCGTCTTTCCAACTTTTCAATGTAAAGCAAAATCGAAAAAAATCGTATGGTCAAGCTTTTATAGGGTCGGCTTTTTTCTCATATGGATTAAGTTTAGGACCTTGTTGGCCACCACTGTGCCAGCGTTGATATTTTATTGAGCGTTGGAATTTCCACAATATAAATAAATGTGGCGCATTTGCCAACTTTTCAAATTAAAAATAAATCGTATGGTCAACCTTTTATAGGGTCGGATTTTTTCTCATCTTCTCATATTGCGGAAATTCTAACGAATTTGCCAAATGGCATTATTAAGTCATTTTCGATATACAATTTTTATAACAAAACACTCTAAAAAACTTCTATATTATTGTCACTTACAACATTTAAAAAGAAACACATTTAATTTCGAAAATAATTTTGCGTTTTTCTAAAAAATTCCTTAACAAAACCAAAATTAACCAATTATACTTGTCACCTGCTTAAAGTCGAACGAAATTTAGATCGCAATCGCATTCGTTATATTATCATGCGCAAACACCATAAAAACATTTCACCTCCCACTTACTAGTATTGTAATGCAGAAATCCAATAGAAATCAAAAGGAAACATTTTTGTTCCTATTGTCTTGATTAAAACATTCAAAATGAATGACGGCATAAGATATTTTTGTCTCTTTCATTCTCGTTTTGAGTTGACAGTCAAAAAACACGCTTTAACAATATTAGGAGGAGTTGGAAAATAAACTCAGTTTATCCTTCTCAATATACGCATGTGTCAACACCTACATTTACAAGAAAAAATAATTGTGATATAACTTTGTTCGGTTAACCAATCAAGAACCTACTGAGTAAATTTATTTGATTTAAAACAATATTTCCCCTCTTTATGTTCGTTTTAGGTGCGGTATATGAAATCTGTTTACAAAGTAATTCCGTTCATTTTGTAATTTGAATATTTTTTATTTAAATCAATCGAAACTATAAATAAACATTGATTTTCACACCTGATTTGAGTGAGAGAATTAACTTTGTTGTTGGCAAATATTCACGTTGAATTTTAATAAAGTAAGAGATGGAACATTTTTGTTATGTTTTGTCTGCACGTCTTACATAAGGGTAAATTATTTTGTTGGCGTGTAGACAAAATTAATTATAAAAAAAATAAATACATACATACACAAGTTACAGCTCTATATGTACACAGGTAAAATACAGATTACAAAAATTATTTCGCGGTTGCATGTATATATTCGGATGGGATGGGGCCATGGGGGTTAGTTCTATATACATATTTACTTATTATAGTCTAAACACAAAATCAAGGCACCCCAGATGTTTAAAAATTTAAAATTGATTACTGTTATATTTACTTTGAAACTCAACCCTTTTGTGCAAATCAAATTCAACTATTTGCAAGGCGAAATTCAACTTCTGGAAAATCAAATTCAAGAGGCCCAAATTAAATTTTCTAATAATTTCTAATTTTCTGTTGCTGGCCGTAGATCATTTATTTCTTTAGCATTTTCCAAATGCGTATTTCTCAGTTGAATTTTGAGTGTATAGTTTGAATTTTCCATCAGATTTTTAAAAGATTTGTGAATTTGATTATAACTATTTGAGACTTGAATATGACATGACCTATTTTTACAATTTGAGCCAAAATCATTATTATCTTGATGTTTAAATTTTTCTTAGAAAATTTTAAATCTTCTTCAGAATATTTTAACAATGTTTCAAGATTAATTCAAATATAAATATTTCTGATAGTGAATCAAATTGAACCAAATTATTATGTTAATAATTATGAAATTTTTGATTACACTAAAGAAAATGCTGAGCCTGTAGTACGAAATTAGTAGGAAATTGATTTGTAAAATTGTGAAATTGTTTTGCAAAAGGTTTAATTTGGAGTGTAAACCCCTGTAGCAGCTCGAATATTCAACTCACCGATATTCGATACTGCCACAAACAAAACAATTAGTGAAATTCAAATACAAATCAACTTATTTGAATTAAGCGTTCACTAATCCCATCACATATCCATCTATCCAACCACCACTATCCAATAACCGAACCACTACTATAAAACATTTATAGTAAAGTATGTCGCCATCTAACAACATCACCACGCAATAACAATGCGGTGATGCAACACTTAACGTAAGTGCAATGTCGACCGTCGCCGGCGCATGTGTTCCCTCATCACAAAACGAACACGAAGGCGACGTCACAACAAAACAAAACAACAAACTTTTTGTCGTCCATTACGATTCGGAAACATCAATTTCAAAAACAACGCAATTACGTGGTGGTGAAACATATATAAATAATTTTATTAAATATTTTTAATAATGAATAAATATTTAACAATTAAATTTAAATAAATATATATGTAAATAAATTAAGTGATAATTATAATATAAATAATAAATTACATAATACAAAAAATAATAATTAAATTATGATAAATAAATACAATATATATATAAACAACAAATTAAAATAAAAAGTGTATATATTTTAATTAGGAGGAAACATCCTAAACCCCTTACAAAACATTTATGAATTTATTAAATGAAAATACTATACGTTTATCCCTCGCTTAATCTTCGCTTTCCCAGGGGTTTTTGACTACGTCGTTTACCAATACCCACCCGGGTGACCACCGTATATTGTGTTTTGTTTTTTTTTTGTTATTTTGTTTAAAAAAAAATTTTTTTTTAAGTTTTTCAGAAACAGATCGATAATTTGGTCAGAGAAATTAAAGCATTTTTAGATTCAATAAAAGCCTGCTAGGTTATTAGCGAATAAAAATCGAAATGGTCACTCGGGTGGGTATTGGTAAACCGAAGGTTAATGACCGTTCTTTATGCGTAATTTTTCTATAACGAATTTTAAATTACTCCGAAAATTCGTTATTCGAAACAAAAAAATTCGATATATGGAAATTTCTGAAGGAGGTTTGAAAATTGTACCAGATACTGTAAAGTTGTCGATGCTGTAATTTCCTATATCGGCAGCCTTATCGCAATAGAGTGTCAGCTGTTGAAACAACCAGCAATCACATCATCTTTTAAAACGACCTTTACGGCCGGAAGAGCCCAGTGTACAAATATGATTGAAATAAGTTCCGATCCATGGAACGGAATGTAAATAGTATCTGGCTTTATTGATATTTAATTTTTAATAATTAAACCTGAGTTTGTTTGTTTAGTTCTTACAGATTGAAGTTTATTATATTTATTGTTTAAATGAAATAACATCAAATAACAACAAATTTTCGCGAACCAATTAATTCTGTTTAACAAGGTTAACTTTATGTAAATGGAAAACTCTTCGTTCAAAAATTGTTTATAATTTTTATTAATTCTATCGGCTAATTGAAAGAAAAAAACATTCGTCAATTGTTGAAGGAGTTGACATCAAAAAGAAAAGGAGCGAAAACAATAAGAGCACGAGTTGAGAATGCTTACCTGCGCCAATGCCATCATAATAAATCAAGCCTAAATATTTTATTCGAGCTTTTATTATAGTATCACAATGACAAAAATAATCGCTCTCTTCATACATTTTGTATGAAAAGACATGATTTTAGTTTATAGAAATATTTGAAGTCGAAATTATTATTTTTTAAATCAATTGAAACTATAAATTAAAAATTGTGAGAAAGGCATATTGTTTAGATAACCAATAAAATAATTTATTCCCATCAAAACAAATAAGCCAAAAAATAAAACATCACTGAATTTCTTAAAAATGGAACAAACATAATGATCATAAAACATCACAAAACACGAGAAAATATATAAGAACACATTTTTTTATTTCATATACCAACAACAATAAGTTATTGCATAAAAAATAATATTGAGAGCGTGATCAAATTGTCATTTCTAATCCTAATTCACATATTGTATATAAATTATAAAACCTTAAGCCCAATGGCGAAATAAGGCCAGTTGAGCCCCCGGGCGCAGATGGAAATACTAGGCCTCTCAAAACAAAAAAAGAGACAGTTAACATTTTTGGTTTAGTGACATATTGGGACATACTCCTAAGGGTACACAATCCCAATGTTATGTAATCCCAAACATACAAAATTCCGAGGGAGGAGAAAACAAAATCCCGAGGGTATACAAAATCCAGAGGGTACAAAATCCCGTAATCCCGAGGAAATCCGCGCTGAATTCAACAGCAACAGTAAAAATTTAATCAATTCATAAATACGATTAACAATTTTCGTAAAGAAAACGCTACTTTACTTTGATTAATCCATATTTATATTTAAATTTTGAAACATACAAGTGGCTAGACTTACAACTAAAAATCAAATCCACTTTATTAAAGCTCGCTTTGCTGATAAATCTTGTTTGGCTTTACATACAAACATATGTACATAGACTTGTTGTGTTTGTTTTTAAATGTGTGAAAGCCGGTTTTTCTGAAAATAATTTTCCTCTGATACGGTTGATTTGGTTTGAATGATCATTTTTACTGAAACTTTATCAATGATTGTTTTGTCCTTAAATTTAAAGGTTTTTTAAACATAAAATGGCAACACTGATCAGGAGAGATCATCATATTTATTTTTATGAGTGTATACATTTTCAAATCGAGGGAAAACTGTACCAGTTGTGTAACAACTATGTTTTTCATGAGTTTTCATAGAGATTTTGAGCCCTATGGATTATGGACTCCTGAACTACTCCATTCTACGCTTTCCGGGGTTTCCCAAACCTTCGAAATCTTATCTTCGAGATCGAAATTTTGTCCCCCTCCCGAAATTGTTGACCTATATATAATAAATATTAAATGCTTTAAATATGAACGGGAGATAAAGATGAGAACTGTAGTAAAAGTAGCTTGGATATACCTCAACAGCTAAAATACAGGAACACACTTATTTTGCTACTCCATCGAGTTAGCAGTACATAATTTTCCGCTATTAAAAAGAGTAGAGCTTCTAGAGTGCTTTCAACATCCTTCAATACTGTTGGTCGTTGAATGATGGATTGACGGCAATTTACATATTACGTATTATATATGTATTTTACATATTACGTATTATATATGTAATACCAAATCAATGCAATTACCTTTATGTTCAATATATTATTTCAATTTAAATTTAATTTTTAGTAAATATAATTGAGATATTATAATCTACACCTGTAATAATAAGAGTAATATCCACAATTATAAGCGGGGCTCTAAACAGCCAAACTGAGTGCGGTTATAGAATAAAATTTAAAGTTACAGTTTTGCGGGGCCCTTCAAAACTTGAGGACCTCGGCGCACACCTGGTGTTAAACCGCCACTGCTTCAGCCTTTATTTCTTACAGCTTTTTCATTTTTTATTTTATAGCTAAAGGAGCTATCGACAGCTGTTAAATCTGTAACGCACGGTTTTCTATCAAATAAAAAAATTTAATTTGACACTTCACAATTTTAGTAGAATGTGTAGCTGTGGTAGACTTGCAGGTTCCATAAAATATAGAATAAATATGGCTGTGGTGTTTGGATGCCATATAAAGTATTCGATTTGATACTTTTTATGGCATCCACACTACCACTAATACAAAGTTTTCGCTAGTAAGATTTTGTAGGAAACATTTTTCGTCTTACTCATCCTACCAAAAAATTTATAATTTTATCCTATTCTATTTCAACTAACGAAATATGTTTCACAATGGCTTTATGTAACCTTTAAAACGAAACACAACATGTTATCATTTATTTGATCGATATGATCTATATTTTTTTTGTTAGTTTAATGAGAAATTTTCCAGCATTTCCACATTTTCATGTTTAGATTTTGAATCGAATTATTTTATTTCTGTGTCTGCGTGAATCCAGTATATTGAAAGAGAGTATTAGAATATATCAGATATCTTTTTGTATATAAAAATTTAAAAGCGGATATAAATTAAATTAATGCTAATTTTAAAATCATAAAAATTATGATTAATTTGGGTAATTTCGAGAAAATGCTTGTTACAACCTAATTCAATTCTATCTCCATTACTTTATGTAATAAAAGATTAAAAGCTGTCACTATTAATAGTTGAGAAATTCAAAAGAAATTGAAGTTGAAATATTTTTCACAGATTTATGGAACATTCATTGATAAATCCAAAGTGTGAAAAATGTAGTAAACGTGTTTTTAGTTTTAAATACACAAATCTAGAGGAATCTGTCCACAGGTGGGAATTCGACGCTGACGTGGTGCACATTAATTGTGATCAGCCGGAAACCAAAGTGAACGTAAAAAAATATAAATAAATATGTACAATAAAATAAACCTGTGGAACTATATATGACAACGAAATGGAGTGGTTATATTTTTTCGGAGGATGAAGAACTCATTTTGATCAGCTAACTAAGCACATACATCATCTATAACACAAATTGAAAATCCTTTTCATTTTTTACTGTTGTGTTAGCTTTAGATAAAAGATTAGATAATAGCTTATCTCGAACGTAAAAATATTTAATATAAAAAAAATTACATAAGTTGTATATATACACAATGTTGCTTAACGAGCTTTAAGTTTGTTTATTCTTTTACATATTTTTGGAGAGAAAAAAATGGAACAACACAAAAAAAATGAATCAATCATTGTTATATCTATATATACATACATCGATTATGTAATAGGGGGTGGAAGGTTAATCACATAATATACTTTCTATTCATTTGGCAACCGTAATTTTAATAGCAATTATCACGTGTCATCTCTTAATTATTATATATAAATAGTTGTAATATGGATTTTATAACAATATATATAGCAACATAAATCTTGCTTTTTTCCGGATTATTACAAAGTGTTTTTTTTACAGATAGTCCGATTAGCCCAATTATTATACAGTTTCCGCATAACCAAGTTTTACAAAAATCTTATTATCAATGGTTTAAAGTCAATTCCAATGTGTATATTTAGGAAAGGTTTACGTGCACATATCATAAAAATGGAGAATACTAAATGTATAAAGGCCCTCAAAAAATAGTTGCATGTTCATGGCACAAATATTGATCACACATCTTAATTTTAATATTTTTGATTATTCCATGTAGAAAGTATATTAAAGATATGTTCTTCACTTTTATTTCAATTATTTTATGTATTTTCACAGCTAACAGATATTTTTTAATTACTAAAAGTTTATTATGTATAGTTTTATCTATTGAGATTATCCAATCAAGAAACAGCATAACATATAAATTTTATTATTAATTAAAAACATAGTTATGTATATAATATATACGTACAAAATTATACCAAAACCACTTTACCACAAAGACAGAAAATCAACAGAAAAACATTTTTGGTTTTCTATTGTCTAATTAATACGAAATGTATATATACGAGTATATCCTTAAGAAATAACATGTTGTGCTATGTACTCAATAAAGAAATATACAGAAAGCTCTATACTTTTAACTTAATTAGATCATTATAATTATCTATTTTGTTGTATACATGGTTTGTTAGCGATAAGCTTGGGTCATTGTTTTATGTTTTATGTTCATTTGGCAAATTCTAGTTACTGTGCGGTATAATGTTTTTTTTCTATTTGCAATAATCAAATAATAATTTATTTTTGTTTGGTCCAATACATATATGTAGTATGGTTAACACATATTTCATAATTAAAATGTATGAATATTCTTTAGATTCATGCGATACAACAAAATTATTTCTACGAATTCAATTGTGATGTTAAAAAATATCCGATATATACTACATTTTTCGGAAACACTCTAAAACTAATTCTTAATGTTTTGTAAATTTATCTTTAGTTCTTCAAAATAATTCAAAATATTTTGTTGGTATAACTAAAATGTTGATAATATAAAAATTCGTAGAGCTTGCCGAATTCATATAAACATAAATTATAAATTTATATAAATTTAACTCGTGTGTCGTGTTCACAGTTTTAAACTTTTCAAAATTTATAATACTTCACATGTTCCAACAAATGAAATTCTGTTAAACATTTTTTTTATACATTCCGAGTTTTCACTTTAAAATTTATAAAACTCCGATAATTCGCAAAACTTTGACGTTTTATTTCTAACAAACCAGGAAAATTTTTAAAGAACTATTATTAAAATTATTTTAAAATTGATTTATGAATTTTAATAGTTATGAAATATAGTATATATAGTACATGAAATAGCTGATTAGATTATTCGTCCAATAAACTCAAAGAGAATCCATTATGCCGAGAAACAAATTAGAGCCGATTTTTTGTCTGGAAAGTTCGAGTTTACTCGAATATGATAAATGCCCATTAACAGCGCTTGCCAGAGATTTGGACTCATGTGCCGATAGTACATGAAGTAGTTCATTAAATTACTCGTCCAACGATCCATTATCAAGTGAAATAAACTGGCCCGAATTTTTTCCTGAAAAATTTACATTTAGCTGAAAATGATAAACGACCATTATCACCCTTTGATCTCAGGTTCCGATAGTATATAAAATAGCTCGTTAAATTCTTCGCCCAACAAAACTTAAAGGAATCCATTATCCCGAGAAATAAATTGGTCACAAATTTTTTTCTGAAAAGTTCGAGTTTGGTCGAAAATGATAAATGGACATTAACACCCTTTGCCAAAGATTTAAACTCGAGTTCCGATAATACATGAAATCATTAAATTTCTCGTCCAATTAGCTCAAAAAAAATCTTTTTTCAATCTATAAATTGGCCCTGAATTGAACTAGCTTAAAAAGCTTAAAAAGAATTGATTATCCCGAGAAATAAATTGGCCACGATTTATTTATCTGGAAAGTTTGAATTTAGCCGAAGATGATAAATGGCCATTAACACCCCTTACGCGAGATTTGGACTCAGCTTCCGAATAGTACATGAAAAAGCGTATTAGAATCCTAGTTCAACAAGTTCAAGACGGTTCTATAACCTGAGGAAATAAATTGGCCAACTGTTTTTCTGGAAAATTCGAGTATGGCAGAAAATGATGCATAGCCATTAACACTTCTTGCCAGAAATTTGAACTTGGGTTTCCGAATACATGAAATACCTTATTAAATATCATATCCAACAAGCTTAATCCATTATCACGAGAAATAAATTGGCCCCGAATTGTTTTCTGGATAGTACTAGTTCGACCGAAAATGATAAATGGATATTAACATCCTTTGCCGGAGATTTGAACTCAGGTTCCGATAGTACATGAAACAGTTCATTTAATTTCTCGTCCAATTTGCGTAAAAGGTATCAATTATCCAGAGAATTAAATTTAAGACAACATTTTTTCTGTGTGTTTGACTTTGGTTGAGGTAAATCGCCAGTAACACACCTGTCCAGTTATGTTTATTCTAGTTCTAGTACACTATTTTAAATTTAATCTTAGATGCATTTAAAATCGATACCAATTTTGGTTTTGGTTCTAGGTAAAGTAGCGCCTTAACAACATCATTTCATTAAAGAAAGTCTGTTTGTTATTGGGAAATTTTGAAATTGATTTCATTAAAATTGATTTTGTGTTTTATTTTTTGGTAATATATCATCTAACTTACACGTAAGTGGTTCTGCTTAAAATTCTAAAATTGAATCTGTTAGTAGCGTTGGAAAGGCACGTGACTCAATTTTCGATACTGTATCATTCAAGTAAATCGTATATATACAATTGTTTTTGCTTTAATAACTAATTGGTTTGATTCGTGAAAAACAAAATTATTTGTTAAACCATAGAAATTCTAGAGAATGTGTATCGGGAGATCGGTCAAAAACAGAAACTTGTAAAGAGTTTGGGATTGCAATATCCACTTTATCTTCTATTACAAAAAATCGAGTAAAAAATCAGTTATCCTCCGAAAAAGGTGATGTCGAAGTAAGCTGCAAACATTTGGTAACGCAATTAATATACAAAGATTTAGATGCGGGACAATTATTATGGTTTAAGCAAGCCAGATTCCAAAATGTTCATATTTCTGGACATCTACTAATGGAAAAGGCAAATAAACTTGCCGCGGAAACATTGGGCAAAATGGGGAACTACATTTAAATCACATTCGGGATGGTTAGAACGTTTTAAGAAAAGGCACGGAATTGTATTTAAGTGCATTAAATGGAAAAACGAGGCAAGTTTCTGCTGATATTTAACAACATTTTTGGTGACTTTGAAAATTATTTGAACGAAAACATTGCAAATAAACACGAATTGAATTAATGCAACCATATTCCTTAATAAAGCATTTTTGTAAAGCCTGAATATTTTGTTTAATTCAAATAAATAATAGGATTTTGGGTTAAAGGTGAATTTGAGAGTATGAATTCGAAAGTGCTCCATATTTTTTAGGTTTGATCTATTTCTATAGTTATTATGTTGGGTTATCGTTTGACGCGATTAATTCTGATAACACAAAATATTTCGATATTCCCTGTCATTTCGCGTTATCCAATTCCACAGTATGCAAGTCTGTGCAAATTGGAATTCTCAAAATATTCATGTTCTTTAAATGCTGCACTAAATTTTGAAGGTCTTTCTTTACATAAAAATATTAAAATGTGCAAAAAATTAAAATTCTGCAAAACAATCATAAATATATTAATTCGATTACTTTAATGTTGTAGATCGGTCGGATAATGTTGATTTCACATATATTTGAATTGTCAAATTCAAAAAATTTCGTTTTGTTAAAACTAGTTATCTTTAGTTAAAAATTAACAACAAATTAACACTTATTTGTTAAAAAAATTAACTATCTGCAGATGTCAACTGAATGTGAATTAATTTCTGATATATGTTTTGGTAGGTTATCTGAGATATTTTGAAATAACAACATAATAAAATTACACACCAAAAAATTTACATATAAAATGTATATTACTCCATATAATTATTTTGATAGGTCACTGGTATAAATTTGATACTCTAACGTATAAATATCTGTATATACTACAAAATATAAAGTTTATCCATTAACAGTTAATTTTTGTTTATAAGGTATTATTATTAAATTTATATAAATTATTTATAGAAAATATCAATCTGGTTATCGTATAAAATTTAGTTGCTTTAGTATAGAAATTTGGAAATTCTATAATATGCTAGAATCGAACTCAGTTTTCAATACTGATGAAACTTAAGATATACATTTTTGTCACATAAATAAAACAATTTTAGTTTATTTTATAAAATCGATATATTTATTAAAATCGTATTATTTTCTTAAGTGTTACGTTTATTTAATTGTAAAGTTTTAGCCTCTGCTTAAAACTTGGTTGAAGCGATTGTTAAGATTACTACGGGTGAGGTCTTAATAATTGCGAGAATTGAAACAATCAATTTGAAATCATTTTAATTCTGATTTATTAAATACATTTTTTCGGTTTATATAGCAAAATTAAATTAATTTTGTGTACATTTAGCATTTTGCTATACATTGTGTTTTTTTTATAAAAATAAAAATATGTATGAAATGTATGTAATATAATATGTACAAGTATTATTATATATAAACTTGTATGACCTGTTTAGTGAACTAAACATACTCCCGGGCGGTTGTATAATTTTCAGGTGTTAGAGGGGTTAGTTGTTGGTGGTGAGATTATACAGCGCTCGTTTCTACCGGTGGTAGTGGTGATGGTGGCCTGGGACTGGTTGATGTTTTTCTTCTGCACAGTCGGTTTATGCCCCAGATACCTATGATTAGTATGCCACTCCAAAATATTAGATGGATCATTGCATAGTGATGCACATGGTGTACGCTCGGATTCGGCGGAAAAGTTTCATTCTGCTCCAACGTCGCGATTTGATTTTCCAATTCAGTTGTTACTGGCGCAGTCAACAATTTGATCTGCTGAGTTTCTCTCATTTTGTTTTGGACTCGTGCATTAAAATCTCTTAGATGATTTCCCTCGTGTAATAAAATCGGTGAATTATGAAACGCATTTCTGATGTTGTTGTAAGCTGTTCCTGTCGCTATGATTAACGACTCAGCATCCCTTAGCATACATCCCGGGCTTATTTCGACTAGCCCGGATCCCTGAAACTTATGCGGTTGAATAGTGGAGTCACATATAACGTCAACTATGGTTTCATTGGGTATGGCGTAAATCCACTGGTTCGGAGTGTGAAGCTTGATCCAGTGGTTGGTTCCATTTATTGTCTTGGTGTTGCATGCCATATCGACTTCCTTTTTCCGCTGCAATAGGGCTAGTTCGCATTGTCCTTGGTTAGTCATTGTATTGTAAATGGGTGAGAGTTTGCATAGGAATCGAGTTGGTTGGAATAATTGACACCGGTTCACGTCTTCTTTTGTTAAAGTTGCGAAATGCTCTCGACGGTCATCTACGGCCAAGTAGTCGGTTGTTTTGATAATGTACGACTGAGTACTACCGTGGTTAATATCTGGAAGAGGTATTACTGACAATAGTGTATAGTCCCACGTGAAAGCAAGCGGTAATGTGATTTCAATTATTACACTCCGTTGTGTTACCCTAGTTCGTGTTTTCATGCTTTTATACACATGAGTGAGATCGTAAAGATTGTGTCCTGGGATGGTAATGGAGGCTGGCACGTGCTGGCGAATAAACTGTAGCTCTCTGTTTAATTGTGTTGGAGGAAGTATGGCGGGATGTATAATTCCATGATGAGCGTCGTAAACCACGTCCAGTAGACCTTGTTGGGTATCTTCCAGATTTCTCAAAACTAGACTCAATTCGAGTATGCTCAGTATTATCGAGCGCGCTCTATCCTCGTAAGTTCGATATTACTGAAGTTGTGACATTTCGTTTCGTAGGTGCCTTTGTTCCTTTATTAAATTATTTATTGAAGTTAGAGTGAGATTTGTATTGTGTTTAACTAACTTGACAGTATTATCGATCAACGTTGTATTTTTTTTTATAAGTGATAATACGTGGTGTTCGTGGTTGTTAATTTTTTCGAAATGATTTTCATAGTCACTTGCCTCTCGTTGTGTGAGTATTCCAAACTTATCACCTAATATGATTCCAGTGGCGTCTCCGAAACCTCGTCTCACACGTTTTTGATCCTTGTTACTTGCTAGTAATAGTTCATTATCTGCGATTAGATTTCTTAATTGCCATTGTAATTGGTTGAGAATGTTGCAATTAGGCAAGGGTAGCTCGTTACACAGTGCCTGTATTTCTTCGTGAGCCAGTTTGACGTTCTTGATTTCATCACAGTAGCTGGTCATGTTATATTGAATTACTACTGTCCATTCCATTGCTACAATTTCTAGTTTGCCCAGTGCTGGGATGTTCTATCATCACTTCGATTCGCTTCGATAGACATTTGTGTCTCTTTTTTCACGAACAAAATTGTGCTCCATTGCCTTTTTTGAATTACGTTTTGTCTATTGCGATCTCAGCCTGTTAGAATAAATTTGCAAACTATCTCTTTTTCCTCTTTTCACTTGCCATCGAAAATAAAAATATTGATGATATTTTATCGAATGAATTTATAAAAATAGCATCGAGTAGGCTATGATGACAATATAAATTGCGAAATAGAATACAATTTTGTTCGTAAAAAAAGAGACACAAATGTCTATCGAAGCGAATGGAAGTGATGATAGAACATCCCAGCACAGCTTTTCGAAGTATATGCCGATAGACTGATTGAACGGCTCTAATTGGATGTCGGCTTTTCCGAGTCCTAGCAGACAGCAAACTGATAGCATTGTTAATGCTACCATATTCATTTTTCCTACGGTTTTGACTCGCCGGCTTGGTTGTCGTCTAGGAACGTCACTGAGATTCGGACCGGAGCTAGATACATCATTTTTGAGAGTTTTATTTGTAATCAGGGGAATTTTTTGTATTGGTGGTGGTTCCTCTGATGGCTTTTCAATAGGTAATTTGCATAATTTGATTATTGGCCGCTTGTATGTTGCGTCCTTACATTTAACGTGGCTGTTCGTACTAAATTATCTGAACCAATATGGGTGTCAAGAACCCGTCCCAATTTCCATCGAGTGGCCGGTTCTTGTTCATCCTTTAATAGAACAAGATCATTTACCATTAAATTTGGTTGAATAGTTGTCCACTTGTTCCTCTGATGTAGTTGATGTAGATATTCTGATGACCACCGCTTCCAGAAATCTTGCACCATTTTCTCTACTAGATGCCACCTTGTTCTTAGACTTTTCTCCTCGATGTCAGTGGTTGGTAATGCTTTGAGAGAGTCTCCGATTAAAAAATGACCTGGTGTCAATGCTGCTAAATCCGAAGCGTCGTTGGTGAGTGGAGTTAGAGGTCGAGAATTGAGCACCGCCTCGACTTGAGTGAGTACCGTATATAGTTCCTCAAAGGTGAGGGTTGTTTCTCCAATCACTCTTTTGAGGTGAAATTTCACTGATTTTATTCCCGCCTCCCATAGGCCTCCAAAGTGTGGGGTATGAGGTGGTATAAAATGCCAGTTTGTTCCTTCTTCGGCCAATATAGCTGCTATGTCGCCTGGTAGTGATTTCATTGTAGTCTGATGGAATTTTTTGATTTTGGCGTTAGCTCCGATAAAATATGTTCCATTATCGGAGTATATATATCTGTACATAATCCTCGTCTGGATATAAAACGTTTATATGCAGCGATGAATCCTTCTGTTGTTAGATTGCTCACTAACTCGATATGAATGGCCTTTGTAACCATGCACACAAAAAGTGCGATGTATCCCTTATATGACTTGTGGCCTCGGCCCTGAGTAGTTCTTAGTTGGATAGGCCCCGCATAATCAATTCCCGTTTTTGCAAACGGTCTTCCCGGCCTTACTCTTGATGGTGGTAATCTGCCCATCAATTGCTCCATATTGGTTTGTTTGTGACGGAAACAGGTTACACATTTATTAATAATTTGTCTCACAGCGCGTCTGCCGGCAATGATCCAATACTTATTCCTCAGGAGAGCTAAAGTTGATTGTATGCCACCATGCAATGTATTTTGGTGGGCTTCCTCGATAATTCTTTGCGTGATTACGTTGTTTTTACTGAGAATTATAGGTCGCTTGCTGTCAATGGGCAAATTGGAATTTTGTAAACGTCCCATCGCGCGTAACAGCCCCTTGTCATCGAATCCTGGGTGTAATGATGCTAATTTGCTGCCCTTGTGTAGCCTTTTTGATTTTTTTATGCATTCAATATCCTGGCTGAAATCTTGCCTTTGGGTTAACCTTAATATTAATGCTTCCGCACGCTGTAATTCTTGTACTGTTAGTGACTCCTTGTTGATATTTTTGTGCCTGCTGTTATCGGTAAATCGCAAACAGTATGCAACTATGCGTCTTATCTTGTTGTATGATGAGATCTTGTTAAACACATCTGAGAGAAAGTGAGATTCTTTCATCATGGTTGCAATCACTACTTTCTCTTCAAGTTCCGGTAACAGTAGTTTCTGTTGTTCTAGTAGATCGTCATCTGGGTTGCTAGCCAAGATTGTCTCCCAGTACAATGATGTTGTTGTTAGGAACTGCGGCCCGTGCCACCATAAAGTGTTATTGATGAGTTCGCTTAGTGTTATACCACGTGAAGCCATGTCCGCTGGGTTATCTTCCGATTTAATGTGTTGCCATGTTGTCGATGGTAATGTCTCCTTGATGACCGAGATTCTGTTTGCTACGAATGTTTTAAAACGGTTTGGGTCGCCTTTGATCCAGCACAGAGTGATAGTGGAATCGGACCATGCGTATGTTTTAACGTTCTGAAGTTGCATGCTATTTTGGACGTGTTTTAATAATTTTGCTAACAATACAGCTGCCTTCAGTTCGAGACGAGGGATCGATAGCTTTGTTTTGATTGGAGCGACCCGTGTTTTCGCAGTTACCAACTGGGTTGTTACTTTGCCGCAGGCATCAATGTTGCGGCAATACACAGTTGCTGCGTACGCCTGTTCTGAAGCATCAGCAAATCCGTGCAATTCCTTTTGTTCTTCTGTTCTGGTGTTCAGCCATCTCGGTATTTTTATGTTAGAAATTTCGTTTAGCTCGTCCTTATAGCTAAGCCATTTGGTTCGTATTTTTTCTGGTAACTGGTCATCCCATCCATACTTCCTGCATCATAATTTTGGCCATGATTGTTGTTGGTGACAGCCATCAAGGGTCAAATAACTTTGATGAATCGGACAGCAATGATCGTTTTGTGGGCTGGTTGGTAGTTAACTGCAATTGGGCTATATCAAACTCAAAACAGTCTGTTTGAGGGCTATATAAAATTCCTAGAGTTTTGATGCAGTCGTTTAGTTTGATATGAATGTTTCCATCGGCCAGTTGCTCGTGAGGAATATGTTTTGTTATTTCGATTTTGTTGGATGTCCATTTTCTTAACGGGAATCCACATTTGTCTGTGAGCTCTCGTAATTCGTTTAGTGCTATTACTGCCTCCTCCACACTGTCTGTGCCAGTGAGTAGGTCATCGACGTAAAAGTCTGTTAAGATGATGTTAGCTGCTGTGGGATGGGTACTGGCTCCTTCTTGAGCTAGTTGTAATAGTGCTCTTACTGCCAAATAGCTGCCTGCGGAAGTTCCATACGTTACTGTGTTTAATCTGTATGCGTTGATTGGCTGAGAAGGATCGCTTCTCCATAATATTCGTTGGTAGTCTCGGTCCCTTTTGTTTATCCATACTTGACGATACATTTTTTCTATGTCGGCGGTCATCACAATTTTATGTTTTCGCCAACGTATAGTAATATTATCGGTAAGCTCTTCTTGAAGTTTGGGCCCGGTCATCATAATATCATTTAGGGATACCCCACTCGTTGTTTTGGAGGATGCGTCAAACACTACTCGAAGTTTGGTTGTTGTGCTGCCTTCCTTGATCACACCATGATGAGGTATGTAATATGTGTTTTCAGCTTGTTCGTCGTTCCGTCTTTCCTGGATCAACTCCATGTGGTTTAAATCGATGTATTCCTGCATGAATTTATGATAAAGTTTTTTGTAGTTTGGATCCTTCGTGAATCTTCTTTCGATTTGTAATAACCTTGCAACGGCTCTTTTTCGCGATTCCCCTAGCGTGTTAGGGTTGTTGTTGAATGGAATCCTTACTATAAATTTTCCATCTGCACCCCTTACTACGTTGGTTTGAAAATGTTCTTCTACTTGGGTTTCTTCCTCGGTGTGGCTTCGCTTTTCAGGAATGTTGTCGTTCTCCACGAGCAACTTCAATTGCTCCTCGATCTTCCTTTCAAGATACGATTTAGTCTTTCGTATATCTCCATCCTTGTGGTAGTTTCTGGCTAAAGTTGTTATTTTTGCACCAGTCTCATAATTCTTCTGCAGTAGTTTATCCATTTGATTGATGAGTTAATGTGAAGACTCGAATGATTGTAGCTTGTGTTGTTAAATTCAGCTTGATGTTGTTAAATCCGGCTTATGTTGTTGTATCCGGCTCGAAATGTGAAGACTCGAATAATTGTAGCTTGTGTTGTTAAATTCAGCTTGATGTTGTTAAATCCGGCTTATGTTGTTGTATCCGGCTCGAAATGTGAATACTCGAATAATTGTAGCTTGTGTTGTTAAATTCAGCTTGATGTTGTTAAATCCGGCTTATGTTGTTGAATCCGGCTCGAAGGACCATGTAAAGTTAAATCCGGCTTATGTTGTTGAATCCGGCTCGAAGGACCATGTAAAGTTAAATCCGGCTTATGTTGTTGAATCCGGCTCGAAGGACCATGTAAAGTTAAATCCGGCTTATGTTGTTGTATCCGGCTCGAAGGACCATGTAAAGTTTTAGCCTCTGCTAAAACTTGGTTGAAGCGATTATCAAGATTACTACGGGTGAGGTCTTAATAATCGCGAGAATTGAAACAATCATTTTGAAATCATTTTAATTCTGATTTATTAAATACATTTTTTCGGTTTATATAGCAAAATTAAATTAATTTTGTGTACATTTAGCATTTTGCTATACATTGTGTTTTTTTTATAAAAATAAAAATATGTATGAAATGTATGTAATATAATATATATGTACAAGTATTATTATATATAAACTTGTATGACCTGTTTAGTGAACTAAACATTAATTTTACTTACAAAAGTGTACAAGACTTACGATTAAATTAAGTGTATAGTAATTTATATGCTACTATTTAATATAATATATGCTTTGTTTGTTTTTCGTGACACGGCAGTGTCGTAACTTCTGTTGAACTTAAAATGTTTCAAATATAATTTATTTAGTATTGACTGTGCCATAGCTTGTATCTCATATGCATTATGAAATTCGTCAAACGTGACAACTAAATACTTTTGAGATAAAAATACAATATCCTCATTCTCTAAAATTATAAACTTTATTTCATAAAATGCGTTATGGTTATCGTCATCACTTTCTGGTGAGGCTAAGAATAATCCAGGGCGATAGTGTGTATTATAATTAATCCACGATATGTTAAACGATTTATCAGATAAATTATTTTCTTGTATAAATTCATTACTAAGTAAAGTGTTTTTCCCATTTTCCACTTTTCTTTCTAGATTCAAATTTTTTATAAGAGTTGAAAACTTTTGTTGTTGGCGAATTGCTAAGCTCCTGCAAACATTTTTAAAATTCCTTTGATTTTTATTTAAATTTTTAAAATATTGGTGAAATGACTCATAGCGGATAGATGACAAGTGTGCCACCGGACCCATTTTCAATAATATACTAGGATAGTGTGTTAAAAGATGATGTTTTGGTAACAAGTTAACTTTAAGACACTATAGCCGACAAATGATCCATTATTAATTTTCGTAAATTATTTACAGATGAAACGGTGACTATTTTTGCAAAAATTATGTCTTATTAATAGATTATTTTATTATTTTTAATAGAGATATAATTATTTGCCACTTCGAATGCAAATCTTCAAAATTAATATCCCCAAAAATAAATGGAAAGTGATTGATCAAGCACCACGATTGAGATGCTGAGAAATTCAACGAATCCTTAGCGATTAAACCAGTCGGAATATTTTTTCTCCATTTGTACCCAAACATAAAACATTTAATCCTTTCATTTATTTCATTTATAAGTCAAATATTTCTTTAAAACCAAATAGTTTAAGAAATGTTTTATAGTAAAAGGAACAATGCCTTCTAGTATGTCATGCATGGAGTCAACCGTACTGTTTTGACAAACAACATAATTAGTTAAATTATTTAATATGCAAACTGATTTTACATCTTTGGATTGATTTAAGTCGCCATTATAGGTACTTGCAAGGATTTTAATGCATTCAAGTTTACGAATTCGGCTTTCGTCTTCATAAAACAAATTAGATGTTTCATCTCTGTGAATGTCACATAAACGACAAAAATAAGACGCTCGAAAGCTTCCAGCAAAACCTAACAACAAATTGGCTCCTAAATTAGCATGAGCTACTGCCACTAATGTACCACGCAAAACTGTATTTTGAAGCTTTATTCCAGTGGTTTCAAGTATTTCTAAATCATTAAAAATTGGTTTTAATATTTTGCTATAGGATCTTTCTAGTTTTAAATCGTTTACATTAAATAAAGCTACCAAATATATGTTGTCTAAGCGTGATAAATACTTAGGAGGTAGGTTTCTAATTGAGAAGTAGATTGCTCCTATTTTATGTATGCTCCTGCGACTACCTAAGGGGTTGGTAACTTCGAAATCATCATAAAATAATTGAATTTAGAATGCATCTGGATTTCTTTGAAAAAAATTACTTGTGCGATACACTCTTCCACAGCAAAAAATATAAAATTTTTTATTGGAACAAATATGATCTTTGAAGAATAGAAATGTATTGAAATGTATTTTGAACTAAATATTTCTTGTATCTTTTAGATATTGCACAATATTTTTGATCTGACCTTAAACTAATAGCTACACTTTTAGGTGGAACATAAAATTGATCCTTTTTAAATTTTTTCTCTCTATTAAATTTGGAAGTATATTTGGCAGTTTTATTCTGTAAAGTAGCAAACATGCTTTCGATACTAGTTGTAAATAGATTATCTGATGTAGCAACATTATATTTCTTATTTAAACTTAGAACATTTAGTGAAGTAGTTTCAATTAATTTATTAGTATTTTTCATAATGTTACTGATGCTGGCTTCTGTTAAACCTAAAGCATTTATTTCATCTATGAAATTACTAATTCCAAATTCATTTGTAAGCTTATCTTTATGGTCGATTATAGAGGTCAATGGAATTTGAATATCTTCGCAAACTGAACGATTAGTTCCTAGAGTGGAATTTATTGAATTTGCAACATTGACAACACTTTCGGTTTTTTTAAGAATTTCAGTTTTATCTTTGGTACATTTGAGACAATGTTTTTTTACTCCAGAATAAGTATTGAATGAGTGATCACAAGAGGTGGAGGCTAAACACTTTAAGTTCAAAAATTTAGAATTCAATAAGAAATGGTCAATTTGCAAATGTTTAATGGGAGAGATGAGACTAAAGATTTTTTATTGCAAATGAAACAGTAAAAATAATCCATTATTATATGTATTCAATAAAAATACAAATATAAGTTTTACTCAGAAATCTCTGCGATTAATTTCTGTAATTAAAAAAAACTTCTTGTGTTTTAGTTGTTGCAGAACATTCGATTTTAAATACGTAATTTTGGATAAAACTCCAAAAATGTCGTAAACTGGTATTACATATATTCAATATTGAATATAAAATGTAATTTGAAAATAAAATCGACTGCTGCTATAAAACTATAAGTTTTTGGAAGGTAAATAATATGACTATCCAAAACTACTAAAAATTGGTTTATAGAAGCTTTGGACGTACCAACTGCTATAATGTAAGGTGCTCTTATATCTGCATTTAATAAATTTCTTCATTTGTCAACCCCTCCTAAAATTTTAGTTATTTTGTGATTATTATAAATCTTAATATTAATTGTTAGCAATAATTAATTGATTGAAGTGTAAATTAAGTAAACTGATGTTTCAGTAAGGTTTGTTAATATGTATAAATAATATTAATACATATTATTTTTCCACTTCAATTAATTAAGTAATATATCATTAAATTTAAAAATGATTACGCTTTTGAATATATAATAAGCATTTCTATTGCCTGTTCGTCGGTCAATCTTGAAAGTTTCTTTTGTCCGTTCGCCGATGGTGGAAGAAGCCGTATTAAATTTATAAAGGATAGTATTGTTCTATCGTAATCTAAAAAAATTAGAGAGAAATAATAAATAATTAATAAATATGGTACAAATATTGTGATAAATAAAATCTCAGTTAAAATATTAAAAAATAAGTTGGTAAAAATAATAATAGTATTATAAAGAATGAAATATAATATACATACCAGTATCTCGATCAGTTTCTGTATACAAAATATTTTTTCTCGAATTTTTTATACCTGTGAAAATCACTGATTCATATTTTGGCCATTGTTCTACTAAATTTTGCGATTCCTTATATGTTAGAGAAAAATCGTATAACACCTGTAAAAACAGAAACAAAATTACTTAATTATTTACATCTAACACACTAGCTTAAATAACGTTGAATTACCAAATCTGGACAAACAAAGAAAGACGAGTAGGTTTCAAATAAATTGCTGATAGGTTTTTCTTTTAAAGATGACCTACGATAATTCAATGTAGATTTTAATTTAGATTTCACCAACTCTAGTTCTTCCGATAAAGCAGCCGTATTTATAATGTATAAATCACATTCAACGTTTTCCAATTTACGTTTTCTACAACGGTCGTTTTTTAGTTTTGTTTGAAGAAACCCAGTACATTTGTTGTTGACCAATATTTTCTGACAAATAAAAAAATCGAATGAAGAACAACTGGCGTCGTTAACATTGGCGTCTCGTTTATCTAGCCTACAAATTATTGTATGTCTTACCAAATCTAAACAGGGGAAAAAGCCTACTGCAATTTTAGCAACCAATTGAAGATCCTCGGTACTTGGAGTGTAACCACAATGTTCCTCTATAAAAGCGGCCAAAAGGGAAATAAGCTTGCGCCGTTGATTATCGGTTAACAATTTAACAGACTCACAACTTTTAAATAATTCAGGACCACCGGATTTGCGATTATTAATTATGTTCTATGTTAAACAATAAAAAACGACTTACTGATATAACGGACACCAAATATACTTAATTTAGCACAGATCGTTTATACGTACACCAAAATTATATCAAAACTTGAAATTATTTAATTATTATTGATATTTCACTACAATTAACAAATTATTTTAATGCACTATTAAAAATTCCACAAGTCTACAATAAAACTTAATACACTTCTACTCACTACACAATATCCACAGAACAGAAAAAAAATCAAACGATCCTGAAATATAAAAATCCCGTTTTTAACAAATTATATTCGTTTTTCTATTAATTTTATAAAATTAATCGTATAAAACAAAATTTTTATATGATAAATATATTAATTTCATATCAATCAAGCTATAAAGAGTGAAGTTTTATACTGTAGGTTATAAAAAGTATACAAATGGAAGTATAGAAATTATATGTATACTATGAATTGGTATAAAATATATTACATAATCATATAAACGAGTTATATAGGTTCAATATTTATAATTTGTATATAGTATTTCATATAAATATAAATTATCTTAATAAAAATATAAATAAATTTATAGAATATCCGAAAATTTTTTAGTGTAGTTTTATATAATATGATGACATAACGTAATTTTTGCCATCTTCTAAAATTGAGAATACGAACAAAATAAATAAACATTTCTTCATGTGGATTACAGTCATTTTAGTTTTAAATACCATTTACCAAAAATTATGTTTTGGCAGATAACTAGTTTCTCAAAAAAAAAAGAATCTCGAATTAGTTGTAGCGTCTTTTCAATTAAAATTGTCTATTCACCACAAATTTATATTTCGATAATTTTCAAATTTATTTATTCAAAGTATATCGCTACTTCGCCAAATTAGCGCTCAGCACAATGGATTGATTAATTTTGATTAATTTTTTTAAAAAATAAAAAAAAAAATATAAAAAATAAAAGGAAAATTAATTTACAACCATCGATGCAGTACTTGACGCATGGAGTGGACACTTTACTGAGCTGCTTGATGTTCATCATGCGTCACAGACTGTTGTTGAGCCACCTCTAAAACAGTCTGCGGAGATTTGCACTGAGGAGCCATCCCATGAGGAATTCACTAAGGCCATGCAGAGAATGAAACGAAACCGCTCACCTGGAGTGGACTGCATTAATTCGGAGCTCTTGATATTCGGAGGGGATACTTTGTGGAACTGTCTTTTCGACCTTATTCGATTAGTATGGCGAACCGAAGTTATGCCTGATGAATGGAAAGTGGCCGCGATATGCCCCATCTTCAAGAAGGGAGACCGCTTGAAGTGTGAGAATTATCGCGGTATAGCTCTCCTTTGCACAGCATACAAGTTACTGTCATACATTTTATTGGATAGAATCACTCCTCTGGCGGAGGGCTTGGTTGGTGACTATCAGGGAGGATTTCGTCCGAATCGATCAGTCACTGATCAGGTCTTTTCGCTGCGGATGATTCTATCTAAATATTATGAGACATCCATCTCCGTACATCAGGTTTTCCTGGATTTCCGGCAGGCCTACGACTCGATCAATCGAGAGAGTTTGTGGTCTGCCCTGGAATACCTAGGAATGCCAACAAAACTGGTACGACTGTGTAGGATGACAGTGACGCAGTCTCAATGCTGTGTTAAAGTTGAGAACAGGCTATCGACAATTTTTGCAGTTAACTCGGGTGTTCGGCAGGGAGATGCTCTGTCCCCGATACTCTTTAATCTCATGTTGGAGTACATCTTTCGTAAAACTGAAACACCTCAGCGCAACATCTTATATCGCCAGTCCAATCAAGTGCTTGCATATGCAGATGACATATGCGTGATTGGACTGAATAGCAACGGAGTGAAAGAAATACTTGATCCGCTTGTAGAGTTTTCAGCTTCTGTTGGACTCCAGATCAATGAGTCCAAAACGAAATACCTGATCTCTGGTTTTAGAGACAATGGCACACCAGATTTTAGTAGTGGCCACCACACGTTTGAGGGAGTGAGGAGGTTCAAATATTTGGGCTCTCTTATCACTCACGATAACAGTGTGGGTGAGGATATTAAAGTGCGGCTGGCAGCTGGCAGTCGTTCTTTGTATCCTCTAAGGCCACTGCTAAAATCTAAACACTTATCAAGTGCCGTGAAGCTGAAGCTTTACAAAGCGTTGATCAGGCCCGTTGTTATGTTTGGATGTGAAAGTTGGGCGCTGACGGATGAGTACGAGAGATGGCTCCTTACATTTGAGAGAAGAATCATGCGTGTGATTTACGGCCCTAAACGCGAAATAGATGGTACATACCGAGCTCTGTACAATTTCGAGATCAGAGATCTGACGAAGATCCCCGATATTGTACATGAAGTTAGATCTCAGCGAGTACGCTGGCTCGGTCACGTTCTGCGTGCTGATCCGGAACGAATTGTGCAGCGATCTCTGAAAGGTGAGCCACCATATGGTAGGCGCAGAGGTCGTTGCAGGCGACGATGGCTCCACGATGTAGAGAACGACTTGGCCTCTTCAGATTGTCTAAGACAGTATGAAGACCAAGCTCAGGATCGAATCCGTTGGAGCCAGATTGTTGATTCAGTAAGGGGCCAGTAATGGCCTTTAACACTGTTATTATTAATTTACAACCATATTATAAATTCATAGTGTAATATGGTGTTTTATACTTCTGTCTTTAAATATCTACAATTACCGCATTACTAATAACCAACAAAATGGTGTCGTGTAGTGTCTGTACAAAGCGAGTAAATCGAGGTGATACCAATGCAAATATTGAATGTAGCAGTTGTTGTAATGTTTTTCATGCCGCATGTGTTAATATGAGCATTACCGATATTGAATTTTCATTGAGTAACAAAAAAATCTGGGACTGCAAAAATTGTGTCAAAGTTAAAAATACTGCTAGTTTATTTTCTCGCATTGATAACGTTGCTAGTCCAACAACTAATGCAAATATTTCGAGTGATTTGATTGACAACATTCTTGATTCTAATTACATCAAAAGTTCACTGGAGAAAATTCTACGAGAAATGGCAGATATCAAATCCAATATAAAAGTAAACTCCGATGATTCCAAAAAAAATTTTAATTTAATAACTGAACACATAAAGTCTATTACATTGGCCTTCGAACTCATTGATGTTATTGAAAAATCACAAATTGTGCTAACTGATAGAATAGCGGTGTTAGAAAGTCGACTGGATGACATTGATCAACAGAAACGTGAAAATAATATTATTATTCATGGCATCCATAACCAAAGTGAACCATTAATTGGGACATTAAACAATTTTTTTAAAGATGGTCTGGATATACTCAACATCGAAGAGGAAATAGTTGATTGCACTAAATTAAATTGGATCAACGGTCCATCTCCCATATTAATCAAATTCAAAAACCGATGCTTCATTGATCAATTGCTTAAATTAAAATCTAAAAGTGCGAAGAAAATGAAAGCTGTCAACAATGGTAACAACGTTTTTATCAATGAAGATCTCACCACCTTACGTCGAATCTTGTTTAATGAGGCTAAATCCTTGAAGAAAATTAAAAACTATAAATATTTGTGGACGCGCAATGGCAATGTTATGCTTAGAAAAGATAATGGGCGGCCGGTTGTTTTTATAAAATCAAAAGTGCATCTTAATAAAATTGTTTAATATTGTATAATAATTATTTCAAGCTTTAATTTAGATAATATTCCACTGATTTTGAAAAGCAACCGTTCACCCAGATCTTTGAATAATAATACATCTTTCAGTAATTCACTATTTAACAGTTCTAATTTGTTTTTAGATTCTAAATTAGGCATATTGCAGAATATTCGATCGCTTCGCTCTAATTTTGATAGCTTCATAACACATATCGAAAAAATGAATAATAAACCTATTTTGTGTTTTCTGACTGAAATTTGGATACAAAGCAGTGAATGTGTCGACTATAATATTGATGGATACGACCTTTACGCGAATTGCAATGATATAAATAGGTCTACTGGTGTTTGTGTTTATATTGATAAAAATGTTACAGTAAGTGATATAATTTGTTATAGTCTTAAATCTGCGGATTGCTTACAGGTAAATGTATTTATTAATGATCAACTGTTTTCGTTTCTTTGTGCATATCGATTTCATTTTATGAAACAAACTGATACTTTTATTGATGAATTCAAATCAGTGTTAATGTCTATAACTGTTAAAAACTTTTTTGTGCTTGGGTATTTTAATATTGATACTTTGAAAAACAACAATAAAACATTAGAATATATATCGCTCATGTCGTCTGTCGGCCTACAATCTTTAATTGATTCCCCAACTCGAGTTACAAGTAAACATGTCACATGTATCGATCATATATTTTATAGAACCAAACCTATGGCTAATTTTACAATTCATGGCGATAATAGGAAGATGATGTGTGACCATAACATGCTTTTTATTGAAATAAGGTTTAATCATAGCTCAAATACCCGATCTTTTAATTCGACTTTCTCTTCAAGTTATACTGACACTAACTCTCTTCTTGACATGGTTAAAGATGAATCGTGGCAATCTGTTTTCAACGCTACTTGCCCTGTGGGTGCTTTATTTCTACATTGAACAATTACATCCTTGTGAGTCAGAAGCGACTTAAATTTAAAAATAAACCACTTAAACCTTGGATGACAATTTCTCTGCTGAAGTTTTAGAATAAAAAGAACAAGATTGGTAATTTGATAAAAAAACACCCCAGCAATAAAAAACTGATTAAGTATTTTGATAAATTATCCAAAAAATGGGCGGTTTTGATTAAAAATGCTAAAGTAGATTATTACAAAAACAATTTTGAGTTACACAGTGGCAATTGTTAAAGCCCAATGGAAGTTTATCGATTCTATACTTAATAAGTCTAATAATAAAAGAGTCATCAAAAAAATTTGTGGATCTTCTAATAATATTGTTACTTCTGATCAAGATATTAGTAATGAGTTCAATAAGCATTTCTTAGAAATACCCTATAAGCTTTCTTCCCAACTTGTGTCCAATCCCAATACTATTAATTCAAACACTTTGACCATTTCAAACTATAACTCAAATACCAGTTTCTACTTTTTCCCTACGGATAGGAATGAAGTTTTAAATTGTGTTAGTGACTTAAAAAACAAACATTCTGTAGGAGATGATCAATTAAGTGGTTATGTTACTAAAAAAATTGGAACTTATATTTGTGATGCCTGTGACGACGCTGAATAGCGCCGACACAAGGTTGGTGATTCCTTCGATTTATTAAAGAAAAAAAAAATTTATAATTTTGGTCCAGTTGAAACTGTACCAACCAACTGTTGAAAAAAAAAAAAAAAATAAAATAAATCAATTGGGAAATCAATTAAAAAGAAAAAAATATAGATCATTCTAGTATAGACAAGCGATTAGCACGGTGATTAAAAATGAAAAAAAAGAAAAAAAAAAGGAAAAATTATTAGAGAAAGAAATCTTGGTGATATAAATGAGTACATTTTTTTTTGATTAAAAAGAAAGATAAAGATAAGAAAGGAAACTTTTACTATTTACTAATTATATAAATAATAAGTTATAAAAAAAAAAAATTAGTTAGTAATTAATTAATAATTTTTAAGTTTTTTTTTGTCACAAAAATAATTATAAAAAAAACTGTTATTCGAGTTAGGATAGTTGTTTGTAAAACATATTATAACTGTGAATAAAAAGTGAATTTTCATTAAACAATTGAATTGAATAGACATGTGAAATGAAAATAGTTTCAGTTATATCGTAAAACTATGTGTTTTCAAAACTAAAACTGATAAAATAAAATGTGTTCGCAAGATTGATACTATCATATGATAAAAACAGATGAGAAAAAAATATTAGTGACCATTTAAAACGGTGGAATTTTTTTTTTTATATACATATATACATAAAACAATATAATTGTGCAGGTGCCATTATACAGTGCTAGAAATAATAATATAAATTCAAAAATACAAATGCATATGTATATTACGTGAAATTATTATAAGTGCGCAAAAATAGAAAAACAAAAATAAATCAAAATTTAAATATAATGAGAATTAGAAACTATAAAATAAAATAAAAATAAAAAAAAATATTAATAAATAAACTGTAAGTGATATTTGATAAATTTTGATTTACCGATAAATTTTGATATCTGTGAAGTGCAAAGAAAAAAAAAAATTTGTACATAAAGTACAAATGTGTATGAACATAAATACATATACACATAAAAAAACTCTTAATGAGATCATCACTCAACATTATCGCTCAACATCGACGTAGTTTGCTGTTAAGATAAGAATTTTTATGTTTTTTTTTTATTATTTACTAATCATATATATTATTACTATAACAATAATCTGATATTAATAATTCTTTTATATATATTAATTTTTTTTGGTGATTTGGGTACATTCTAAGAACTTCCTTTTTCTTTTTTTTTTATCGTTATTTTGTATCAAGTTCGCTTTTGAACTTTTAATTTTTCTTTCTATTTTCTAAAAAAAAATTTCACTATTTTTATATATATTGAAATTCGTTAATAAATTTGGTTTTTTTGAGTAATTTACCTTAAATTATTATTAGTTTTTGTTGTTATGGTTTTCTCTTCTCCTGAGCTTCGCTTTGTTTCATATTTTAGGATGAGATAAATAATACATGATGAGTTCAAGGTAGGTATAAGTTCTTAGGAGCGTGAGTGAATAATTAGTCTCGACTGTTGTACCCTACCCCTTCCTTTCCCTTCCTGCGGTCTTTCACGATCCACGGCGTTTCTTTGGAAAACCCACGCATTCCCCTGAGCCTTAGCCGGCAAAATGACCGCCCAAAGACAATGTCGTGGATAATTCTGCAACGAAAAGAACCGGAGGCTCAACTCTAAATTCTTTTCGTTACATGCCTTAACATACATTTTTAACTTAAGTTTCTCGCATGGTGTTTTTCCGGATAAGTTGAAATCTGCCGTTGTGATACCTCTTCACAAAAAAGGTTCGATGATAGATCCAAATAATTACCGCCCGATATCATGATTGCCAATTATATCAAAAATTTTTGAGAAACTGGTAAAAAAGCGTATAATGTCGTTTTTAATTAAAATACGGTTCTTAAACTCTAATCAATTTGGATTTGTTAAAGGTCGTTCCACTGATGACGCTCTTGTGAAATTTAATAATTTTGTTTTTAATAGCCTTAATAAAAATAATAAAATAGCGTCATTGTTCATCGATATCACTAAGGCATTTGACACTGTAAACAGTGTAAACCATGATATTTTGCTACTCAAAATGGCAAATATTGGTTTTCGTGGTATAGCTCTTCAGTGGTTTAAAAGTTATTTACAAGACAGATCGCAAAAAATTCGTGTCAATATGTCGTACAGTTCCCCTGGTACTGTTAATATTGGAGTTCCTCAGGGGTCTGTACTAGGGCCCATCTTATTCCTAATTTACATTAATTCTATGTTTTCGATAGATCTTTTAGGCGATTTGATTGCATTTGCTGATGATACTGCTATATTATATACTGCGAATAATTGCGTTGACATAGAGTTAATGATTATGCGTGATTTAACTGTTCTTCGTAAATGGTTTGATAGCCATTACATGATTTTGAGTTCGAAGACTAAATTAATGTTTTTTGACCGTAATCATGATTATATCCCAGTTAATGATGTTATATATCATGAACATAATTGTACCTCTGCTGGATGCAATAACTTAGACTGCATTAAAATTGAAACTGTAAAAAATTATAAATATCTGGGGTTAACTATCAGTAGTAATTTTTTATGGAATGTTCACATTAATAATGTTCACAATAATTTGTTGAACTCAGTTAGGAAGTTATACTTGCTACGTAATTTTTGTCCAATTGAGGTTTTAAAAATATATTACCATGCAATGATCGAGTCACAACTTCAATATGGCCTTATATGTTGGGGTGGTGTGTATTTTTCTAATTTAAAAAGCATTGTAGTTGCTCAAAAGCATTGTTTAAGAATAATTTATTTTAAATCTCGTATGTCACCGTCCTTTCCATTGTTCTGCAAATCTAATTTACTTCAGTTTCGAAATCTCTACATATACAAGGTTTTAAAAATGTTTTTCAGGAGAAGCGGTGATCGCAGTCTACTGAAAGATAATGTTTACAATTTAAGAAACAAAAACAGTTGTGTTATACCAAAAATTACTTCAGAGGCGTCGCGTAGAAGCTTTATGTACATGTCTCCATACCTACACAATAAAATTCCTGCAAACCTTATACACCAAGGCACTACTAAAGATACACTAAAAGCAGTAAAATTATGGCTTCTAAATTTGAAAGATGCTGAACCTTTACTTAAATGAATCCATCAAGTTCAGTATTAAGGCACATTAATTTGTGAGCAAGCGCTTTCGGATATTTTGCATTATGTACGGTTTTCTTTGGATGTCAAAGCTTATATGCCTAGACCGATTTTATATTCAATTTTTATTTTCATACTATATTTTTATATTTTGTTTTTTTCTTAAATTTGAGCACCCATCAAATTAATCAAACTTATCAAATTTATAAAATTTTATACTAAATTTTATACTTTTCTAAAAGTTAATCCGATACTTTGGAAAAATTTTCCTTTAGGATTAACTTACTTATTTTATTTGTAAGTTATTATTGAATGATTGTATGTTACGTGTTTATGCAAATAAAAAAAAAAATAAAAAAAAAAATTAATTTTGGTTCACAATGTTTACACGTCGTCAACCTAACATCTACCGACCTATCAGTATTACAGTAAGTCCAAAATCATGTATCACCACACATCATCTACACAATGGTACAAAAAAAAATATATCCATATATAATTTTGTAATAAATATAACAACGAACGATAAAAAAAATTCAACCCAAATTGTGTGAAAATAAATAAATTCAAAAGTGCTAAAGTGTTTCTCCTTAAAATATGCAAACATTTTGAAATAATATACGTTTAGAATGTTACAAATTTCAATAAACAAAACCATATACGTAATCCTATATATACGTACATAACTTTAATTTTAACTCTTTAATTTTCAACTGATTTAACTGGCGCAAATACAGATATATGCAAACTGCATAATTTTGTCAAAACACACTTATTTTAATATCAAAATAAAACCCTAGATTTTATTAATTTAGGACTCAAACAAAAATTGTTATGCAAATTAATTTTACCAAAATGTATGTACTAAAGTCATTTTATTTATATTTTGCATTAATATGCACATTTCGAAAATTCAAAATTGACAAAAATAAAAACATGTAAAACCAACAGTAGTGGCTTTAGCAAACGCTGTATAATCCGACAAAGTTTTATTTTTAGTTTATGCAAACCACTTATTTTACATGAATACATATTACATAACGATATACATATTTACATACGTATGGTAATTTTGAAAATGAGCTTAATTTTGTGAAAAATAATTTTTCATTCCACAAAATATATTATAAACTAGTTTTTTAATGTTTAAATTGTTTGCAGAATTGTTATCGAATTATCTTCATGTTGGGCGTAAAATAGTTTCGTCTTTAATTCTGTATTTCAATGCTTGGCAAACAGTCAGAATATTCTAGAAATATGTTTTTTAAAATCATAATGCAATTCGTTTGTATTTAAATTAATAACAAAAAGACAATAACAATTTTGTGCACCTCTAAATACTAATTAATAAACCCAAACAAATAATTTCGCCAGGCCTATAGACATATTTTCTAATAATAATTATACGCTACAGTCGTATAGTGTATTTTCATTCCATTATAATTTTGTCCTGATTGTTGGAATATACCAAATATGTATATAAGTTTCTTAACCCCTTAAATCGTTTTATTTTTTGTATAAATGGTTCATTAAAAATCATTATTCATGTAAATTAGCAAAAATAACAATTTCTCTTAATTTACCAAAAACAAAAAAAAAAAATAAATAAAAATTAATTAACATATTTATGTAAGAAATTTATTTTTTATATATACCTACACATAAATTCGAAATGGAACGAATGGAAATAAATTAGAAATAAAAATATATAAATTTAAATGAATTTCAGCAATTTAATTACATAAAAATAATTTGTGTGAAAATCACAATTTTTATTAATGATTTGAAATATTTTTTAATTAATTATTATTGATCTATTATCTATTATATATATATGTATACATACATATGTATATAAAATAAATAAACTTTAGGTTAAAGAACGTAACCGGCGGTTCACGTATCTCCTGGGATCCATTCGAACCTATACGCATATCCATATACAATACGAGACGAGAATCGATTATTTATTTATTTTGTTACCAGCGATCATAAACCGAGGCTAAATGACATATTTAAAGATGGCATAATATGTACATACAAAACATGAAAATTCGATTCATTTTTGGCACAATTATAAATTGGGATGGAATATGGCCTTTCAACTTGGATGCTTTGAGTACTGAGAAATGCAAAATAAAATGGTGAACAATGGGATGTATAATTGAAGAATTTTTGTGATTGCAAAAAATGTATTTGGGAAACACATAAATAACTACATATGTAATTTTATAATGATACGCCCTTTCAACAGTGTGACTTTATCCCAGTATTCGCTCCCAGAAAAATTATAAATGTTCATCAATATTCTCATCCCATCACAGGAATTTAAAAATCATCCTAAAAATTGATATAATCATTTTAAAAATTTGTAAACATCGTTTACAAAGTAATTGGCACTATAAACTCAGACAGTCATATACATATGGCTAAATATTTTCAATTTTGATTTTAATTAATGGTTCTCAAGAACCATGCCTGCCGGAAAAAGTTACTTATGTTTTCGACTTGGCATATGGTGGCCACTTGCTATTATAAATCGTTTAACACCAGCTGTATGTTGTAATTGGCACAAATCAAAATCTGAATTTAATATATTTAGCCATATATACTCATATGTCTTTCTGAGCCTATTGTACCCATTCGCGCGACTAGAATATATAAGTAAAAACGTTGTTTACAGATTTTTTTATATCTTAAAATCCTGAGATGGAATGAAAATGGTATTGCCTGATGAACGTTAATAATTTTTCTTTAATGGCATTCTGGGATAACTTCACACACTTTGCCCTTATATAACATCAAAGAGTCTTGCCTGGTGCTTGCAATTTTCCATATAGAATATATTTAATAATTTAATGCTTAATTCGTAACACATACAACCAATTAATTATTTTTTTTTGTGAATAAATTATTAAAGTAAAAATGTGTATACGAACAATTTATGGTCATGATCTTATTTCGTCATAATGTTGTTTTGTGTTGCCAGAATATATTATATTATATACCGTCTACCGACTTATCAAATCTAAAGTTAAGTTTTGAAGAGGAACAGGAATTATATTTTGTGTAAGAGGTTCCAGAACTAGAAATCTGTTGCTATTAGAAATCACATATGGTATAAAACGGGTTTATTTTTGCGCCTGGTCCTTTTTGGGCGCCTGGTCCGATTTTGCGATCGAAGAACGTGTCCGAGCCATCTAAGCCTTGCTGATTTTATGAATCCGATGATGTCAACTTTATCGAGATCATTTCTGATCTCGTGATTTATACGCATCTCATAGGTGGCTCCCTCTTGAATGGGACCGAGAATTATACGAATTATTTTACGCTCAGTAACAGCAAGTTTTTTTGATGTTTTGCGCTGTTAGTCTAAGACTCGCAACCCAAGATGATAACTGTCCTTATCAGCGCTTTGTAGATGACCACTTTGCGCGATCTGTAGGGTGACTTGATGATCTGTTGGCGTAAAATGCGCGGTAGCCTGTTGCAACCCTCGATGCGATGTCGACTGAAACGGAGTTTTGCTCACTGATCGGTGATCTTAGATTTTTGAACTCTTCAACTTTTTCATACAAATGGCTGCCTTCTGGCAATCACCATGCATTTGGTCTTCGTTTCATTGATCTAAAGGCCAATTTGTTGGGCTGTAATTTCCATAACGGAAGGAGGACTTCTTTCAGGGAGAAAATGTTGCGACCCAGAATACAAATATCATCAGCGTTCGCTAATAACTGGAATGATTTGTAATATAGGCAGCTGTGCTGCACTATATTAAGCTGACGAATGACATATATATTATAAGTTGAAGAAAATTTGAGCTATCGGGTCTCCTTGGCGCACTCCAAATGTTATCGAAAGCATCCGAAATTTTACCTTCTATTTGCACCTTACATATTGAGCCATCCATTAAAACCTGACACAAAGAAACCAATCTTGACGGAATGCCTAGACTTCGCTTTTCAATATCGCTGTGTTCCAACGAGTGATACGCTGAAAACGATGATTGTACGTGGTGGAGAGGCGAAATTTTAATTCAGCAACGACCAGGAAGTGGTCCGAGTCGATATTAGCTCAACGTTTTGTTCTGTTGAGGATGTTGTCGATTTTGTTGACCGTTGTCCCGTCGTTAGATTTCCATGTGGCTTTATGAAAGCGTTTAAGTGGGAAGTATATGTGCTGCGGGGACCACCAAGTTTTAGAGCAAAGCTACCTCCCTGGTGCGCGTCCCGTTGTTGTTTGAGGTAGGGCGCAAATGCTGCCCGCACTGCCAATTTGAGCGTTGAAGTCGTCCAAAACAATTTTAATGTCATGTTGCGGAATTTTGCTAAATACGGTTTCAAGCTCGTCGTAGAAAGCGTCTTTGATTTGTACCGGGTTCTCCTCAGTAGAAGCAAGAACGTTAACAAATGTGATTTTAAAGTGACGCCCATTAAACCTGAGTGTACAAATCCGATTGTTGACAGGGATGAAATTAGTCACATTGACGACATCGGTTGCTAATCAAGAAACCAATGCCGAATTCATGTTATTGCTGCGGCAGAAAGATAGTCCGTAGCGACTGTAATCGACGATGCTGATTAGTCTTGTTTCCTGCAGCGCTATGAGGTCGAACTTATATGCTTAGATTCTAGGTCGTTGTTGTGAATCCAAAAATATCTGAGGCTAATGTTGAGGTTTCGAAACAATAAAATTTGACAGGTTGGGCTTTTAACCCAACATTTAATGCCTATAGGAAGACCACAGGAGCACAGCCCTCACACTTTAGCCTATAAGCTAAACTCAAAAAAATATCGTAGGTGAAATTGAATAATCGATTTCATTAAACTATTCAATTTGATAGCACAATTGTACATTTAGTTATAAACCATATTCTTTCGAAGAATTAATGATCAACCTATACTAAAAAATTAAAATTGACTCGCATTTTATTCAAATTGAAGAACTGTATCTTCAAATCTAGTTAATTTAAAGTAAAGTATTAATTTAACTAAATTTCTTCAATTAAAAGAATCGGTAATCAAACAAGTTTGTAAATCATATTTCGTTGAATTGATTAAATTGAAGAAATGTATATTAAATTGACGAAAGGATATCAAAAATGACAGCGCGTCAGTCATATAGCTTCAGTTGATAGAGGTGTGCAAGTTACGGAACTTGAACATGAACAGCATGTTACTGAAAGTAAGAAAAGTTATTTGATTACACATAATTAGCTAACACAAAACACATTAATATTTTCTTCGGTTTAGATGTACATTATTTTAAATAACACCATAAGCGACTCGCACAGAGGTTATACTGTTGTAGACGGTTCTGTAGGAGATAGCGGGGGAGAAAAATTCGGCCATATTCCAACAAGACTCCGATTCAGCAGCTTATCCAAATCATTGGCACTATACGCTAACTCCAAAACAGTTATGATATTTCTTAATGACGTTCAATATGTTTTGAAATATTTTGTGGAAGTGATTGATTTTTTTTTTTTTTTTTTTTTAAAAAAGTGATTGATACTTGTGATTAAAATATTTAGAGTTATAAATTTAAACCCAAATAAATCTCATTGTATATGGACATTCATTCAAATATATTTTTATTAAATCAACCTATGTCATGGGTATATAATGTTAATGTATTGTGAATTTAATCATTTTAATTTAAAGCTTAAAATTTAAAAATTAATTTTGAAATAATGTTAAATATCACCAATGCTGTACCTCATAAATTTGTAAATAATTGAAATTAATTTTTTTTTTTTTTTTTTTTTTTTTTTTTTTTTTTTTTTAAGCAGAAGGCCACTTTATTATGTCAAAATAATCCATATTAAAGAATATGAATATATATAAGTTAAAATATTAAAATACAAGTTTTTAAAATATACATTAAAATAAAATAATAAACTTAATAATAACTTAAAAAATACTTTATTTAAGTAATTTTGTCAAATATCTTATTTTTAAAATTGATTTTAGTCATATTATTTTCAAAATGTTTTGAATTTTTGTTAAAAGTAATAACCGCTCTATTAATTGGTTCGTTTTTACCATAATTCGTACGATGTTGAATTTCTTTTAAAAAATTTGTATGGCGAGTTTGTCTTACGTCATTGTTTAATACAACACGTTCATTAAAAAAGCAAATGTTAATATTACGTTTTAAGATATCAAAAATGAGACATGAATCAAGAAGAACGCGTCTTCCTTCAAGAGTCTTCATATTAAGGAGATTTAATCTATATGAATAGCTTGGAAGGTTAACGAAATCGCGAGGAGAAAATAAATAATTTAAAGCGAATAATATAAATTTTTTTTGAATTGATTCAATTTTTTTACTGTGAACTTCATGATAAGGGTTCCATACAACGCTACCATACTCAAGTATAGAGCGTACGAGTGAGCAATATAAGGTTTTAGCAACCCAAACGTTATTAAATTCAGATGCTCGACGTTTTATGAACCCTAACATGGCGTGAGATTTTGAAATAATTGAGTCATAATGAAGATTAAGATTAAGTTTGGTATCCAATAAAATACCGAGGTCTTTGATATTATCAACTCTTTGTAGAGGCTCGTTGTTTATGAAAAAATTTTGAAAAAAAATTGAAATAAACCTTTAAACCTGGGGCCCTACTATGACTTTCGACTACGATTTTCGACGACGGTTGTTTGCCTATAGTAGGCAAAGGAAAAAAGAGAAAAACAATAGTAATACTATGAGACTTTTCGGTAGTCTTGGTTCGCATTGTACTGTTTTTCAGGCGGAACTAGTAGCGCTGACACGTAGTGTTATTGAGGCTTTAAATTTTGCTTTTAAAAACAAAAGTATTCTACTTTGTACAGATAGTAAAGCTGTACTTAACTCTTTAAGAAATCCCTTGACTGTTTCTAAACTCGTCAAGGAATGTAAACATTTCATGCACCTTCTTTGTTCTAACAATAAAGTTTCGGTCATGTGCGTACCGGCTCATTGTGACATCGTAGGCAATGAGATCGCGGATTGTTTAGCCAAAGCTGGCTCCCAATTTACTTTTGTTGGTCCTGAACCAGCGGTTCCTGTTTCTTTCAACTACGGAAAGAAAGTGATGAAGGACTACGCCTTGAAAGACCTAAGGTCTCAGTGGCTTGAGACTTTTAGTTGTCGTAAGGCGAAGTACTTCATTAAGGAGCCCAATTTGAGGTCAACGAAGTATGCTTTATCTTTAAAAAAGAACCAGTTAAGAATCTTGGTAGCGATTCTTACAGGACATGGTCGTTTTAAAGATCATCTACATCGTATGCGTTTAGCTCATGATGTTATTTGCGAGGACTGCCTGGAGGAAGATGATGACTGCCTTCACTTCGTCAGCAGCTGTCCTGCTTTCAGTTCTATACGAATTCAGATATTCAACTTTAGGTCTTTAAATTTAGATCAGTTGTCTTCTCTGCCTTGGTCTAAACTTGTTCAGTTTGCGAAGGCAGCAGTGCGCGTTTGCGAATTGGGATAGAATCCTAGGTTTGTACCATGGGCCTTTGTGGCATTGAGTGCGGAATCCTCGAGGGTTCCAGCCAATTTTAATAATAATAATAATAATAATACTATTGTTTACCTTTTTTTTCCTTTGCCTTCTATAGGAAAACTACAGCTGTCGAAAATAGTAGTCGAAAGTCATAGTATAGGGCACCTGTTTTTATTTTCTATATACCAACAAATACATAAATATATATATATATATATATATATATATATATATATATATATATAAATTTGTAGTTATATTGGGCTATAGCCATTCTTATAATGAAATAAGTTTTATTGATTCATGTTAACATTGTTTTTATTCCAAAACAACAAAAAACATACAACAAAAACAAATAACGGTTCGCTGTCATTCCGACAGCATCTTCAGATTATTTATATGTGTAAACAAAAACTTCAAAACGAAAAGAATACTTTTCTGGTTTCTTAAAAACAAAAACAAAGAGAAAACACATATTCTTTTTATAATAAAACTAAAGAAGCTACAATTAAAATTAAATAAAATTTGAATAAATTACTTACAACAACAACAACCAACGTCAACAAATAATTATAACATTTATGTACATGAGAAATGTGAATCCAAGTTATCTACAACGGCAAAGCAGAACAACAAAACGTTACACAGGTCACTAGTGACTCTTTTGGTGTATATATCACAGGTTATTAGGCACAAATTTTTTTACCATTTTAGATTACTAAAAACCAACTTAAGACGAAAAACTTAACAATTAAAAATTAAAAAATTAAAACAATTAAAAAATTATTAACAAATTAATTTCCAATTATTTGTTTCTTTTCATCATTAAATTTAAATTTCAGACATCACTATCATCACTGTATACCTTGTAGCATATAACTACCTCGTTTAAATGATAACCCACAACTGACTAATCCAACACCAACTACAGTCGGACAATGCTCAAAACTTCCGGTTTTTGAATGAACTGTCAACGGAGAATATAATAAAAAAAAAATAAAAATAACAGAAACAGAGGACGAAATATGCGGATAAATTACTGTCTAAATGATCATCATTATAGAGCGAGTACACTCTAATATTGTTTATAATAAATTGTCATATGTATTTTGTAAATAAGCAGAGTCTACTTGCGCATTAATGTTGTTCGTTCCTTTTTTGATATGTATCATTTCTAAAACAAGTTAGCAAATCGATCAGATGTCACTCAACTGTCATCGCAAAAATATATGGCTTGCCAAAGATCCACAAACGAGATGTCCCAATGAGACCAATTGTGAGCTCAATAAACTCACCCACATACAAACTTTCTTCCTTCTTGTCTAATATTTTAAAAAATTCCATCGGAAAAACAGAGACTTTCGTGCTAAACTCAATGGATTTCAAATAAAAAATAAAAAATATAATTCTTCCTCCCGATCATATCATCATTTCACTAGATGTAAAATCATTATTTACTAACGTAGATAATAAATTAGTGATGAAATTAATCAGCGAAAAATGGAAAGATATAAAAAAGAACAGTGGGACAAAGCTAACTAAACCACAATTCATTGAAGCTTTGAATTTAGTGCTCTTTAATTGTGAATTTTCGTTTGACAACAAAATATACAAGCAGATTTTTGGTTCCCCGATGGGATCACCAGTAAGTCCCTTGGTAGCTAATTTAGTAATTGAAGATCTCGAATCTACAACGCTGTCCAAACTTAATTTCTCACCAATTTTCTTCTATAGATACGTTGATGATATAATCACAGCAATACCAAAAAATAAAATAGAGGAAATGTTAAACGCATTTAATGCATACAACAAGCGTCTACAATTCACATATGAACTGGAAACGGATCAAAAAATTCCATTTTTAGATATTATGTTGTTGCATAAACAAAATGGTAGCATATGTACAGATTGGTACCATAAAGATACATGGTCGGGTCGGTATTTAAATTTTGAATCCTGGCTACCTATGAGATACAAAATTAATTCCATTGCAATTTTATGTGATAAAATCTTAAAATTATCAGATAAGGAATTTCATCAACAAAATTTCAATCTCTTAACATTAACTTTATTACAAAATAAATATCCAAAAAATTTAATACAAAAAACGATTAAGACAACAATTTTTAAACACACACATGAAAACAGAAGTAACAACATATAATCCCAACAAGAACAATCCCAAAACAGTACTAACAGCGAAGCAAAATATCTATCGATTCCATATATTAAAACGCTATTTGAAAAAATAAAATGCCTGTTAAAAACCATAAACATAAAAACGATGGGTAAAGCTTGTGAAAATTTAGGCAAGTCGGTTTTCTCACGAACGAAAGATAAAGTGCCGGTTAATAAACAATCGGATGTCATATACCAAATTACGTGTGACGCATGTCCAGTTTCATATGTAGGTCAAACCAAACAGTTTTTAGAAAAACGAATCTCTCAACATATATACGGGGCAAATACGAGTTTCAATGACGAAAGAGAAACAGCCAAAAGTTCAATCTCTAAGCACTTAAAACAAAATAAGCATTCTATCTCAATGAATAACGTAAAAATCTTACAGAAAGAATCAAATTACAGAAAGAGATCCATTTTAGAAATGATACATATCAAAAAAGGAACGAACAACATTAATGCGCAAGTAGACTCTGCTTATTTACAAAATACATATGACAATTTATTATAAACAATATTAGAGTGTACTCGCTCTATAATGATGATCATTTAGACAGTAATTTATCCGCATATTTCGTCCTCTGTTTCTGTTATTTTTATTTTTTTTTTATTATATTCTCCGTTGACAGTTCATTCAAAAACCGGAAGTTTTGAGCATTGTCCGACTGTAGTTGGTGTTGGATTAGTCAGTTGTGGGTTATCATTTAAACGAGGTAGTTATATGCTACAAGGTATACAGTGATGATAGTGATGTCTGAAATTTAAATTTAATGATGAAAAGAAACAAATAATTGGAAATTAATTTGTTAATAATTTTTTAATTGTTTTAATTTTTTAATTTTTAATTGTTAAGTTTTTCGTCTTAAGTTGGTTTTTAGTAATCTAAAATGGTAAAAAATTTTGTGCCTAATAACCTGTGATATATACACCAAAAGTAGTCACTAGTGACCTGTGTAACGTTTTGTTGTTCTGCTTTGCCGTTGTAGATAACTTGGATTCACATTTCTCATGTACATAAATGTTATAATTATTTGTTGACGTTGGTTGTTGTTGTTGTAAGTAATTTATTCAAATTTTATTTAATTTTAATTGTAGCTTCTTTAGTTTTATTATAAAAAGAATATGTGTTTTCTCTTTGTTTTTGTTTTTAAGAAACCAGAAAAGTATTCTTTTCGTTTTGAAGTTTTTGTTTACACATATAAATAATCTGAAGATGCTGTCGAAATGACAGCGAAACGTTATTTGTTTTTGTTGTATGTTTTTTGTTGTTTTGGAATAAAAACAATGTTAACATGAATCAATAAAACTTATTTCATTATAAGAATGGCTATAGCCCAATATAACTACAAATTTATATTAAAATAAATAAGCCAAATACTCAGTTAATCATATATATATATATATATATATATATATATATATATATATATATATATATATATATATATATATATATATATATTTATATATATATATACCTATATATATATATATATATAATAATATATATATATATATATATATATATATATATATATATATATATATATATATATATATAATGTGTACATATATAAAATTGATTAAATAATTCATCCAATTGAAACATAATAAGTCAATTTAATGTTTATTTACTCGAATCAACAAAATAAATTCTTTAGTTTTTAATTGTTTTGACAAAGATTTATTTAAATCAACGAATTATGATAACAAATTTTGTATCGAATTGATGAAATATATTCAATTGGACAAATTGTTTTTGCAAAAATTTTAATCATATTGAGGAAATTTAGTTAAATTTATAAATTATTATTAAATTGTTAATTTGAATAAAACGTAATCATTTTGATCACCCACTTTCATTGGCGCTTTTTTAAACGCTTTTTCTTCAATTTAAATACAAACTTTTTCATGTCTGTGAAATTCTTCACAAAAAAAATCCCAAATTTCTCGTATACGGATATATTTTACTTTTGTTGTATGTAGTGGTAACTTATTTGCCTAAATGATGATTACAAACAGAAATAACCCACTTGGTCATTTAGGATATTTAAACTTCATAAGCTCAACATATGTATACAGTTTTTAATTTTTATTTGTCGCAACAAGTAACCTAAAGAATTCTTATTGACATCTACATATTGATCACTTTACAATTGATTAAAATGTATGTTAAAAATATATACCATTAAAAATAATCAACTAACAAAGTTCTGTATTACTGTAATAAAAGGAATTAATGAGAATATAATTTATAGAACGTCCTCAACATAAACTTAGACCGTGTAGCCGACGATCTATGTAAGTAGCGGCCAAATTGCAAATGACATGTTGCACAATGTTTACAGAAATAATTAAATTTTGTCAATTTTGACTTAATTCAATAAAATCAATTTAATTTGTGCAATATATATCGGGAATGTTGCAACAAGATTGGCTGAAGAATGTTGGGAATGTTGCAACAAGATTGAATAAAGAAATCTGTTAAACAAAAATCAGAAGATTGACATGCGGGTAGGTGCTTCGGATTGATCAGTGTATAGACTTTCTATAGAAAATTTGAAGTGGTCAATCCCTGGGGTCGGCGATATAAATGTGCTATATATATCGGGAATGTTGCAACAAGATTGTATGAAGAAATCTGTTAAACAAAAATCAGAAGATTGACATGCGGGTAGGTGCTTCGGATTGACCAGTGTATAGACTTTCTATAGAAAATTTAAAGTGGTCAATCCCTGGGGTCGGCGGTATAAATAACGAGCAATATATATCGGGAATGTTGCAACAAGATTGTATGAAGAAATCTGTTAAACAAGAATGATAAGATTGACATGTAGGTAGATGCTTCGGATAGTTTATGGTATATAGACTTTCTATAGAAAATTTGAAGAGGTTAATCCCTGGGGTCGGCGATATAAATAACGTGCTATATATGTATATCGGGAATGTTGTAACAAGATCGTATGAAGAAATCTGTTAAACAAAAATGAGAAGATTGACATGTGGGTAGGTGCTTCGGATTGACCAGTGTATAGACTTTCTATAGAAAATTTAAAGTGGTCAATCCCTGGGGTCGGCGGTATAAATAACGAGCAATATATATCGGAAATGTTGCAACAAGATTGTATGAAGAAATCTGTTAAACAAGAATGAGAAGATTGACATGTAGGTAGATGCTTCGGATAGTTTATGGTATAGACTTTCTATAGAAAATTTGAAGAGGTCAATCCGTGGGGTCGGCGATATAAATAACGTGCAATATATGTATATCGGGAATGTTGCAACAAGATTGTATGAAGAAATCTGTTAAACAAAAATGAGAAGATTGACATTCGAGTAGGTGCTTCGGATAGTCCATGGTATAGACTTTCTATAGAAAATCTGAAGTGGTCAATCCCTGGGGTTGGCGATATAAATAACGTGCTATATATGTATATCGGGAATGTTGCAACAAGATTGTATGAAGAAACCTGTTAAACAAAAATGAGAAGATTGACATGTGGGTAGGTGCTTCGGATTGACCAGTGTATAGACTTTCTATAGAAAATTTAAAGTGGTCAATCCCTGGGGTCGGCGGTATAAATAACGAGCAATATATATCGGGAATGTTGCAACAAGATTGTATGAAGAAATCTGTTAAACAAGAATGAGAAGATTGACATGTAGGTAGATGCTTCGGATAGTTTATGGTATAGACTTTCTATAGAAAATTTGAAGAGGTCAATCCGTGGGGTCGGCGATATAAATAACGTGCAATATATGTATATCGGGAATGTTGCAACAAGATTGTATGAAGAAATCTGTTAAACAAAAATGAGAAGATTGACATTCGGGTAGGAGCTTCGGATAGTCCATCTGATAGTCCGAATTTGAAGTCGTCAATAATTGTCAGAAGATATAAAGAATATTCCAGCAAGTTTAAATGAAGAAATCTATCAAGTAGAAGGTTTAGTCGATCCTTCATCTCCAATTTAATGTTTCAAAATAAGTAGGGTAGAGTACATAGTTCCCAGATGCATTTTAGCCTGCAATATCACATTTGTGATATTGTAGTTACCAGTGGTCACGTCGAGGACGTAATGCATACAGTTGATTATGCCCTTAATAAAGCCAAAATCCGGACCTCAATGTTAAGTCAAAATTGACTTTGGCTATTATGGTTAAGTCATAACCCAGACCACCGCAAGTTCAGCTTGTCTGTCTAAGACAATATGACCATGCTATAGGGGTTGAAATCGGTCTTTATTTTATAATGAACCGTATTATTCATTTGGTGCGGCTCAATATTAGTTTATAATGGTTTTAATTGAAAAAGTTGTAAAATAAACAAATGATTTACATACTTTCATTTTATATTTTTTCGTAAAACAATAGCGATGGATTTACTACTGTGGTACCTGGTGTATTCGTTATCCGTTTGTGTAGATCATCATGGATCTCCCAATAACCATTTGGTCGTAGTATGTAGCTTCTGTAATGCTTGATTGATGATTCAAAATGAATTATACCTTTCAATTTATACAAATGATCTGCTAAAGATAGCTCATTTTGAATTTGTGTCAGTTGAGCTCGATATGTTATGGTTATATCGAGAGGCTGGACAAACTGTAAAAATTCATTTCCAGCATATGAATTTAAGCTTTCGTATATTCTTACTGAATCAATGCCCATTATATAAACAATTTGGGCTTATGAGTCGAATGCACATGCAAAATATATGGATATTTGGTTTTGATTCTCGTTTTTAAACGAATACTTATTTTGCAGTAAACATAATTGCTTCCTAGATATTTCTGACATTGTCCGCATCTCACCTGTTTCTTTCGGTTTTCTTAATATTTTTAATAAATTTTGTTTATTGCCATATCTATCAAGAACCAGTTTCCCCATATGCTTTGCAGCTTTCGATGATATTGATTTCTTTTTCCATATTTCCTCATTTGTCATATCATCTGGGTCTGATTCATTTGACTCATTCAATTTATGTACGTGTTTTTTTTAATTTCGTCAAAGTTTTATTGAATTTTATTCTTTTTTGTATTAGTGCAGTTTTTTCATCGAGGATACTGACAAATCGACCAACTTTCAGAAATTTATTTTCCATATATTGGTGTTTAACTAGGTTAAACCAACTTTCAACCACTGCATTTGATATTCGTTGATGATGCTGTGTATCAGGCATATCAAAATTAACCCACAATGGGAGGTAAGCAAAATACTTTTTGATACAAAAAAGAACCAAATCATTTTGATAGTATGGATTTAGTTTACTACATTTCTTTTGGTTCTGACTAATCTGTGTGATGATAATGCTATATACTTCTCCATATATCTTTTGTAAAATGGACTACACGTATAGTCACATTTTAAATTAGGATTGTCATCGTCAAACAAATAGGTCGTTTCCTCCTGCTGACAATTAATATTATCACTGCACCCATACAACAAAGTTATTCCTTTTTGAAAACTTTTATTAACATTTTCGTCCATAAATTTGGAGCAAAATATAAAAACAAATGATTCGAAAAATGTATCAACTTCAGCAATTTCCTTGCAGTTGAGTATAGCTGCAAATATATCTAAGAGAAAATCTTTTTGTTGTTTGGAAGCGGTTGGAACTTTCTTTTTAATTTGAACACACAAAATATGCACCATGTGTGAACAACAAATTGAAATTAGATACTTGCTTCGGTTCGATTCAATTTTCTTTTCTAGTACATCATAAATGTAACTGATATATTCTTGGACAGACATTCCATTGAATATATTTAATACTGAGCTAATAAGTGCCCAGGACCAGTCCACAACAAAATGTTTTGGAAGTTTAGATTTCGGGATAATGGCAAGTTCCTTTTTAAAACATAATAAAAACATAGAAATTGCTACCACGTCATGTTGCGATGAAATCATTTCCGCTATTGGGATTATAATATTGCAAATTTTGATCACGCAAGCATAATACAACAAGCGAGAATAGTTATGATTCTGGCAGGTTGGTTTCCTTACTACGCTTCCTGTGGCATCGAAGTGTATAGTACTGGTCGGATATTCCAATAACAGCTCGATTTGTGATTTCCGAATCATAAAAACTTGGAATAAATCTGATACCAAATATATGTATTTGTTTTCAGTTGGTTGTTGTAACTTTTTGTAATGCAAGTCAACAACATCGCAGTCTACTACACAATCGTAAAATTTTAATTTCTCTGACCGAATACGCCTTAAAACAGCGTTAGTGGTCAGATTTTGAGTGTTACCTTTTAAGGCTAACTCATAGTCAGCTTTGTTTATTATGTCCATTTCTAAATTATGAGCAGATTTATGAAGTAAAATATTTTGTAAATTATTTCTTTCTGACCCTCGAATTTCCTTAAAAATTGGTTTTTCACTATCGTGAAATTCCAAATCACCCCCTTTCCCCAAAACTGTCATTTCCATTTTTTTATCAAAAACAAATTTATATTTTTGCTTGTGCGCTTGATATTTACAAACAGCATATGCAATAAAATTGGATCTAAATTTACTTTTTAAATGAATCGTTTTGAACGATAAAACACACGTATTATTTAATGCAGTCATTTCGGTATGAATATAATTTCTTATGTTTTCCATCGTTAAAAGATGGTTTGATTGAACTTTTGGACATACAACAAAATTACCCACTGGGGTATACATTTTTCTTCCTTAACGTCTAAATGCTCATTGATTATTTGAACTTCAGGTTCCACCACGGTATCAACAAATTGTAAATTAACGCTTTCTAATGTTTGTGGTACATCTGAATCACATGACATATCAAAATTAGTGACCTTATTGGTATAATTAACCATATTTGTATAACAGTTGAAGAAGTCGAGATACTTTCTAAATTTGCGTTATTAGTAAAAGTTATTTTTGGGGAATTATCTAAAGATGTTCCCAATTTTTCATTTTTCGCAATAAATTTAAGTCGAAGTTTGTACAATGCCATTCTGTTTGCAATGTTGTTTTTTATTTTCATGCAATGACACAGATCCTTCATTAAATAGGAATCACGCTGAGTGACATCAGCAATCTGTAAATTTAGTCTACATAATGCTTGCAATAAAGCATTTTCATCCCGCTTGTCCCAATTTCTTCTCTTATACGGTATTCTACGAAACTATTTAGACCGTCTTTTCAGTAAATACGGAATAAATTGAATAGGCAATAAGTAACTAAAATGTCTGGATAAACCTGTAATCTTTAAATACTTAGCTTTACAAACTAAATAAAAAAAAACAATATGCCACAGAATATTAACTTAAATGTCAACCGTAATCGGTTAAAAATATTGGTGCACGAATCACTTGTAATAATTAATTTAATAATATTTCACTATATTTCGAACACTTAATATCGTATTTATTGAACACAACAAATCACAAAACTAATTTAAACAAATCTTATAATAACTTTAAATAATATTATTATAACCGCTCTAACTTATTAGGGTTTTAATATACTGAGTAAAAAGCAACTATGTATAAATAACGGAAAAGGAAACACAAACAAATATTGCAAATTTCCCGATATATATTGCACGTTATTTATATCGCTGACCCCAGGGATTGACCACTTCAAATTTTTTATAGAAAGTCTATACAATTTACTATCCGAAGCACCTACCCGCATGTCAATCTTCTCATTTTTGTTTAACAGGTTTCTTCAGACAATCTTGTTGCAACATTACCGATATATATTGCACGTTATTTATATTGCCGACCCCAGGGATTGATCACTTCAAATTTTCTATAGAAAGTCTATACAATTTACTATCCGAAGCACCTACCCGCATGTCAATCTTCTCATTTTCGTTTAACAGATTTCCTCGTACAATCTTGTTGCAAATTTCCCGATATATATTGCACGTTATTTATATCGCTGACCCCAGGGATTGACCACTTCAAATTTTGTATAGAAAGTCTATACAATTTACTATCCAAAGCACCTACCCGCATGCCAATCTTCTCATTTTTGTTTAACAGGTTTCTTCAGACAATCTTGTTGCAACATTACCGATATATTTTGCACGTTATTTATATTGCCGACCCCAGGGATTGACCACTTGAAATTTTCTATAGAAAGTCTATACAATTTACTATCCGAAGCACCTACCCGCTTGTCAATCTTCTCACTTTTGTTTAACAGATTTCTTCATACAATCTTGTTGCAAAATACCCGATATATATTGCACGTTATTTATATCGCCGACCCCAGGGATTGACCATTTCAAATTTTTTATAGAAAGTTTATACCATGGACTATCCAAAGCACCTACCCGCATGTCAATCTTCTCATTTTTGTTTAACACATTTCTTAATACAATGTTGTTACAACATTTCCGATATTTATTGCACGATATTTATACCGCCGACCCCAGGGATTGACCACTTCAAATTTTTTATAGAAAGTCTATACAATGAATTGACTGTCCGAAGCAACTACCCGCATGTCAATCTTCTTATTTTTGTTTAGCTGATTTCCTCATACAATCTTGTTGCAACATTCCCGATATACATATATTGCTCTTTATTTATATCGCCGATTCCAGTCTTTCCAATAGTATTACCAAAACCCGATCCGCATGTTAATGTTCTGACTTTTATTTAATATATTTTTACCGCAATATCAGGCAAGTTTTGGCAAAAGATTTTTGGGATTTCTTTGCAACATTTGTAGCTTAAAATGTCGCCTGAATGAATACTATTTGTTTAAACTCACACATGCATATTTTTTGTTATTTGGGAAATATTTCACTTAGGTATTTTTTCAAATTCACTTCTTTATCTTTTTGAGTATATATGTATATACTCCTGTAACAGAGTACTTTCTAGAGGCCGCCACGGAGGCAGTGGGAGCACTTGCTGAAGTTGTATAAAACGAATTAATTTGCCCAAATGTTGATTATTTCACATATGAAAACTTAGAATTGATATTTTTATGACGTTAATACTCCAGTATGTATATTATAAATATGACCTAACTGGTTCCTCTAAGAGTGGAAGGCATTACTGATAATTATAATATATCACTGAGCTATGTCCTTGCAAATATAATTTTAAATGACCATATTGAATTATTATGCAATTATGTATTATTTCTGGAATATGTAAAAAATATGTTTCCAAACTTTCTTGAAATAATTCTATAGAAATTCTTGAAGAGATTATGGAGTAAGCCGGCTTTAACTTTTTCTTTTCAATAAAGTTATATAATACTATATATACAAAATACATATATATATGTGCGATGGTGATTTGTAAATCCAAATCGTTTAAAATAAAATTAAAATAATAATTTTGGTATTTCAGAATATCCAATAATCTGAAGAAAAACAAAACGAAAATTTTCCAATATATCGAACTATAAAGAAAATATTTAAATTGGATGTAAATTTATATTTAAACCAAAATTATGTTTCTCCATTCGATAAAAATAAACTTTGCATAACCGTTTTATATATTATACAAACAATATACATACATATATACAAATATACAAGAGTATCACGAGTCTTAAGGAAAATGATTGTAAAAGCTTTTATAAAGAAATTGTTTTTGTATTATATTTTAGCACTATGTTTTTATCAATATGATATCTATTTGCTTTACATGCTCAATTTATTTTTAAATAATGAATATGTTCTACACATTACATAAATAAATCATCATAGATACTTATGGTTATATGTAACCACATACTCGTATAACTATAAAATATAATTTGAAGTAAGAATGAATATTTTTGTGTTTGCTGAAAGCAGCTTAGAAAAAAAATTCTTGAAAGAAATAGTTGATATGATGATATAGTTAGTTAATGATAGTTGTTATAGTTGATGATATAAAAATCTTTAACAAAAAGGAATACTAACTCAAGATTTTCAGATATATACCATCAGAAAAAAAAAACATAAATAGCGATGTAATTGATTACAAAATGTTCTGACAATTCCACTTTACCATAAAATGTTTTTGATTTTAATATAAAAGTATCAATTTTAAAACTATAAGTATTTGAATTTTAGAGTTATAGAATAATTTAAAAATCTTATGTTTATATTAAAAGTATATCACTATAATCATAATTTTTTAAAAATTGTTTAACGTGCTTTGTTAGTCTTTAACATGAATCTACTAAATTTTACATTAATTTTGCATAGTTTTAATTTTAATTTCTCGTGGGAGTTGCAAGTCTCTTATCGGGCAAGTCGGGTACAAGGAGGTGCGGCTTCAAACATAGCGTCTGTTTCTCATGTAAGAGGCGGTTGATTTTATATGGCACGAGGTAAAAAATGCTAGATGAAGGATACATTGAACAAAAACTCAAAGATGAGCCTTAATACAGGACAATATACGGTATGCAGGGACTCGGAAACCCAGTACCGGTGACATTCGAAAGTGAGCAAGTGTAATCCCAGTCATCGAAATCAAACGACCACAATATCTCCGCAGTGGTGTACTTTGCTGCTGGGAGAGATATTAATACAAGATTTTGTTACCCCTGTCATAGGGGTAACAAAATCTTAAGATCCCCTACTATTAAAAAAACGAGTTCTATAGGCGATACGAGTATTAATATGTCTTTGTCTTCACCAACAACTAATTTAAATGTTGAAAGCGATAAAAAAAAACACTTTATAACCAACCAAAAAGCCTGGAATAGGTGGTCTCAAAGCTGAGTAATGAAATTACCCTATTAAAGTAAGAAAATGAACCCCTGAAATGGATCATAAAAAAAAAATAAAACATGTCTGTAATGATTCTGAAGAGAAATAGGAGCCAATTCCCAGTGGATAGTAGGATCAAGAAGCACAAGAAAAACCGCCACATTCAACATGGCATTTTCCGTTGTAGAGGAAGTGGCAATAGAATCTGATGTCCAATGCAAAAATTGTCAGGGCTTCAATCATACTCAGAGATACTGTGGGCATATGGGAGGTTGCGTTAAATGTGCTGGTAACCATACCTTACGCGAGTGCGTGCGCATTAGATAGGAACTCAGCTGCAAAATGCATTAATTAGAAGGGCCATCATCCAGCTAATTACCGTGGCTGTGAGGTAGCTAAAGAATTACAAAATATAAGAAACTGTAAGCACGAATGTGATCAGCCCAACATATCCCCGTGCAGGAAATATTTAAACAAAAAATTGACTAATCTCTTAAACCCATTTCACTAACTCCACATGCCATTCGTATTATAAAGAGAATATAAAACACAACGAAGAATTAAAAATTGAACGTGAATCTATGCAAGTTACAACTATCAAAACTCGCACAAAGTACAAAAAAATAAATATATCAGCAATATTCTGTCCACCACGACATAATCTGAAAAGGGACGAGTATGAAGAACTTTTTAACACCATGGGAGGTTGTTTTATCATTGGTGGCGTCTTCAATGCGGAAAACACATCCTGGGGCTCCAGAGTTACTACATCCAAAAGGTAGAGAGTTGTTTGAAGCAGGAAAAAAAAAAATCAAATGTGACTTTCAATCTGGTGGTTCACCAACCTATTGGCCGCCACAAAATTTAAACAAAACACCGGAGCTTATAGACTTTTATGAAAACAGCTGTAAATTCCATTTGATTAATAATTTTTTAAATTTCATGAAGCTGTATACTATTCTGGAAATTGTATAAGAGATACAACGAGCCGAAAAGTATATGAAAAAAATTCAGTCCATTTATGCATCATTATAGTGTTAGCTTCCAAGGAAATCCTAAAACATCGTAGAATCGGCTGACATGAGGTCATACCAAACTTGGTTGTCATGAACCCTGTAATCGCCAACTTTTTCGAAGATTGACATATTTATCGGATAGCTGAGACCCATCGACATTTTGGTAGATACGCCATTTTGGTGTTAGCTTCCGAAGATTTCCCCAGAAAATTTGAAAAATCCATATAACTGACTTACATAAGGTCATTCCCAACTTGGTTATCCTAAGCGCTTTAATCCCCTAGTTTTTCTAACATTGAATTATTTCTCGTATAGATTAGACCCAAAGTGATTTTGGTATATATACGTCATTCCCATAATTTTCCCCAGAAAATTCGGAAAAGTCATATAAACCCCTAATTCCCTACTTTTCAGACCATATATATTTTTCGGATAGCTTACACCCAATAACATCTTGAAACATGCACCATTATAGGAAGCTATCGTATTGTTTTCCCAAGAAAATTTGGACGTTTATTTATTCGACATACACTCCCTTTTTGTAAACATTTTTAGGATTTCGGATCTATATAGAATTGTGAATTTTACGACAGGTGGGTCTTTCGCGAACAGTAGATGGAGTATAATTGTGTAAGGATTTTAATTATTTCATTTTATTTGTTTATTGATTAAAGGCAGGTTAGGGGAAAGAATGGAATTGTTTGTGTAAATTTAATTCATTCTCATACAATGAGAGTTAGTTTTGGGGTTGTATGACATAGGACGTTTAAACAGCTGAGGGAATCTGACGAGTGTCCCAGATGGATCGTGAGTAGAGGCGTTTTGGTCGCTTATATATGCATAGTTGACAAGTTGGTAAGTTTTTTGCACCAAATTATTAAAAAGTGAGGTTAGAATTCCTCTGTATATATGGGTAGAGTATGGGGATGTTATTTTGTGATATGCGTATCTTAATTTAACCACAGAAACGTTTTTGTGGGTAGTAATTGTAGTAAATTTTGAATTATTATTTTGATATTTTGCAGGTTAAACAACCGAAGATTGCTATATATTTGGATAATTTTGTATGGTGGCATGAAGAAGGTGGTAGCCATCGTGGTTGAGAATTAAATGTTTATGCTTTTAGTGTATCATTTATAGGCGAGTCAAGTTATTTCAGTTAATTCTGTTGGATTCGGTGATTGTAAGTGCGAGTTTTATTATTTTGCATTAAACATGTATACACCATACTAATTCAACCTATTCAACTCTGCTTTATGGTATGTGTAAACGAGTGTTCGGTGAGGTCCGGACATCTCCGGGAGATCCTGCTTAAAGCTTGGTCGAACATTTCAATAAAATAAAATAAAAATAAAAACAATTCCTTTTATGTTCGGACCGATTAAGGACAAAACTCACGTGAAAATATTTTAGAAATTTTTTTTATGCAGGTTAGACTTATGGTTTAAATCATGTTTGCTTTTAATTTAAAATTTCCGAGTGAGTGCGAAAAACTATTGTAAATATTTTCATAATATTGAAACTCTCCAGTACAGTTCTTTTTATTTATTTTACAATTGGTTTTTTAGAAATTAATAATCTCATTTATCATGCGGGAATAGGGCGAGGGATCACTACTTTTTTGACCATCTATATATGAAACTAATAGCCTGAACATTCAGGGACAAACTGAAGCAATTATATTAAATAGAGGCTCTGGATTGGACCCCTATCTAACATTATATAAAAATAATGTAAGGAAGGCAACATGGAAGTCGTGGAGAGTCTTCTGTGATAAAATAGAGGAAGTATCGATCACCTCCCACCTTAGGATGATTCTATCGAACAACTCAATCAGTTCCAGTTATTTAATCAAACCGGACTGCTACTATTGAGTAGTGTTTTAAACTTTTCATCGAAACCCGCTTACCAAGGAACTATGACGCCTCGAAACACATCCACCGTAAGTTTTTACAACCATCAGGAACACAATGTGATACTAGCAACTAAATAAACTGTTCTTGTTTGGGATATTTGCAAAGTGAATGTCAATATCGTAGCTAATTCGTGTGAAATTAATGCTTCTTGGCTTTCCCAGTATATTAAGGTATTTAATTCCATAATCAAATTTAATTCTATAGTCAAATAGTCAATTAATGTTTGAGCAGTAATTCTCAATTGCAATTCTGTTATAAATTTAAAGTAATTTTCGTGGCGAATAATTTAATAATCAAAATAAATTAATTGTAAATTGACATTTGTTATTTGTTACTCCTTTCAAATTAATGTAATATCCGAATCATTAGTATTTGTAATATAGGAAAAATTATTAATTTATTTAATTCAATTTTAATTTTTGTTTATTTAAACTTGATATACAATAATTAACAGCTGTAATAAAAGTATATTGCACTAAATCTGATTGATTAGTATTTGTGATATTTTCGAAATTACTTATTTCAATTCTAAATGACAGGTTTTCGATGGCTTTGCTATTTTATTTTAAAAGAGTAAAACAATCGAAAATTTCAACCTTTTTTTACAACAATACAGCTTAATAATGATGTACTGTTGTAATATTCATTGCAATTTCGTCAAAGAACCAACAGAATGCCTAAAACTCGTGAAATCAGCCTAGAAGAAAGATCGACTATGGTAACTGACCGCAATCATAATCGACCACTTAAAATAATAGGAGGGAGGTATAATTGTCATGTGAATACTATACTTTATTAAGTCCGTAAAACAAAATTACTTGATATAATTAAAAATAGTTTCTTTTTTGAATTTCAATTGGGGTATAAAATTATTTCATTCTAAAGGAAAAAAAGTAAAGAATCATTGTATTTTTGCCTCGAAATTAACAAGTCTTAATCAACAAGTGAACGAAGTTATTCTGTTAGTTGGTGGTTCAATGATTGGACCCAACTTCATTATTGGTATTTCCCACATAATAAGGAAAAAATTGAAACTGTATTTTTAGATAGTTTGGATAAAATTCACTTTGATTGGCTGCCAAGAACGACTCGATCTCATAACATTATCGAAAAAGGTTGGGCATACGTAATGAATAATCGTCCTTATACAGTTGGTATTATAAATCAATGTATTGAGCAATGAAATTGTTCAAATTTGAAACAACCTCTCAGTAGATTTCATCCGCACCTTATGATAGTATTCCAAGACAGTTATCAGAACTAAAGATGAATAAAGTAGGTCAGAATTCTTAGTAAATCTTAATTAAGATTTAATGAAGTGCCTATAATAGTAAATTTTAAAGTATTATTTAGGCTAGATTACGTAATCACAAATACTAATTAATTAAAACCGTGTATCAAAAATTCTAATGAATCAGATTTAATTCAATATATTTTTGTTACGGCTGTGAATTTTTACATCAAATTTATAAAAAAAAAACATTATTTAATTTAATTAAATATCACAAATACTACTGAATCGAATGGTACAAACTAGGTTTACAAAAATTAATCAATGGTAAGTTCAATATACTCACCGTCCAACAAAGTATGTACAATACTCCGTTGGAATACCAAAAAATTATCCTATAAAGGACTAAATTTCTTACATTACATTAACAACTAACCTACGGTAAATATGATTTACTTAATAATTAGAGATTAAAAACATTTTAGAATGTGAGAAATTTATGGATAATCACTTTACCTGTAATTCTGAATTCAGGCATATACATGCGTATGATAAATAAATTCATATATAATTTTATTTTATGAAAGGAGAATCCAAGAATCGATTTCATTTCATTTTAAGATTTGTATTGTAGATTTCATGGTAATATGTAACTTTTCGATAGTAATTTAATTTTATTTTCCAGCTGTAATTCTTTCGCTCATATCTGAGTTTAAAATTTTTGTGAACCTTGGCTAGCAATAAAGAAAAGCGAAGAGATGATACATCCAGAGAAATAATTGGATAACCTATTCCTATAAGGCACAATTTATTCTAAAATTAATGTCTATTTTCAACCGTTCCTAACTCTGGTATAATAATCACATATTAGGCATCATACATGCGTTTTTTATTAAGTATAAAATATTCTTTTTAGAGATGATGAGATATTTATTATATGTATGAATCTCACAATATTAAGTATAATTTGTCTTTTAATCTTAATGAACAATGACAAAGGAAAGGATAATTTCAGATGTACTAAGTCATATTTATTCCAAATATTACGTTAATTTATTCATACTAAAGTATTATTTAAATTTGCATAGTCATGAATTATGCAGAGATTTGGTACGAGTTTTGCAATCCAATTTGATTAATTATACTCAATAAGGGATATAATGTGATAAGTTTAGACTCGATCAATGGTTAGAAATGTATAATATCATACATTAAAAGGCACAAACTATAAATGATAAGAATAAATCAAACATGTTAATTATTATTATTTTAATTTTTTTATTAATATTTAAATAAAAAAAACATCACATGTTATAATATATTAAATTCAGCTTAATTAATAAAATAGATAAATCCTTCTTAACCAACCTATATTAAATTCCTCATCTTTATCAATAAAATTTTATATTTATATATATATATATATATATATATATATATATATATATATATATATATATATATATATATATATATATGTATATATATATATATATATATATATATATATATATATATATATATATATATATATATATATATATATATATATATATATATATATATATATATATATATATATATATATATATATATTTATTACTATAATATACAATATATAATTTTTAAAGTATTATATTTAAAATACATATAATTTCAATATTTAATTATAATTAACTCTTAAAACTTAACAGAAATTCCTCTTCTAATGAAATATTCAATTCACTGTAAATTATAACATAATTTTAAACAAACAATTGATAATATTGCTTAGAAAGAATTTACTCCTAGGTAAATAAAAAACTGTTCCATCGATTTGGCTATGTAGTTCAAATGGTTTCTTAGTTTCAAGTGAATTAATATATTTAAAAAATGGTTTCCGATCGATTTGTCTATTTTATAAATCTGCAAATTAAAGTCATACGAAAGTATTTCAATTTGTAACAGAATCAGCATAATATTATTTTCATGCAGTATCATATCCTGAATTAAATATAATTTTGCTGATTCGTAGATATGAAATCTACGTTTAAATAACGTTCCTTTGTAACGAATGGTTTCTGGCAGACGCAAATTCATTCTGAATTTTTTCCTCAACATGTGACGAATTTGAAACTTCAACTATAATTGATTCAATTGAATCATTTATGGTGTATTTTTTAAAACTTCCGTTTACTTTGGGTTTCCCCGAAAGTTTTAAAACCAAAGAATCAGCTTGCATAATTGTAAGTTTTGAATATCTGCAAAAAGTAAAAGAAAGAAAGCTTTAGTAAAATATTACTCTAGACAACAGTAATTATTTGTTTACCTGTTTCATTAGATAGATTTTAAAAAATCTGCAAGGTGCTTTTGTCCTTCAATTGTGCATCAAAGATTGTACTAATAAACTGGTCCCACGTTTTAAATAAAAGTGAATGTGTTTCTTTATATAGAAGCTCGAAATCTAGTTCAACCTGCATATAGGAAACAAGAAACAAGAAAAGAAGAAAAACATTGAATAATATATCGTGTACGGAGTTTCCGGCAAGTGTCTGACACGAGTAGACTAAATTATAAGAGACTAAATTATAAATAATATTTATTCAAATTATAATTTTAGTTTACCTTATTTAATTATAGCTTGATGAGAGGTAGCCTTCCCATTTTAAGTGTTACCTTACAAGTAATGTCACTTCGCTTTAATCAGGTGCCCAAACCGTATATTTGTATCACTCGCGGGACACTCTGAATAAAGTGTTTAATTAGGTTATATTTACAAGACGAAATCCTTTTTTATTTTTATAAAGTGGCCATTGGACGACTATTGAAATCTTTGCCTTTGTGGGTTCTTGATTACGAAAATTTAATGTTGCTTTCCACTTTAGTTCTACTGCCTCCCACGGTGCATTGTGATGCCTAAGCAACTCCTTGTTTTCGTTGAAATCTTCTAGATCTACACTTAATAATAAAATATATAATGTATTTAATTGTTTTAATGTTTCATAAATACCATTTTGCTTTAATGAATTACCTGTAACATCTACAAATGTTGTTTCTGTTTCTGGACCAGTACTATGTTTCATTTGCAATCCGGAAAATAACCAACTGTCCTTAAGTTTTTAGATATAACCTTATACTTATTGTATAAAGTTTTCCAGAGGGGTATTTTGATACTTTGAAGTAATAGTCCTATAAATTTATTTTGAAAAAATAGTTTTTATTTAGTTCATTTTGAATGTTTAAATTAATTTTGTGAGTACGCAATACACTCACTGGATTTTCTTTAGGAAATTGACTAATTATTGTTTTGTTACATGACGAAAATAATTGGATGTAACACACTTATTATTTTCCACAAAGTATCATGCAACATATGTACAACATAATTCCCTTAGTTCTGGTGTAAATTGAGGTGGACTTTTGGCATTATATAGTACATCGAGTTTATTTTGGTACCACTTGAAGTATTGAATAAACTAATTAATTATAAGTTGGACTAATTAATTATAAATAAGCACCAAAACATGTCAGTAAAAAATTAAACTTTCTACAAATTAATTTACAAAAAAATCTGAAGACAACTGGGGAAATGTACATGGTGAAATTGAAGTTACAGTGGTTCTTTCCGTAGCCGAACTTAATTTTTCATGTAATAAATTGGTACTGCTGGTATTAGAAATTTTGTCGAAACTAACATTTAATGTTAAACTTTGTGGTATATTCTATAAGAAAAATAACAGAGGATAATAAGCTGTTATTCAATAAAACAACATTAATGATACATAAACATTAAATCGATTACAGAAATATTAAATAAAATGTACACTAACCTAGTAACACACTTGAAAAAAACTATTTCCAATACGATATTAGATGGGTAACGGTAATTTTGCGCTTAATTTTATAACTAAAACACTACATTAATTTTCATATGTAGATTTACTTACTTTCAACAATTATTATAGTGCAACACAAATTAAACTATTATTTTTACAAAATATTATTTTAAAAACTTTATATTAAATTATAATTCACTGATTTAAATATGTAATGTTAAAACTTTTATTTTTATTTCACTTTTAATTAAGTATTGCACATCCACTAATGCTCGAACAAGGAATAAAATATTTTATCATATTATACGAGAGTGAACGAGAGATACGAGTTACACAAAATGCATAAAATATTACTTTTTGGTATAATTTAAGAAAATTGGTATCAGAACATACTTAGTTAAGTATTAGATGTGATAGAATATGCATTTTTAATTATGTGGAATAACTGTATTATATTTTGTATTTTTTTTAAATTATCCTTGATAATCATCGTTCATGAATTATAAGGAACGATTTTTATTGAATGATTTATACTTTCTATAGAATCAATTGCTAAAAAATGTGTATAATTTATAGAATTAGACATGAACTGTACATATAAAGAATATTTTAAACCTAAGTGTTATTTAGCCATTTCATTCGTTTGTTAAGTATAATTTGCCCATACGCATTTCTTTGGGTGATAGCGGTGGCCACATCTCCCTTTCTGTAATCGCCAAAATAATTCGGTAAAAAAAATATGTGCGCATTTTAATTATTTCATTGACAACATTCAAAGCTTTTCGTCATAACGTCTAGACATGTTTACCATGGAAACGAGACATCAACAAACTATATTTTCAGAAAATACAACAACATTGAATTTCGTTTACAAAATTTACAAATTTGTAGTACATACATACATATGTACATATGTATGTAATATATGCATAGAGATTATTCATATATAACGGTAAATGTGATAAATATGATGGAACTTGTGTATAATCGTTGGTCGATAATCATTACGCATATTTTCCGGAACCTTATACATATATCATCGACTCAAAATTATATCAAATTATTGTTGCAGACAAATTGTTCAAATCCTAGACCAACTAAAAAATTCCAAATCGCTATTTCAATCATTACGATCAAATAATAATTCCTTATTCATTTTTCCTATAAATTAAAGATCCTGTTTATATATATATACTATTGTTTATTTTATTTGTATTGTACATAATAAACTATATATAAAGTTTGGTATATAAGCCAAGTAACAATTTCGTTTGTTAATAGAATTTGTGCTAGAAAAATGAATTTATTTTTCGAGTATTCCAAAATTTTTCTATGGTAATTATAATATTGCAGGAGCAAAAGAGACATTTAGTGTCCGAAACCTGTGATAAAAAATCGTGAATTAATTATTTGACATTTACTTGAAAATACCGAACACACCCAAATTATTCGAGTTTATTACTATGATAATTTTTGACAGCTATCGAATAATTGGGTCCATTTCCCCATTTCCTTCGCGGATTCCTTGAATAAACAAATATGCGTGTATCATTTCGTGCTGTAACACAAATTGTAGAGGTTAATTGATATAAGTAAGGTGCGTTTTTTTATTAACGGAACTTCAAGTTCTATAAGAACATCAGGAATAATACTGGGAAATTTTATTTAGTTTAACCAATATATTTAATTATTTAATATCTGTTTTATCCAGAACATTGAAAAATAAAGTTAAATTTGATCTTATTTATTGATAAAAAATTAAATTCATTTGGATTTTACTGAAAAAATGAGAAAATTCTTATCCAGAACTTCATTCCAATAAGAAAATTTTTGAATTAAAAAACACGACTATAAGGACATACAAAATCTAAAATATTCTACCAAAAGCGTTTCAATCAAATTATTCCGTAATCTCAATTTTAAAAATGGTTCACTTAATCGTATCGTGCACTGCATACCTAATGCAGTTTTTCTTGAGTAACATATTCCCGCACAGTTGTACATGCGTTTACTCCATTCCAACGTGACACACTGTAGTTCCCCTTGAAAGAATTTCAAATCAAATGCACCAAATATCGTATATGAATATCTAACGTTGGATTGATTGTTTCCCAATATTTAAATCTGGTTTATGATTTTCCCCTGCATATCGTTCGAGTTTATTGCGCATAGGGGACTTATTGGCCTGGTTAGACTACATAAAAAAAATGAATAAATCCAATAACTATCCTTTATTTTAATATTAAATTTTTTAAATTTTCTGTGCAATTTATTGGTTGTCACAGAAAATTTGAGGTTATGAAAATTAAAATTGACATATATGACGTGGGGAAAAAACTTATCGGGTGGGGAGATTTATTACACATTTCGGACAGCATAATAAAAAATCGTGAATTTAGGGGAATAAATTTCGAGCAAATGTAAAAAAATTAAGTCACGATTTTTTATCACAGGTTTCGGACACAGTCATAATTCAACAATGATTATACATATCCTTTCGCTGGAGTGTGTTCATAAACTCGACTCGGTTTTATTCTAAATTGGTGATATGGGTGGAAAAACAAAATGTTTAACGTGTATTTTTTATCCTGGATATCCTTGAAGCAAATATAATTTTTTATTGGTGTACTAGTAATTTCTTTAAAATTTAGCCTTAGCTTTGGCCTAATATTTTAAAAACTACACAAATAAATCACATTACGAACCAGAACTTATTTGTCCTAAATTTGACAGCAAAATTGTGAAAGTTTCAAAGACTCCTAAAGATGAGTTTAACCATCTGTATTTACGTACACAAACAGTCATCATCAAATATTCATCATTTAATACGTATGACAATACATTATACAATTTAATCAAAAAATGCCAACATTAATTTAAAACACACATTCCCAATTCGCCATTCATAACAAATTCAACATAAATATATGTACACATGTATACAATGGATTGAGGGACGGAGGTGTAATTTAAGAGCTTTAGTTCGTAATTTTATTACTATACCAAATTTTTATTGCTTCCACAAAACCATAAAGAATTTCCAACTGTGATTAATCAATATATGAAAATATAATATGTTTTGTATACAATTGAAAACCAGACATTGCTTTTAGTCGAGACGTTCATATATATACATAATAATATGTATACAGCGAAGAAAATAAAATTCGAGTTCTGTTAAGCACTTGTTATGTAATGTATATATGATTGTGAAAGGTTTAAGCTTTTATTTATTGTGTATGTACATATATATGTTAATCATTTGAATCGGAACTAAAACTCAGCAGGAACTAAAATGTTAAAATTGTAACACCACATGATTTATTGTATTCTAAATATATTATGTTTATGGCAATAATATTTATTCTATATACAACTATACTCGATTATATATATATACACATATCGCAGTGTCACGGCAACAATTTTTAGATTAACACCATAACATGTTTCATTTTTATCACATCACAATCATCTATATATACTTGTGCGGTTTTAGTGCCTCTGTTAAAATATAGAGTTGATATTTAATAAACGCTTACGCGGTCGTTATCGCACAAGATTATCATTTGTGATTTTTTGAAATGTAAATTGAATCACTTAACAGTGTTTTGTCAATATATAGAAAATGAGGTTACTATAGCGAGTGTATATAGAAACTTTTATCTATATTGGAAAATCAATTCAATTTTTATCTCTATATATATGTACTTGATATGTATAACAACATATTTTATGAAACCAATACACCATCGAATTATACCACTATGTAGTTTAATAGTGCAATGAATAATATATAATTTTATTTATATGTACATATACATTATATATAGCGTAACAACACCGAAGAAAATGGCACCATTATATTTGTATATCGATATTTGACTTTAATATGTATCATGACTTGCACATTAAAAATGATTTTCAAATTTATCAACTTATTATATTGTTTTTCGAAGACGTATGAAAAATGCAAATCAAACATGAATAAATTAAATAACAAATCCATCTTTATATAGCTATGTGTATACAAAGTTATCAATTTTATTTACCAATTTCGAAATTATTTAATAATCTTATTAAGAGAATTTCAAGATGCAATAAACTTTTTTCGTTTCTTCAATGTAAAAACCATACATTGGAGCTGATGAGTTTATAAAAAAAAATTGAAATATGTATTTCCTACTTTATATTCAGAGTCACGACATAACAACGTTAATACATAAACCCAAAAGATAAAATATCGACAAGTTATTTAGTTCGATAATATATGGGATAAGAAGAAAATGTAAAGCGATTCCTATATAGTCTACATACATATATATTCGATCCTTAATTTTATATTTGAAAAAAGAATTTTGTATATTCGTATATGGACCCGAAGTTAATAAATCTTTTATCTATCGACTTTGTGTATTTGTTTGTTTTTTCGAATAACACAAAAAGCCCATAAATCTATATAACTTGTTTGTTTAGTTTTTCAATTAAATATGCCTGCCAACGACCCCCTTGAAGGTACCCCAGGATCTTTTAAAAAATACTTCTGACAAAACAAGCGTAAATAATACATCCCAGACTTTTAAAAACTAAATATAAAATTTAAACGGTTCATCCAAGACTTTTTCGTCCACAAAAACTATGCAGTACTATACCAATAAAATACTCAGCCCAGTGGTCTAATTCTGTAAAAACAAGATAATGAGAAAAAACGAAACATTGATAAAGTTTACACAAAAAAAAAATTTACACAATATCTATCTTATTTAGGTTAAATGGTATTCTATAAAACAAAGTAGTCAGCGTGTAAATTTTTTCTTGCTGAATAATTTTATCGTGTCTTAAACCACTTTGACGTTTTGTTAGTGTTTCGTTTCATAATATAATATAAAGAGTAACAAGAACCAACATGTTTTTTTTGTTCGGCACTAGCCCGCCTTCTTCGTGAAATTTTAGTTTTAAATTTTTAACCGTGATAACCAACTACACAAAATAAATTGTATGTGTAGTTTATTGACGTTTAATATCTTACTGATTTTTTAATTTATCTTGGTGTAAAGTTATAGAATACCATTTTGGTATGAAAACGGGTAAAGTATTCGTTTTCGCGTTTTCACGTTATCTTATTCGTTATAGAATTAGGCTACTGTGGTCTAATTCTGTAAAAACAAGATAATGTGAAAAAACGAAACATTGAAAAAGTTTACACAAAAAAAATTTACACAATTTCTATCTTATTTAGGTTAAATGGTATTCTATAAAACAAAGTAGTCAGCGTGTAAATTTTTTCTTGCTGAATAATTTTATCGTGTCTAAAACCACTTTGACGTTTTGTTAGTGTTTCATTTCATAATATAATATAAAGAGTAACAAGGACAAACATGGTTTTTTTGTTCGGCACTAACCCGCCTTCTTCGTGAAATTTTAGTTTTAAATTTTAAAGTTTTATCCGTTAAAACGAACTACACAAGATAAATTGTATGTGTAGTTTATTGACGTTTAATATCTTACTGATTTTTTAATTTATCTTGGTGTAAAGTTATAGAATACCATTTTGGTATGAAAACGTGTAAAGTACTCGTTTTCGCGTTTTCACGTTATCTTATTCGTTATAGAATTAGGCTACTGATATCTAAAATTTATTTGGTGGAAAATAAATTCTATTGCGCAAATCGTAACGACAGCCATTTTCTCTTTGCGATTAAGTTAAGGACCCAGCTGTAAGCATAACCATTGCGCCAGTTTGATAATTTTTTGACCGTTGGAATGCCGCAATATAAATAAAAAAATTACAAATAAAATTAAAATCACATTGACGATTCTGTAGGGACAGCTATTTTCTCATAGTGATTGATTTGAAGTTTGAGACTTTGTTTACCATTACTTGGCAAGGTGTTTCGTCAACGTCATAATTAAAACAATGTCAACAACCTACAATATTTTTACGATTTGAAGAAAATTCGCTAGTTTGCAGCTGTATTTAGTAAAAGGGCAATTCAGTTGAATTGTATACGAAGAAATTAAAGAATTATTCAAGTTATAATCCAATTGGGGTGTTGCAATACAATCAAACAATAGATTTAATTAAAGAATATTTATTGCACTAATCGTTGGAATTGGTTTAATTTCCAAATAGTGTTATTTCCTTTAAAAACACTCACGTAAGATTCCGCGCAACTTCAGGTGATACTTTGATAGCAATATTATTCCATTTGGAAAGTATATATTCAACAACCTTATCGCATCCGCTATTCGTCTTCAGCATTCTTCGAATATGCACTGTCGAATATTATTGGATAACCTATAAACCGGTGGGCTTGTAAGTGTTAGCGGGTATTGCTATGCGATTGTTGACTGAATTGATTTATATAATCTCTTTCGTCAAAACACGAATTTTTTTGTAGACCAGATTATTATGTGGATATTTTATTGTTTTCATTGCTTGTCGTGAATGATTCTTCGTGGTCAGTGGTTGCAACATTGTGGAGATGGAGACCACATCATCCCCCTTCGAGTAAATGTTAAGGTTTTCTAAACTGAAAACTAAACACATTTTGGTTTTGCGATATTATTGATCGAGACTCCAATAGCTGGTTTAAATCGATCGATAAGTCCACCACAAAATGTTTTCTGCATCGTCAAATTACCTCATGTGGGAACTCCTAAGTTGAACCCTTATAAAAACGAACTCACATTTATCCAGCGTTTTTGGAATAAATATATCGTTTTTCAGAGCATGTTACATGAAAAACTCACCTGGTAATTTTAGTTGCTTTCCATAAACTAGTTCTGCCGGAGAACATTTAATATTATCAGTTTCACCAGCCAGGTGATATGGGTTGTCCAAATTCGATGTGTAGAAGCTTCGTTAATTCTGAGAACAGCTTAGAGTGGAATTGGCTTCCTTGATCTGTTGTAATGTTACATAGGTACCCTATATATCATTTTCCACAAAAGTTTTTGCGACAGTTGCACAGTAATATCCTTCATAAGGTAACCTCCTGACGAAATACAGCAGTTAAAATGTATTAATATCCATTTGATAGAGAAAGTGGTCCAACAATGTCCAAATGAATGTATTTAAGACGGCCAAAAGGCTATTTAAATTGTCCCAATTCCGATTTTCTTCAACTGTTTTTGCGGATGGGAATACGAAATCCAGTCCTCTAACTACTTTGTTTAGGAGCCTTTGAATTGTCTGAGCAGCGTTGCTTAAGATTAATTAAACCAAAAGGCATTCGTGTGAATCGAATAAGCCAAAATAAATGGTAATTGCTGTCTTACCAATATCTTCTGTAGCAACAGGTATTAAATGATATGCCCTGACTAGGCCAATTTTAGAGAATATAGTAAAACCGGTTAAGTTCATAGAAAAATGTTGTATGTGGGTTATAGGGTTTTTAATCTTCTATAATCACCTCAAGGTTTCCAATCAACCTGTTCCTTTTTTCTAACCAGATATGCAAAGAACTAGACACTGTATAACACGATAGTTGGTGTTTTCCGAATTCCACCATGTCATACAGCTCCTTTGAGACAACTGCAAATCGCTTGTTACCATCAGAATTCCTTAATAAATTTTTACTATTAAAACCGATTTTAACGACGCTTTGCAGACAATGTAGATTAAAAAGGAACATTTTTTTAAAAAAATGTAGATTAAAATGTATTGAAGGTGCAATTCTATAAACTTGTCGCCCTCATCCCCCTCCCCCGTATCATATTGATCCTAATGATATTTGGTCACCGTAGTTTTAAATTAATTTTTAAAATCACTCTATAGGAATTGTCTACTTTATCGACATTGTCTACGTTGTCTACGGGTTGTCGACACGTCGACGTAGAAAACAATAGATGGCGCGTAAATGCCCATGTCTGACTTTTGACAGTTGAAATTTCTTCAATATAAATAAATGTGTTGCCTTTGCCAACTTTCCAAAAATAAAATGTTTCCTATATACGAAAAAAAAATCGGAAGACCAAGATTTCGTTGGGACGGCTATTTTCTTATAGCATTTAGTTTGGGACCTTGTTGGCCACCTCTGTGCGACAGTTGCTATTTGTTTGATTATTGGAATTTCCGCAATATATTTCCGTGTATTTTTATATATTCCGAGTTTGGTAAGCTCTGATTTTAGGATAAAAAATGTAAGCAGAAAAGTAATAACTTTGAAAGTTTCCTAAAGTTCTTGGTCATTTTCGAAAAGTTGAGTTTTGTACTTTTATAAATTTTTAAATTCAAAGTAGAACTTCAGGAAGTTTGCAAATTTTATGTTTCAATTTATTAAATATCGATAAACGATCAAAATGAATGCTGACATTTTGAAAAATGTTGTGAATTCTGGAAATCAAGTTTGGGTATATCTTATTTTTGTTACACAGTTTTACAGTCCCGAGTTCTAAACATTAAATTGATATATTGAATTTTGAAAATTAACTTAATTTTTTTTTGGTGCTAACTATCATATTGTCAACATCAAAAGATTGTTTCATTGGAATATAAAAAAATAATATTTTAAAAAACTTTTATTGAAATTTATTCATAGTTGGTTCTGCTTAGATTGAAAAAGGTTTTATGGTTTATTTTGAAGCTGCATAGGGAATAATCCTAACTATACAGCTGTAATTATCAATGTCTTAGTTGTATTTATTTATAGTAAAAGGCCAAGATATTTTTGAATGCACAAAATGCCAAACAATTTTCCATATTGTCTGCAAAAATATTGTAAGACCACATATCTTGCGGGTGGCAGTGGAACCCGCCTGGTATTGCTCAGCGGAACGCAAAAGTGCAATGAATTACAAATAAATTCTTCGAAAATTTCAAATCGTAATATGATATAAGAGTTATCATCACTAAACTTCAATGATCTTTACTTGACATTCATCAGCTTTCGATCATTTCGAAACAATTGCCTCCGAAATTAAAGGAGTTTCTTTCATCAAAGTTAGAAGAAAATTTGTTTAAAATACAAGAAATTTTGGAAGATAACAGAATACTTCGAATTGATGTTACGGCGTATTTAGAGAAGCAAAACCAGCACACAGAACACGATCAACTGTTTAGAAGCAATTCTGGATCAATAACAGCAAACATAAATTAACATAACAACATATTATAATCGTAGCAGATCTTTCAAACAGGAAACATGAAGCAGAGAGTGATGTATTCAAATCCATTATGTAGTTTACTTAGAAATTGGTGAAGAAATGCAAAACAATATTAAATCAGTAAAGCATTTTCAGCATTAAAAAAATAGTCAGTCAGCATTTCAAAAATAATTAGTCCAAAGTTGACTTTTGGGACAAAAAGAAACTAATGAAGAAGATGATTTTTGCAAAATCAAATTGGTTTCTATGACATGAATTATAGATACAGATAAATATGCTACTGGAGTGAATTGGGTGTTCGATATACTTCGTTTCCCAGCGTTCTATAATAAAAAAGTTTTATAAGTCCCATCGGGTTTTATAGAAATAAGGTCGCCCCTATCGCCCCCTTCTGGATCCACGCTTCCTTTATATTCATATTGTCAATATACGTGACGACATAAACGTATAACTTTAAAATTCTTTTTATTTAGTATACAAATGTTTTCATAACTTTGGAATTCAGTAGCAAATTCTGTATGCATAACTCGAGCTTTATTCAAACATATTTCTATTTTTCGGGACCCCTATTCGGAATACCATCGAAAAGTTTGAATCCCAATTTACGCAGTATCGGTTGATACGCACCCAAATAGACACGTCCAGCTTGTAGTAAAGAAAATATAGCGGCAGTAGCTGCGAGTGTACGCAATCGGATCGATTCGGCACTATTCTCAACAGCTTGGCATATTTTACGTAAGTGTCTTGGTGAAATGGTGGCGCACGGGTTGGTTGGTTGGTTGGCTTCGATTTTTGAACGAGTTGGATTTTTATAGCTTTTAACTATAAAAATTCAACTCGTGCAAAAATTGAAGCCAACCAACCAACCCGTGCGCCACCATTTCACTGTTTGGTCTCTTAAAAAGCTCGAAGCTTCGATCCGCTGTTTTCGACTAAAATTTTGTTCAGCGATGAAGCCAATTTCTGAGCTAATGGCTACGTGAATAAGCAAAATTGTCGTATTAAGGCTGAACAGCAACCTGAAGAGTTCCACTTACATCCAGAGAAAACAACGGTTTGGTATGGTTTATAAGCTGGTGCAATCATCCATTTTTTCAGGCCAGTTTTCTTCAAAAATGAGGACGGCCGGAACGTAACTGTGAATATAATAACGGACTATTTGTTGCCTGAAATTAAAGCGCGAGATCTCGATGACAATTTGTTCCAACAAGACGGCGCAACTTGCCATATACAACGCGTGAAACACATATTGGGAAGTCGATGGATGAAAAACTTATGGCTAATTGAAAAACATAAATTTTAAGGCAATTTTTCAATTCTGAATTTAAAATGTCAATTCAATTCAACCTAATTGTGAGTTTTCAAACTAATGATTCCTTATCGTAGATTGGATTTATAACCGAGTCATAAAATTTCGATGTCATATGTGAAATTTAAAATGTATAGACTATATAGACTAGTGACCAATTTATTTCCATAATGTAATTTCTTTTAAGTTATGTTACTTATGTTTTCGTTTCCTTTAAATTTGATTTTTATAGGAACGACATTTTCGATTGACTTGAAATCGAGAATATACGCTCGTATACGCTAGAAGGTTTGTGATGAGCACTGCAATAGTGTTATCTGCCGTCCACCCGAATGAGACCATTTGTAAAAGTGAGAAACTTTTCAATTTATTTGCCGAATGATGAAAACCTTTCTTTGTAACAATTGTTTACCATCGAAATCAGTCAGATTGAACAAAGTGAATAATCATTCACAATCCTTCAGCAAAGTCTTTGCTAGCCAGAGCTCTAGATATTCTGTCAATGTTCTTGTTGAGAGTATTGTGCAAGAATCTGGAAGCAAATGTGCATCACTCTGGTTAATCGATAGTAAACTATTTAAATACGACGTCTTTGCGAGACGAAAGTCATCATCTCATCAAAGTAGCAGGCTTCATAGCACGAGAGACCAAATCCGCTGGATTTTGTTTTGATTCAACATGATAATAATGATAACGTAAATTTTTGCAGTGCTACTATAGACTTGGGGCACAAAAATTTCATAAAGAACCGTCAGACGACTGTTAATATAGTCGTTGAATTGTATGGCTTTAGCACGCTGAGCAAGGCAATAGTTGGATGTTGGAATTTTATCAGCTGGTACATGTGTACCAAATTAGCCAAAGTGCTAAATTCTCATCGATGTATAATTTGTAGGCAGTGCGAATTAATTGGTTTTTACACAACCTCTTCTCCAAATAATCACTTAAATTGTTATTGGGTGAACGAATAAAAAGAAGTGTAACAATAAATCGACCAGCTTCATTTCGGGTGAATCACTCAAAAAATAATTCTTAATACATGGATGTTATGATAAACATTTTGGAGCCTTCTGTTTATGTTTCGAGTTTCCAAAACCTTTCGATACCGTCTTTGATGGTAAAAGTGGATGATGGCAAGAAAAATACTTCCGGAAGCTGAAGAGTTGCGGGAAACACGCCCATCTTCTATCCAACCTAGAACAGTATTGTTACGACACAGCAAGTTATCGTCTAACGTCACTGTTAGTAAATCAAAGTAAATTTTGGTCCCAAGAACCAGGCCCATTTGCTGGAATTGATCCAAGTTTATCAATACTGATGGAGAAATATGCATGATTGATGGCAGAACAAGTACCTCAATCTCAGTAGAGAAGCTCGTCACTATATAATGATTGTAGTTGTATATCCACTCGATGAATATTGTACAGATAAAGTACCAATTCCACTAATTTCTGCACTCACCTTTTCTAGTGGTCTTGAAATTTTGAAGCAAACGATTGGGTCATGAAGTTGATTTGATAGTCGGAACTTAATGTCCAATCGACATAAGCGTGGTATACTTATGTACGGCGTTAGACGATTTAAATTGCAGAGTGATGCAGATTTCTAACTACCTGAGGCCGAAGATTAACAATTGGATGTGCTACAGTGCTCAAATATAATAAAGAGTGATGCTTGTTTTGACAAACTTTGCATGAATCTGAAACACTAGGCTACAAATTGGCCAGGTTTGAGAGAATTGAAACACAGATTTTGTTTTGCCACTTGCTCGCGTCGATCATTCACTGACAGTTGGCAAAATACGATTTATTGTACAAAACATTATAGTAAATATTCTCAGCAATGTGATAAAAATAATTGTGAAATCGTTATTGACTTGATTGTGTAGAGCTTGGCGTAGCTGAAGATGAAGGTTTCACATGTGCTGGAGATGAAGAAGGAGTAGGCAACAGTTCTATAATTTCGTATATCGCGTTTTAAAAAATTCTGTTCTAAACTATACAATGAGTTCAGACCATTGCATTATATAGCCGAAATGTGGCCAACGTGATTTCAGGCAGTTCCGCGGATAATTTGGGTGCCATTCTATTTGGTCCTGGAAATACGCTGAAATTATAGTTGTTTAAGCATACATCTTCTATCGTCATGCGTGATTTGGTCTTTTGGTTTGGTCTCTTTTATAAACAGCAACACAGTTATTGGTAGTTTTAAAATGGGCCATATCACAATCAATTCGTTGTATATATAGAGGCTTTACAATTATTCAAATAATCGGGTACTAACCCTTTATTTAGCACAAATCAAAACCAACTCTCCAATAATTGCGCAGCAAAGGCAGCAAATTTAACGTTGAAGAATCGAAAAGATGAAGATTATAATATACACTACAGAATAATGATTCCACTGATTCGACCGCTGCGGAGAATGAAAATGAGATTTCCAATAGGTGAACACGTACAAGAACAAACACGTGCCTGAAGTTATTTTAATTAAATTTTTTATTTTATTGTGTTGATGGGTCTTCAGCGATGGTTGCAGCAGATGGGAGATTTAGTTGTCTTCAGTAACACGGATTAATAAGGTGTAATTTAACTCTAATTGACCATCTTACTTTATCCAAAAATCTAATTTCATTATAATTGCTCATGTCGTTGAAAACAACTCTTCTGTATAATTGCCTAAATGTTGATTTTATCTTATACAAAATTTTAAATTTTCCAAACGAATATGCCATGCAAGTTTGAAATTGTTTCTTTTGGGGGCCTAAAATTAAATTAAGTAATAAAATTTTCGTCATATAGGATCCCTCTCAGCGGAGTATGTAAACCGCTAGAGAGCGCGTCCTCAGGTGGCGAATAGAGGTGTGCTCATCGGTATCTACGGGTAGTGAAGGGTAGGGAGGAAATAAAATACTCCATGCGGACCAAACATAAAGGAAAATGCAACGGCAACAACGAAAGGAAATATTACCCCAGGGTGGTAATCCAGGTTTTAACTCGGAAATTCCACCCTCCTCGAAGAAGGCCGGTTCCATGGATTCTGGGGGGAACCAACTATTTCTAAAGGAAAGATCACGATCGGAGAACTTTACCGAAGAAAACCCCGTTACTAACCCTTTTGGAAAGAGTTTGACAAATTGACAAGATAACCAACAAGATACGGTAACGAATATGAAAAGGAAAATGTTGAACTACGCAGAAAGCTATGGGAATTTGAAAAGATCACAACTAAGCTAAGTAATGATCTCATGATACTTAAAAAAGAAAATGAGGAACTCAGAAAAGCTCTAACACCTGCTGTAACAGAAGAGAAATCAAGAATAGAAGAGCAGAACGTAGCTAAAAACGTAGCATTTGGCGAAAACGTAGCCATCGGCCAGAATGAATATATCACGGACTCAGATGAACTTAATTCTGAAGTGAATTGGGTGCTAAAAAAAGAAACAAGGAAAAAAGCGACTACTGAGCAAATCACCCTTTGTATCTCCAGAACAAATACAAGAAAAAAAGGAAATAAAAAATCAGAGTAAAAAGAGGCAACAACCCAAACCACCACCAGTCATTGTAAATAAGATTGAAAACTACAATGATATAAGAAAAACGATGGATTCAAACCAAATACAATACCAAACAACGATGCTCAGTAGTAGAGATCTTAAAGTCAATGTCCCAGACGAGGAGAACTATAGAAAACTGACCCTTCCACTTAATGAAAAGGGAAATACATGGTACTCTTATGAGGACAAAAGATCCAGGCCGATTAAAGTTGTGGCAAAAAAGCGAGAAGAAATAAAGGAGATTTACTTTCTAAACATTTGAAAATAAAAGATGTTACACAAATATTGAAGAGAAAGGATAAAACTCCGATATCATTGTTCATGTTAACTTTTGATAAAGATGAAGACATACAAAATATTTATCAAATAAGGTATATCCTCAACATGAAGGTGGAGATTGAAGCTTTACGAAAATCAAGATTGCTCCCGCAATGCAAAAAGTGGCAATCGGGCACACTCAAAGCTACTGCAATAGAGACCCAAGATGCGTTAAGTGCGCAGCTAAACATTCCTCCAAAGAATGTACAAAAACCAGAGAAACTCCGGCCAAGTGTGTAAATTGTGGAGAGTCACACCCCGAAAATTATAGAGGATGTATACTCGTAGTTGCCAGAGAGCTACAGAAGATGAGAAAAAATAATAACAACAAAAAGGACATGCCCAAAGGCAAATTAAAGGAGCCAAGAAATCAAAAAGAAAAGAAAGAAAACCTGCATATCAAAAAATTCAAGCTCCAGGTTTGTCATATGCTGAAGTTGCTAAAGGGGGAGCAGAATTGAATAACGATTTTGACCGGTATAGTGAAATGTTGCAAACAATTCTAATACCTGCTCCTCACTCATATTTTAGCATGAATCGACATTAGAATACTAGCATGGAATCCCAATGGGTTATTGCAACATCAGCAAGAATTGCAACTATTATTGGACATTCAAAAAATTGGTATCTGTCTCATATCCGAAAACCCACTTTACAAAACAATCATTTATAAAATTTAGAGGTATCAAGTATGCCATGCAATACACCCAGAAAATACAGCCAGAGGAGGAAGTGCGATAGCAATAAAAAGCAATATACAACATTATACGAAGAGAAAAAATATGAAACAAAAGAAATACAAGCAACTACCGTCAGCATTAAAAATAAAAATCAGTCATTAGCCGTAACGGCAATTTATTGCCCACCGCGATATAATCTTAAAAAATTACACTACGTAGACTTCCTGGAAAGCTTAGGCGATAAGTACATCATTGGCGGAGACTTCAATGCGAAACATACTCATTGGGGATCAAGAATAATCACTACTAGAGGTAAATAACTTCTTGGAGCAATGACAGATGTTGGATGTAATTGGCATTCTACTGCCAAACCGACATACTGGCCAACAGATAATAACAAAATACCTGATCTACTAGATTTCTTTATAACTAGAAAACTTCCAGCAACTTATGTTAAAATCGAAGAAGGGTATGATGCGAACTCCGATCACTCTTCAATATTACTTACTCTCAGTGAAAAAATAATCTCAAAAGAATGCAACCCGACTCTGACAAATAAATATACAGACTGAGAGGGATTCAAAGAAGAGCGGAATAGTAGAATAAAACTTAATGTACCGTTAAAAACAGAAGAACAACTAGATGAAGAAATCATATAAATTCATAAATGACGTACAACAGTCAGCATGGAATAATACGCCGGAGTTCAAAAGAAGATCAGTAGGTACAAATTACCCAAAAGAAATCAGGAAACTTGTCGCAGAAAAAACGAGAGCCAGGAAGAAATGGCAATACACCAGGATGGCTGCAGATAAAAATAAACTGAATAACCTGACACAGCGACTCAAGAGGGAAATCCAGTACATTAAAAATTATACAATCTTCGAGCATAAAGATATATAGAGAGAGTGTAAAACTTAAAATGTATGAAAAGAGAATAAGAAAATCGTACTACAACTTCTGTCAAAAAAAAATTTTTTTTTTTGTTATTTCATGTTTTGTGTTTGTGTGTTTTAACATTGAAATAAAATTCTAAATTATAAGTGAAAAATATAAGATGGCTAAATTAATTAAGTGTTGTGTGACAAATTGCTCCAATACGGAGCAAATTAATTCAAAAAAAAAACAATTATAAAAAGTGTTTAATTAACTTTTTTAGGTAAGTGTTAAGTGCATATTTTTTCAAAAATTTTCGATCGCAATTTAATTCACACGAATGAAAATTAAAAATAATTGTGCAGTTTTAAAGTGTATTTAATCCTTATTATGGCCACCCATTTTAGTTTAAATCAGTTTTAGTTTTCTATCAAAAAAATTAAAACTAAACTGTTTGTATACCAAAAATAGAACAAAATTACGCGGCCATTTTGCTTTTTTCGATGTTTATATAAAAACGTTCATAGCCGGCGAAACTATTTTTTTTTGTGTTTTTTTTTTTTCTGTTGTTAAAATGCGTGAAAATTTTTATTTTAATTTTTATTTTAAAACTTTTATTCTTCTCGTGTAAACGGGATATAAGATTAATCATCCCTTTAAAAAAATATTAAAATTAAATTATATTATCTATAATAAAATGGGTGGAATTATTTTCTACAAGTATATTGTAAAAAATATTTATCAATTTTGTATTGTGGACGTGGTACATAATTATGTACATTATACATATTCATAAATTTCTAAAAATCCAATTTTTTTTAACCATATGAAAAATTAAATAATTTTATGTACGACTATGGACATAAACAAAAAAAAAATGAGAGAAATGAAAAAAAAAAAATATGTTTTGAGTTTGACAGAAATTGTAGTACGCTCAAAATATATTATCCTACCCGGTTGGATACAATAAACTCATATCTACAGTCATTAACATATGAAAAGGATACTGAATATTCTTTGTGGAAGACAACCAAACGAATGAAAAGACCAATAACTCAAATACCACCCATAAGAACAAGCAATGGGAATTGGGCCAGAAGCAATGAAGAAAAGGTAAAAGCTTTTGCTGGCCATCTAGAATGTATTTTTCAACCTAATGAGGTACAAGAGAGAGAAGAATTCCAAGAAGTAGAGGAAACTATTGATCAAGAAATCGCTCTGACCACCCCTGCGGAATTGACTAATGAAATAAAAAAAAAATTAAATCCTAACAAAGCGCTAGGCTATGACCTGATAACAGGCAAAATCTTAAAACAGCTATCGAAGAAGGGCATTAAAAAAGTAACAACTCTAATCAATGCAGCTTTCAGGATGAAATATATACCAAATGTATGGAAGTTCGCGGAGGTGATTATGATACCTAAGCCTGGAAAACCACCAAACGAAATAACATCCCATAGACCGATTTCGTTACTGCCTATTATGTCAAAACTATTTGAAAGACTTCTCTTAAAAAGATTGAAACCAATAATTGAAGGGCAGGAATTAATCCCCACACATCAATCTGGATTTCGAGATAGACACTCTACAATTAATCAAATTCCTAGTAAGATCACTCGAAGAAAAAAAAATCTGCTCAGCAGTCTTCCTTGACGTGGCCCAGGCGTTTGATAAAGTTTTCTGCACAAACTCCAGAACATTCTACATTCACAATTCTGCCAAATATTAAAATCCTACATTACAGACACAAGGAAGTCTCTTAGGACCCATTCTATACTTATTATTCACAAGCGATATTCCATTATCTCAGAATACCACAATTGGCACATTTGCAGACGACACTGCTATTTCGGTAGTAGATGATACCATAGAAGGACAAAATTTATCGATGGACGAAGCAATGGCGTGTCAGGTTAAATGAAACAAAATCCGTACTAAACCGCAAGCAACATGGATATCGTTCAAAGATTCCAAAACAGAGTGCTAAGGGATTATGTAAATGCCCCCTAATACATACGTAATAGCGACCTCCACAGGGACCTTAGAGTGGAAACTGTCACCAGAGAAGCAAACAATGCTGCATGGAAGCATGAAGTGAGGCTCCAGAATCATCCGAACGTTGAGGCCAACCAACTACTCGACCACAGGGAAGCAGTGAGAAAACTGAAAAGAGTAAAACCTTTTGAGTTAGCACTATATAGTCAGCGTGAGGCAGTAACACCAGTAAATAGAACATAAGGAAAACCAATGGGGATACCTTAATTAAACACAATTTAGCAATTTAGGTGAAAAAAAAAAAATGTTGTTAGTCTATAGACCAGGTACATTGTAAAATTTTATGTGAATAAATAAGACTGTCAAAAAAAATAAATAAAAAATTGAAATAATAGATGTAAAAAAGCAAAAGATAAATTGAATGCATATTGTTTTGATTATGAAATTAAAAATTTTATATCGATAAATAAGATAGGAGGGTATTATTATTAGGAAGAACATAAGTATAGTATTTTGTATAAACTAATAGTACGGTAGAATTCCATCAATAGCGGCGCTTATATATGCTATAGATGCGCTATCACAATTTCTTAGTGTTGGCGATTCATTTTATCAAAACCAAATCTTTTACGTAGACCTAAATTAAAGCATTGAATTAGCTGCGGCATATCATTAATATTAATCAATTATACGTACTTTTCATTTCAATTCGATTTGGAAGAGAATTTAATTTATATATATTTTTATTCAATTTTGTTGTTGTCATTCTTATATTATTCGAAATGGATAAATTGAAATATCTTCATATTGAACTCATCAATTTAATTAATTATATATCATTAGTCATTTTCGTTTCCCGCAATCTCTATATTGTATAGGAGTACATATATACATATATACAACCAATAAAAATTTCACATTTTTCAAAGGTTAAATCCTTTTCGACATTATGTTATATACTTAAGTGTTTTTCGATGTGGGAGTTTATGGTTAAATCAAATTAGTTATAGATCACGATCAAATGTCATTGATTTTGTTTTTTCTACCTTCTATATATTTTATTACTGTGTCTCATCCCACATATATTTATATAAGTATATACTCGTATATGTATGTACATACGATATGCTTGTCAACTAATTAATTTGACTATGGTAAGAAAATAAAGATTATTTTTTGTAAATTGCATTGAGAAAAAAAATATGTTTGTGGTCTGGGCACGTTGATAACGTATATAATACTATTAATTTATTTAAACAACAATAACACTACAATACCTACCCCTATATATCATAGGTGTTATTTCTCTTCGTATTATCGTCGAGAAAAAAATAAAACAAACAATAATAAATCTGTTAAATTCTATAAGATAAGAATTTTAATTAGATTAGTTTATAGATAACTCAACAAAATTTTGAAGGTCGAAAATTTTCCCCAATATGCAAACTTAAATTTAAATTTATTCGATGTAATTTTTAAATTTTACAATAAAATTGAAAACTCAGATTTGTTCAGAAATAATCAGATATTTAATTTGATTTTGGAATAGAAGTTCTTTACAATTAGAATTATCATAGTTAAGGCCAATTACTATGATATATTGTGCCAACAATTTGATTTCAATATAACGTCCTAAAATTATAAAATCATTATTTATAGGACAAACTTCTTGCATCTGCAAAAACTGTCCTAACCCTAACCAAATTTGAATACAATGTGTAATTCTAAAAAAGTTGTTATTCGGTCATTAATCTTAAGGTATTCGATCATTATTTTATTGTGATATTGTTTAAGTTATACCAACTGTTTTGCAATCAGGGCGTAAAATTTAACTCAACTTTTATTCGACATATTTGAAAATATGCACTGGAATATTGTTCTTATAGTTTTAATGATAATGATCACTCTCGCGTATATTTTAGAGCAATGTCACGGACCGTGTGTGAATGGAAACATTTTTTATATGACTGTTTTTAGTATTGAAGTTTTATTGATTCGTTAGAACCATATGGGATAAGTAATTTCATTGTGAGAGCTATTTCAAAGATTGTCTGTTCTGTCATGACCCAAATTTTCAATCTCTCTTTTATCCAAGGGAATGTACCTGAGAAACTCAAATCGGCGACAATTATTCCTTTATTTAAAAGTGGTGACTTTAACCATAAAAGGGATTATTATTGCCCTCCAGGATTCCGTTAAGGAATGAGTTCCGAGTCAGCTTTGTTTGCATTTTTTAATAACATTTATAATAAGACTGAATAACGGTAATGTTTGTGCTGGGTTGTTTGTTAACCCTATATACTAATTCCCTTGAAATGGTGAATCACAAGCGTCTTTTATCTATACTTTCGGATTTCCAACTTATGTATAAAACAGAACGTTGAGAGTTAGGATTAATGAAACTTTTAGTCAGCTGAGAACTGTAAACGATGGTGTTTCGCAGGGTTTTAGGCCCTTTCTAGTTTTTAATTTATATACAAACTCGATTTTCTAAACTGTATAATTATTCTACTGGATTTTTGACTTTAGCTTATATTGATAAATCTTCAACCGCGATGTGGCTTCCAAGCTTTATTCTGATCTTCAAGTTTTACATTTATGGTATGATAAGTAATTTCTAATTCTTAGCACGAAAACTAAATGTACGTGTTTTTAAATTTCTCGCATTCCAACTACGTACAATAACTTAATAATATTTCATAGATTTACAAATTGCACTGCCAGTAATTGTCATTCGGACTGTATTAATATTGAGTTTGTTAATTGGTTTAAGTATCTTGGCATATATTTGGACACTTAACTTAGTTAGAAACTCCTTGTTACAAACTTAAAAGTATATACGCGTACTTCTAAAATTTTTTAGTGTTTTATTGGGAAAAAACCGAACCGCACCATCAGGGCCTTTATTTAACAATATTTTGCCGTTGTATATTTGTATATTTACAAGGTATTAAGAATTTTTTAAGCGAATCGGTCAACATAGTCAGTAATCGGTCAACGACTTAAGTACTTCGTATATGTGTCAACGAGAGATTTTTAGGACTAACTTCACATTCGTTCGATAACCTGAATTGTGACATCACACCTAATGAATTTCAGTAGCAATATTTCGTACTCATCTATCAACGTTTCACTCAAACATCGCCATCTATAATAACAAAATTAAAAAATGGAAATTGGTAATTCGAAATTGAAAATACGGATTATAAATTAGAATCTGAATTGAAATAGAATTTTAGAATTTGGAAAGTTTAAGATGAATATTTGTTATTGGGAAATAAAAATTCTAGTATCAAATTGGACATTCAAAATTTGAAATAGAAATCGCGAAAAATTGAAAATTAGATAATAGGAATTCGAAATTGGTAATTCATAGCTGAAAATTTGAAATCGGAATATGAATCATGATTCGAAATTTAAAGTAAGAAATCAAAAATGAAAATGGAAATTCGAAATTGGAGATTTTCCTTAGTTAAATATAAATGGTAAATTTTAAACTGCAAATCGAAATCCAAAATATTTAAACGGAAATTTTAAATTGGGAATTGGAATTTCTAAATTCGAAATTGAAAGTTCGAAGAAAGAAATTGGAAACAAACTTACAAACTTATTTATCATGGGTGATTTTAACATTTATTTTTCAGAAAAACAATTTAATGCTCGATAGACTTTGAGTTTTATTCACGGAACATCGCTTAGCAAATATGTTTAAACCAATTCCAGACTTAACAGTTAACTGTATTGATAGTGATTTACATAGATTTGATCAAAGATATTCTCCGGAAGTTTCTTATAGAATATTGGGCTTAGACATTTCTGACCATATCGATTATAAATCAATGAAGCTGGAGCCATGGATCTCTGATGGTTAACTGAGACTAATACGCAAAAGGAACAAAATTTGGCTTCCTGCGAGAAATCATTCTGACAACATAACAACTCCCACGGATGTTGGGTATTTCAGTTAATCTATACAAATTGACGAACTAAAATAAAATGTATTTAAGTAATAAAATGGTCATTGAAGTAATAATAACCCAGATCTAGTAGAAATTAAAGAAATTGTAAATCAGAAAGGGTGTTTACTTTCTGAGCCTAAGCAAATGCAGCCAATGAATTTAATGAGTACTTTATGAGCGTTTGTGACTCAAATGGCACTTCTCGCTGAAAAATACCAAATAACCATTCAACATTAATTATGACTACATGAACAGTGATGTTTTTTTCGGAGATTTCTTCAAACGCGAAATGTATCTCATCATTCTTTCGCTAAAAAATAAATCAAGACCTAGTTTGAACGTTATTTCTAATAATGTTATAAAAAAATGGTTTGTTTTCTAGTTGATGTCTTATATTTTATTTTTAATCTAGGTCTGGAAAGCGGAATTTTTCCTGTATCATTAAAAAGAGCTTAAGTCGTTCCTATTTTTAAAAAGAATGATAGAACTAGCCTCAATAAGGTTCGTCCAATTTCACTCCTTTCTGTTTTCCTAAAATTAAAAAAAAAAGAAAAGATTTTCTCGCTCCTGTTGAATAGAGTTATTATTAAGTTACTAATCCCTATAAAGGATTAAAGTATCTGATCTCTTTGTAAATCTCACAAAAAATCATTGACAGAGTAAAACATGGTACGCTTTTAAAAAACTCTATTTGAGTTTAAATGAATGTTGTTCATTTTAATGTTTTTGTGTAATCTTTTGTCACTATATAACTTATTTTAAATAAAAAACTTTTATTTTTGATTTTATAGTTTAATTCTTCCTTATTGTGACAATTTTTATTTTTGATTTTTTCGGTAAATCGATTTCGACTTGCGTCTTCCTCAGTACCTTGTTAACTATTAAATATTCTTAAAAATTACTGTGCTTATATAGTGTTAGTATTTTATTTTTCTATGATCAGGTTGTATATTTTGTTTGGCTTTGTGTTTATTTTGTCATTCATAAGTTTGTCGTTGTCTTTGTTTTTATATATTTCAAGTTCTTCTAATCTATTTAGCATCTGTCCTTTCCTAGTTTTATGTAAAAAATTTAAGTTTGTTTTGTAATCTGTATAGTTGTGTTTTTCCTGTTTTATGTGTTGGGCGTAATTTGATTTTGGTTCGGTTTTTTGTATGTCAGTGATGTGCTCTTTGAATCGGGTTGTAAATGATCTACCTGTTTGTCCTATGTAAAATTTGGTGCAATTGTCACATGTTAATTTGTATACTCCTGTGTCTATTTGTCGATTTTTGTTTCTATTTTTCAGTTTTTGTCCCAGTTTGTTGTTGTTTTTGTTTGCTGTTTTGTATCCAAATCTATTAAGTGTTTTTCGTATTAATCTGCTAGTACTTTTGTTGTATTCTACGCTTATGTAGTTTTCATTTAGGTTGTTGTCTTCAGGTATTAATGTCGTCATTGTTTGTTGATGTATTTTTGTTCTTTGTTTATTGTTTATTTTATCTATTAATGTTGTCTTGTATCCGTTTCTGTTTGCTATGTATTTTATGGTGTTTAGTTCTATTTCGTAGTCTTCTTTTGTCATTGGTACTCTATTTAGTCTGTTGATCATGTGGTTGTATGCTGATAATTTGTGTTCGTGTGGATGGTGTGATTCATTATGTATTGTATGGTTAGTTTGTGTTGGTTTTCTGTATATTTTAAAGTTGTGTTTTGAATTTTTGTTTGTGATAGTTAAGTCTAGAAAGTTAATTTTGTTGTCGGTTTCTGTTTCTATTGTGAATCTTATGTTGGGATGTCTACTGTTTATGTATTGGTGTAGTTTTTCTAGCTGTCTTTTTGTGCCTTTGAATAATAAAATTATGTCGTCGACGTATCTGTACCAATATACTATGTCTTTTTTGTATGGGTTTGTTTCGTTCATTATATGACTATTTTCAAAATTGTTTAAATACATTTCTGCTAATGTTCCTGAAAGTGGGCTTCCCATTGGTAATCCTTTTGTTTGTTTGTAAAATTGGTTATGTTCGAAGTAATTTTGTTTTGTAATTTCTGTTATTAAATCTATTATTTCCTTTATGTCTATTGTTCTAAGTCCGTTTTTCTCTAGTAAGTTTCTTGTTATTTCTATTGTTTCGTCTATTGGTATGTTCGTATACATGTTGGTTATGTCGAATGATGTCATTTTTGCGTTGTGTGGAATATTGACTAATTTTATCTTATCTATTAATTCTATGTTATTTATTAATGAGTAATTATTTTCTACTTTAATGTGTTGTTTCAGCAATTTGTTGATGTGTTTTGCTATTTTGTATGCTGGAGCCGTGGTGAAATTAATCAATGGTCTTATTGGTGTATCTGGTTTATGTATTTTGGGTAATCCTGTTATACTGGGTGCATCTGGTTTTATAGCTTTGCTGTATCTTTGCGTTGATTACATGTTTAATTTTGATGTTGTATTCCAAGGTTGGGTCCGATTTTAATTTCATTATTTCGTTGTTTTTTATGTATTCATTGATTCTATCATGATATTCTTCTGTTTTCATAATAACTATTGTGTTGCCTTTATCTGCTTTTGTGATTATGGCGTTTCCTTGTTGTAGTTTTTTCTCTATGTTGTTGATAATTTTTGAGTCTGGTGATTGGGTTTTTGTATGCATTTTTTGTTTTGTTTTTTTGTATATAGTGACAAAAGATTACACAAAAACATTAAAATGAACAACATTCATTTAAACTCAATTAGTGAACAACCAAGTGATATTGTGTACAACTATTACCATTCATTATTAAAATTACGTGTAAATAAAATAAACCTGAGATTCAATAGAACATGTAAACGAATAAAAGTGATTCCAAAGTATATCAAAGTGAAAATCAATGACAAATCAAAAAGTGCTCAGTTAGTTAGACAGAAAGCCCAACAAATGTGGTTAAACAAAGTGATTCAAGAATTATATACAAAAATAAACAATCTTACAATAAAAACATACAATGCTCAATTAAAAATATCAAAACACCATCATCCAATAGAATACAATGAAATAATAAACACAGTGAATACAAAAGTTAAAAAAGTAATAAATAAAAAAACATACACAATAAACAAAAAGTTAAAAAGTTTAAAACTAACACAATCAGCACAACAAAGTAACAACATTGACACTCCTACAACAACACATTTGTTCAACACCAGATTTGAAAATTTCACTGAGATAGAATTCAATAACAAAGAAAAACAACTATTAGATAAAGGATTAAAACACAACATTCAACCAACAAACAACAAGAAAAACTTCAATAAACATCTATTATATCACATTAAACATGTAATCAACGCCTCAATCAACATATTAAACGATAAAACTATAAGATACAGCAAAGCTATAAAACCAGATGCACCCAGTATAACAGGATTACCCAAAATACATAAACCAGATACACCAATAAGACCATTGATAAATTTCACCACGGCTCCAGCATACAAAATAGCAAAACACATCAACAAATTGCTGAAACAACACATTAAAGTAGAAAATAATTACTCATTAATAAATAACATAGAATTAATAGATAAGATAAAATTAGTCAATATTCCACACAACGCAAAAATGACATCATTCGACATAACCAACATGTATACGAACATACCAATAGACGAAACAATAGAAATAACAAGAAACTTACTAGAGAAAAACGGACTTAGAACAATAGACATAAAGGAAATAATAGATTTAATAACAGAAATTACAAAACAAAATTACTTCGAACATAACCAATTTTACAAACAAACAAAAGGATTACCAATGGGAAGCCCACTTTCAGGAACATTAGCAGAAATGTATTTAAACAATTTTGAAAATAGTCATATAATGAACGAAACAAACCCATACAAAAAAGACATAGTATATTGGTACAGATACGTCGACGACATAATTTTATTATTCAAAGGCACAAAAAGACAGCTAGAAAAACTACACCAATACATAAACAGTAGACATCCCAACATAAGATTCACAATAGAAACAGAAACCGACAACAAAATTAACTTTCTAGACTTAACTATCACAAACAAAAATTCAAAACACAACTTTAAAATATACAGAAAACCAACACAAACTAACCATACAATACATAATGAATCACACCATCCACACGAACACAAATTATCAGCATACAACCACATGATCAACAGACTAAATAGAGTACCAATGACAAAAGAAGACTACGAAATAGAACTAAACACCATAAAATACATAGCAAACAGAAACGGATACAAGACAACATTAATAGATAAAATAAACAATAAACAAAGAACAAAAATACATCAACAAACAATGACGACATTAATACCTGAAGACAACAACCTAAATGAAAAATACATAAGCGTAGAATACAACAAAAGTACTAGCAGATTAATACGAAAAACACTTAATAGATTTGGATACAAAACAGCAAACAAAAACAACAACAAACTGGGACAAAAACTGAAAAATAGAAACAAAAATCGACAAATAGACACAGGAGTATACAAATTAACATGTGACAATTGCACCAAATTTTACATAGGACAAACAGGTAGATCATTTACAACCCGATTCAAAGAGCACATCACTGACATACAAAAAACCGAACCAAAATCAAATTACGCCCAACACATAAAACAGGAAAAACACAACTATACAGATTACAAAACAAACTTAAATTTTTTACATAAAACTAGGAAAGGACAGATGCTAAATAGATTAGAAGAACTTGAAATATATAAAAACAAAGACAACGACAAACTTATGAATGACAAAATAAACACAAAGCCAAACAAAATATACAACCTGATCATAGAAAAATAAAATACTAACACTATATAAGCACAGTAATTTTTAAGAATATTTAATAGTTAACAAGGTACTGAGGAAGACGCAAGTCGAAATCGATTTACCGAAAAAATCAAAAATAAAAATTGTCACAATAAGGAAGAATTAAACTATAAAATCAAAAATAAAAGTTTTTTATTTAAAATAAAACTCTATTGTTGTGGCTTCGGAGGTACAACCAAACAACAACAAGTACTTGAATGGATGAGCCTAAGTAGTAGGAGTAAATCATCAATTAAGCATTGAATTATTAAGTAATATGGGGGTTCCACAAGGTTCTGTTTTACGGCCTTTACTATTTTTAGTATATGTAAATGGTATTTCCAACAGCAATTTCATAGCTGTTACTCATGATTTTTCATTTACATAAATATGCTAGTCTTAGTTTACAAGACAACATCACTAAAATAGACCATCTTGTCTGTATGTGGATAAAAGTTCATAATTTTGTATTAACCCAGAAATTGAAATTATTTCCTTTTAGGGAGATTCAATCAGTGTACCAGACATCATATAATTCTTTCAAATGCAACCGTAACATAAAATGTTCTCCAAATGATTGCTTTTTAGTAAATTCAATCAATGTATTTCGATACCTTAGTATTTTGATAGATAGAGATTTAAATTGGGAAGCGCACATTCAAGCATTAAAAACTAAACTTTTATTGGGCACTATAGGAAATACTATATGATTGTCCTCAATATTTTCTTAGAATCATATATTTTACCTTACTGGCTCAATTTTGCAATATGGTTTATCATGTTGGGTTGGTGCATGTGTTAGTTTCAAACCATCATTTTCAGGGATGGGCAATTACGCGTCATCTAATATTTTCTACGTCGCCGCGTCGACAATACGTAGACAATGTCGACAACGTAAAAAATAACTAGTGATTTAGTACATTCATTGTCTTATATAGTTTAAAGTCAATACTATAACTTTATGTCTTTCTAACCATGATCAGGATTTCGGATAAACAAGTCTTACAGTTTATATTTAGCATAAATCGTAGTTTATAATTCAAAATCCTCGATGATCTCTATACTGGTTTTGTAAAATTTGGCAAATTTATACAAGAAATAGATTATTAGAAATAATTTTAAAATTGACCCAAAAAACTATTACATATAATATTTATAATACATGTATAAAAAATAACTTATGTAGCTAACTAACTAAAAAGTATATCTATTTTCATTCTACTTGCGTTGGGAACTAATTTGAAAAAATGCTTTTGCATTTACATTTTTCGTAAAAAACGTGAAATTAACCTAGGTGGTCGACGTTGTTTTAATTGTCGACGTTACCAACAAATATCGTCGAGTAATCTACGCAATACTTTACGTGTCGACAACCGAGTAGATTACTTGGCGTAGTCTACCTCGCCCATCCCTGATCATTTTCACCTTCGTGTCGGATATTTCGAAATCTACGTTAAAAGTGGAAATAATTTTGTTACACATGCAGAGTATATTCTTAGAACTAAAAATCAATTTGAAAAAGATGTACCGTAAATTTTTTAGGGTATCGATTCAACAATAATTTTTAACAATTTAGATTTTCCAAAACCCCTAAAAATTGACTTCATGCAACTAAAGATTTCGACTATCATTTTTCATCTATAATTTAATTTAATTCAAATATGTATATAATAAATTTATAAATATTAAATAAAAATTTACAGGGTTTTATGATTATTTTAGTAAAGTTTGTTATCAATTTGAATTTTTTTTTAGCTCGCAATTTTAAATTGAACGTTTGGCTTCGGATAAATTTTGTATTAACTTTTGTTTTGAAATTTTTGTTAACTAAAGATTGTATTTTTCTAAATACAATTTATTTATTTTTTAGCATTCAAAAAGTAATGCCAATTGGATCAGAATTTCTTGAAGTGTAAGCAGAAAAGAATTATTTCATTGTACAGTAATCAAATTTATAAACAATTCAAATAGGTGCGTTTTTTTTTATTAACATTCAAATAATTTATATAAAAGATTTAAGATAACATAATATAATTCTATCAAGTATTTAAAATAAGTTATATTCCATAAAATTTACAAAATTATATAACTTTTTAAATAATGGTGTACACACTTTTCTTGAACTGATAATTTTTTTTGTTTTATTTCATCAGGTACTTTATTATACAACTTAGGGCCTTTATAAAGAAAATACGTTTTCTTCCATTCTCATTTGTAATATTGAAAACTTTACGGTTTTTCGTGTAGCGTGTATGTTGTTTATGATTATTTGAAATTACATTCAAATTGCCCAAACTAAGTCTGCAGTAAAACCTTTAAGGCCACCAAGAAGATTGCATTGCAGATCGCTGAGTCTTTATAAATATCTGTAAAACTCCAACACTGTTTGAACCAACACATGTATATATATGTAATAATATCGATTATTTTAATTTCATTTCTATGTATATGCGAGCATGACAAAAATCCATAAACATCAAAAATGAACGTACATACATACATATATAGAAAATATGTTTACATACATAATTATTTTCCAAGCCTTCGAGTATCTGCAATTTCAATTAATTTTGTATATGTTACTTATAAATGAAAAGATAATAATTTGTATGTCCAAAACCAAAATATTTAATAGATCACGTTTTACATTTTAATTCTTGTAGTTTTAAAAAGCATATTTTTGTATGGAAACTGAATATTAAATTATTCGTTTATGTATATGTATATATAGAAAATACCAATTTTTCAATTTAGAGTTTTTAACAGACTACGACAAAAATGTTAACTAAATTGACTTAAATTATTTCACATATGTGTAGTCATCAGTTAAAATTAATAAATCAATATTATTGTCGTCGCACACATAAAATACATTTAACAATCCGTATTATTCGTTCCATGGCTATGATTTATATTTTAAAATAAAGTCGATTTATTATTATTTTCATCTTATCACATTTCTTATGTTATTTGTACAAAAAAAAAATCAATGTTACGATAATAACATCAAATGCTATAATATACTCCCAAAACCATATAATCTTGAAATTTCTATTAATGTTGTTTTCCGATTTAAAGCACAGATATACGGATGTTGGACGGGAATTTTAACTGCATCGATTGGCGCAGGTTCCGTTTTAACGTTCTTATTTTTAAAACATGATAAATTTTCAGAATCATAATTCTATCTCACACTTATGCTTAAATGTTAGACTAAACTATATTGAATTTTAATAATTTTAGTATTTAATTAAATTTTATAAAGTTCAAATTTAAATGAAATTACATTTTAAAAAATTCTCAGTTAAAAATTATTAAAATCAACCATGTCTATTAAGAAACTCGGTTGGAAAATTTCCACTGGAAAAATTCCATTCCATTGGAGTTGTTAAATTTGCAATTCTGTATCTTGTTGGACTGGAAATTTCTGTTGGATCATTTTTTTTTGTAGTATTGTCAGATTAAAATTTTTTTTAAAGTTAAAACTACCGCTGATTACTGTTAAATAGAGAAACAAGGTTGCGTTTCGTATATAAGAGATTCATTCAAGCCAGCAAATCGAAAACTTTCTGTTGTTGTAGTTTATTTGTTATTTTCGACATAAACTTTTGGTATTAAAAACGATTAATAAAATTTTAAATAAAACAACCGAATTTATATTTTCCAAACAAGTACGTAATTCCTGTCGAGTTTATTATACGAGAATGTATGTATCAACCTCAAATTTAAAAACTACGCTTTTACAATTTTTGCCGTTTTTTAAAACTTCCTAAATAAATGCAGATGTGGGTTGGTTAAGTCTATATATTGTAATAAAAGAACTAAAATACCAACTATTGTTTCATAACGAATTCATCGAGAAATGATTTAAATATCATTACTTCCTGCTGGTAATATTTCTAAACAAACTTTGATTTTAATTTAAATTTGTTAAAAAATCTGTACATTTTAAAAAAATAATATTTTGCTTTATTACGAGTATTAACATACACAAAATAAAAATTTGGCTTAGAATCATCAGTTTTTGTTCAATCATTGAGTTGCATGCTCGAAGTAGAGTTATGTGAGATACGAGGTTGTATTTATTTATTTTTCATTCATCTAATTGATTACAGGTGTATTCAAATAGGAACAAACGTTTTAAATATCATTACTTCCTGCTTGTAATTTTTATAAACCATCTTTAATAATAATAACAGTGTTAAAGGCCATTACTGGCCCCTTACTGAATCAACAATCTGGCTCCAACGGTTTCGATCCTGAGCTTGGTCTTCATACTGTCTTAGACAATCTGAAGACGCCAAGTCGTTCTCTACATCGTGGAGCCATCGTCGCCTGCAACGACCTCTGCGCCTACCATATGGTGGCTCTCCTTTCAGAGATCGCTGCACAATTCGTTCCGGATCAGCACGCAGAACGTGATCGAGTCAGCGTACTCGCTGAGATCTAACTTCATGTACAATATCGGGGATCTTCATCAGATCTCTGATCTCGAAATTGTACAGAACTCGGTATGTACCATCTATTTCGCGTTTAGGGCCGTAAATCACACGCATGATTCTTCTCTCAAATGTAAGGAGCCATCTCTCGTACTCATCCGTCAGCGCCCAACTTTCACATCCAAACATAACCATCTTTGATTTTAATTAAAATTTGTTAAAAAATATGTACATTTCAAAAATACAATATTTCGCTTTATTAGAATATTAACATACACGAAATAAAAAATTGGCTTAAAATCATCAGTTTTTGCTCAATCATTGAGTTGCATGCTCGAAATAGAGTTATGTGAGACACGCGGTTGTATTTATTAATTTTTTTTGCATCTAATAGATTACAGGAGCATGTAAATATGAACAAACGTTTTAAATATCATAACTTCCTGCTTGTAATTTTTATAAACCATCTTTGATTTTAATTAAAATTTGTTAAAATATATGTACATTTAAAAAAAATAATATTTAGCTTTATTACAAATATTAACATACACAAAATAAAAAATTGGCTTAAAATCATCAGTTTTTGCTCAATCATTGAGTTGCATGCTCGAAATAGAGTTATGTGAGACACGCGGTTGTATTTATTTATTTTTTATGCATCTAATAGATTACCGGAGCAAGCAAATAGGAACAAACGTTTATAATGTCATTACTTCCTGCTTGTAATTTTTATAAACCAGCTTTGATTTTAATTAAAATTTGTTAAAAAATATGTACATTTTAAAAAAATAATATTTCGCTTTATTACGAATATTAACATACACGAAATATTAAATTGGCTTAAAATCATCAGTTTTTGCTCAATCATTGAGTTGCATGCTCGAAATAGAGTTATGTGAGACACGCGGTTGTGTTTATTAATTTTTTCATGCATCTAATAGATTACAGGAGCATGTAAATATGAACAAACGTTTTAAATATCATTACTTCCTGCTTGTAATTTTTATAAACCATATTTAATTTTAATTAAAATTTGTTAAAAAATTTGTACATTTAAAAAATATAATATTTAGCTTTATTACGAATATTAACATACACGAATTAAAAAATTGGCTTAAAATCATCAGTTTTTGCTCAATCATTGAGTTGCCTGCTCGAAATAGAGTTATGTGAGATACGCGGTTGTATTTATTTATTTTTCATGCATCTAATAGATTACAGGAGCATGCAAATAGGAACAAACGTTTTAAATATCATTACTTTTTGCTTGTAATTTTTATAAACCATCTTTGATTTTAATTAAAATTTGTTAAAAAATATATACATTTAAAAAATATTATATTTAGCTTTATTACGAATATTAACATACACGAATTAAAAAATTGGCTTAAAATCATCAGTTTTTGCTCAATCATTGAGTTGCATGCTCGAAATAGAGTTATGTGAGACACGCGGTTGTATTTATTTATTTTTTATGCATCTAATAGATTACCGGAGCAAGCAAATAGGAACAAACGTTTATAATGTCATTACTTCCTGCTTGTAATTTTTATAAACCAGCTTTGATTTTAATTAAAATTTGTTAAAAAATATGTACATTTTAAAAAAATAATATTTCGCTTTATTACGAATATTAACATACACGAAATATTAAATTGGCTTAAAATCATCAGTTTTTGCTCAATCATTGAGTTGCATGCTCGAAATAGAGTTATGTGAGACACGCGGTTGTGTTTATTAATTTTTTCATGCATCTAATAGATTACAGGAGCATGTAAATATGAACAAACGTTTTAAATATCATTACTTCCTGCTTGTAATTTTTATAAACCATATTTAATTTTAATTAAAATTTGTTAAAAAATTTGTACATTTACAAAATATAATATTTAGCTTTATTACGAATATTAACATACACGAATTAAAAAACTGGCTTAAAATCATCAGTTTTTGCTCAATCATTGAGTTGCCTGCTCGAAATAGAGTTATGTGAGATACGCGGTTGTATTTATTTATTTTTCATGCATCTAATAGATTACAGGAGCATGCAAATAGGAACAAACGTTTTAAATATCATTACTTTTTGCTTGTAATTTTTATAAACCATCTTTGATTTTAATTAAAATTTGTTAAAAAATATGTACATTTGAAAAATATAATATTTCGCTTTATTACGAGTATTAACATACACGAATTAAAAAATTGGCTTAAAATCATCAGTTTTTGCTCAATCATTGAGTTGCATGCTCGAAATAGAGTTATGTGAGATACGCGGTTGTATTTATTTATTTTTCATGCCTATAATAGATTACAGGAGCATGCAAATAGGAACAAACGTTTTAAATATCATTACTTCCTGCTTGTAATTTTTATAAACCAACTTTCATTTTAAATTAAATTTGTTAAAAAATTTGTACATTTAAAAAATATAAAATTCCGGTTTATTACGAGTATTAACATACACAAAATATTAAATTGGCTTAAAATCATCAGTTTTTACTCAATCATTGAGTTGCATGCTCGAAATAGAGTTATGTGAGATACGCGGTTGTATTTATTTATTTTTCATGCATCTAATAAATTACAGGAGTATTCAAATAGGAACAAGCGTTTTAAATATCATTACTTCCTGCTTGTAATTTTTATAAACCAACTTTCATTTTAAATTAAATTTGTTAAAAAATTTGTACATTTAAAAAAAATAATATTGCGGTTTATTACGAGTATTAACATACACGAAATATTAAATTGGCTTAAAATCATCAGTTTTTACTCAATCATTGAGTTGCATGCTCGAAATAGAGTTATGTGAGACACGCGGTTGTATTTATTTATTTTTCATTCATCTAATTGATTACAGGTGTATTCAAATAGGAACAAGTGTTTTAAATATCATTACTTCCTGCTTGTAATTTTTATAAACCAACTTTGATTTTAAATTAAAGTTGTTAAAAAATTTGTACATTTAAAAAATATAATATTGCGGTTTATTACGAGTATTAACATACACGAAATATTAAATTGGCTTAAAATCATCAGTTTTTGCTCAATCATTGAGTTGGATGCTCGAAATAGAGTTATGTGAGATACGCGGTTGTATTTATTAATTTTTCATGCCTCTAATAGATTACAGGAGCATGCAAATAGGAACAAACGTTTTAAATATCATTACTTCCTGCTTGTAATTTAATCTTGAAATTTCTATTAATGTTGTTTTCCGATTTAAAGCACAGATATACGGATGTTGGACGGGAATTTTAACTGCATCGATTGGCGCAGGTTCCGTTTTAACGTTCTTATTTTTAAAACATGATAAATTTTCAGAATCATAATTCTATCTCACACTTATGCTTAAATGTTAGACTAAACAATATTGAATTTTAATAATTTTAGTATTTAATTAAATTTTATAAAGTTCAAATTTAAATGAAATTACATTTTAAAAAATTCTCAGTTAAAAATTATTAAAATCAACCATGTCTATTAAGAAACTCGGTTGGAAAATTTCCACTGGAAAAATTCCATTCCATTGGAGTTGTTAAATTTGCAATTCTGTATCTTGTTGGACAGGAAATTTCTGTTGGATCATTTTTTTTTGTAGTATTGTCAGATTAACATTTTTTTTTAAGTTAAAACTACCGCTGATTACTGTTAAATAGAGAAACAAGGTTGCGTTTCGTATATAAGAGATTCATTCTTCGCCAGCAAATCGAAAACTTTCTGTTGTTGTAGTTTATTTGTTATTTTCGACATAAACTTTTGGTATTAAAAACGATTAATAAAATTTTAAATAAAACAACCGAATTTATATTTTCCAAACAAGTACGTAATTCCTGTCGAGTTTATTATACGAGAATGTATGTATCAACCTCAAATTTAAAAACTACGCTTTTACAATTTTTGCCGTTTTTTAAAACTTCCTAAATAAATGCAGATGTGGGTTGGTTAAGTCTATATATTGTAATAAAAGAACTAAAATACCAACTATTGTTTCACAACGAATTCATCGAGAAATGATTTAAATATCATTACTTCCTGCTGGTAATATTTCTAAACAAACTTTGATTTTAATTTAAATTTGTTAAAAAATCTGTACATTTTAAAAAAATAATATTTTGCTTTATTACGAGTATTAACATACACAAAATAAAAATTTGGCTTAGAATCATCAGTTTTTGTTCAATCATTGAGTTGCATGCTCGAAGTAGAGTTATGTGAGATACGAGGTTGTATTTATTTATTTTTCATTCATCTAATTGATTACAGGTGTATTCAAATAGGAACAAACGTTTTAAATATCATTACTTCCTGCTTGTAATTTTTATAAACCATCTTTAATAATAATAACAGTGTTAAAGGCCATTACTGGCCCCTTACTGAATCAACAATCTGGCTCCAACGGTTTCGATCCTGAGCTTGGTCTTCATACTGTCTTAGACAATCTGAAGACGCCAAGTCGTTCTCTACATCGTGGAGCCATCGTCGCCTGCAACGACCTCTGCGCCTACCATATGGTGGCTCTCCTTTCAGAGATCGCTGCACAATTCGTTCCGGATCAGCACGCAGAACGTGACCGAGTCAGCGTACTCGCTGAGATCTAACTTCATGTACAATATCGGGGATCTTCATCAGATCTCTGATCTCGAAATTGTACAGAGCTCGGTATGTACCATCTATTTCGCGTTTAGGGCCGTAAATCACACGCATGATTCTTCTCTCAAATGTAAGGAGCCATCTCTCGTACTCATCCGTCAGCGCCCAACTTTCACATCCAAACATAACCATCTTTGATTTTAATTAAAATTTGTTAAAAAATATGTACATTTCAAACATACAATATTTCGCTTTATTAGAATATTAACATACACGAAATAAAAAATTGGCTTAAAATCATCAGTTTTTGCTCAATCATTGAGTTGCATGCTCGAAATAGAGTTATGTGAGACACGCGGTTGTATTTATTAATTTTTTTTGAATCTAATAGATTACAGGAGCATGTAAATATGAACAAACGTTTTAAATATCATAACTTCCTGCTTGTAATTTTTATAAACCATCTTTGATTTTAATTAAAATTTGTTAAAATATATGTACATTTTAAAAAAATAATATTTAGCTTTATTACAAATATTAACATACACAAAATAAAAAATTGGCTTAAAATCATCAGTTTTTGCTCAATCATTGAGTTGCATGCTCGAAATAGAGTTATGTGAGACACGCGGTTGTATTTATTTATTTTTTATGCATCTAATAGATTACCGGAGCAAGCAAATAGGAACAAACGTTTATAATGTCATTACTTCCTGCTTGTAATTTTTATAAACCAGCTTTGATTTTAATTAAAATTTGTTAAAAAATATGTACATTTTAAAAAAATAATATTTCGCTTTATTACGAATATTAACATACACGAAATATTAAATTGGCTTAAAATCATCAGTTTTTGCTCAATCATTGAGTTGCATGCTCGAAATAGAGTTATGTGAGACACGCGGTTGTGTTTATTAATTTTTTCATGCATCTAATAGATTACAGGAGCATGTAAATATGAACAAACGTTTTAAATATCATTACTTCCTGCTTGTAATTTTTATAAACCATATTTAATTTTAATTAAAATTTGTTAAAAAATATATACATTTAAAAAATATTATATTTAGCTTTATTACGAATATTAACATACACGAATTAAAAAATTGGCTTAAAATCATCAGTTTTTGCTCAATCATTGAGTTGCATGCTCGAAATAGAGTTATGTGAGATACGCGGTTGTATTTATTTATTTTTCATGCCTATAATAGATTACAGGAGCATGCAAATAGGAACAAACGTTTTAAATATCATTACTTCCTGCTTGTAATTTTTATAAACCATCTTTAATTTTAATTAAAATTTGTTAAAAAATATATACATTTGAAAAATATAATATTTAGCTTTATTACAAATATTAACATACACGAAATATTAAATTGGCTTAAAATCATGAGTTTTTGCTCAATCATTGAGTTGCATGCTCGAAATAGAATTATGTGAGATACGCGGTTGTATTTATTTATTTTTCATGCATCTAATAGATTACAGGAGTATTCAAATAGGAACAAGCATTTTAAATATCATTACTTCCTGCTTGTAATTTTTATAAACCGTCTTTGATTTTAATTAAAATTTGTTAAAAAATTTGTACATTTAAAAAACATTATATTGCGGTTTATTACGCGTGTTAACAAACACGAAATATTAAATTGGCTTAAAATCATCAGTTTTTACTCAATCATTGAGTTGCATGCTCGAAATAGAGTTATGTGAGATACGCGGTTGTATTTATTTATTTTTCATGCATCTAATAGATTACAGGAGTATTCAAATAGGAACAAGCGTTTTAAATATCATTACTTCCTGCTTGTAATTTTTATAAACCAACTTTGATTTTAAATTAAAGTTGTTAAAAAATTTGTACATTTAAAAAATATAATATTGCGGTTTATTACGAGTATTAACATACACGAAATATTAAATTGGCTTAAAATCATCAGTTTTTGCTCAATCATTGAGTTGCATGCTCGAAATAGAGTTATGTGAGATACGCGGTTGTATTTATTAATTTTTCATGCCTCTAATAGATTACAGGAGCATGCAAATAGGAACAAACGTTTTAAATATCATTACTTCCTGCTTGTAATTTTTATAAACCATCTTTGATTTTAATTAAAATTTGTTAAAAAATATGTACATTTGAAAGATATAATATTTCGCTTTATTACGAGTATTAACATACACGAAATAAAAAATTGGCTTAAAATCATCAGTTTTTACTCAATCATTGAGTAGCATGCTCGAAATAGAGTTATGTGAGACACGCGGTTGTATTTATTTATTTTTCATTCATCTAATTGATTACAAGTGTATTCAAATAGGAACAAGCGTTTTAAATATCATTACTTCCTGCTTGTAATTTTTATAAACCAACTTTGATTTTAAATTAAATTTGTTAAAAAATTTGTACATTTAAAAAAAATAATATTGCGGTTTATTACGAGTATTAACATACACGAAATATTAAATTGGCTTAAAATCATCAGTTTTTGCTCAATCATTGAGTTGCATGCTCGAAATAGAGTTATGTGAGATACGCGGTTGTATTTATTTATTTTTGATGCATCTAATAGATTACAGGTGTATTCAAATAGGAAGAAGCGTTTTAAATATCATTACTTCCTGCTTGTAATTTTTATAAACCAACTTTGATTTTAAATTAAATTTGTTAAAAAATTTGTACATTTAAAAAAAATAATATTGCGGTTTATTACGAGTATTAACATACACGAAATATTAAATTGGCTTAAAATCATCAGTTTTTGCTCAATCATTGAGTTGCATGCTCGAAATAGAATTATGTGAGATACGCGGTTGTATTTATTTATTTTTCATGCATCTAATAGATTACAGGAGTATTCAAATAGGAACAAGCATTTTAAATATCATTACTTCCTGCTTGTAATTTTTATAAACCGTCTTTGATTTTAATTAAAATTTGTTAAAAAATTTGTACATTTAAAAAACATTATATTGCGGTTTATTACGCGTGTTAACAAACACGAAATATTAAATTGGCTTAAAATCATCAGTTTTTACTCAATCATTGAGTTGCATGCTCGAAATAGAGTTATGTGAGATACGCGGTTGTATTTATTTATTTTTCATGCATCTAATAGATTACAGGAGTATTCAAATAGGAACAAGCGTTTTAAATATCATTACTTCCTGCTTGTAATTTTTATAAACCAACTTTGATTTTAAATTAAATTTGTTAAAAAATTTGTACATTTAAAAAAAATAATATTGCGGTTTATTACGAGTATTAACATACACGAAATATTAAATTGGCTTAAAATCATCAGTTTTTACTCAATCATTGAGTTGCATGCTCGAAATAGAGTTATGTGAGATACGCGGTTGTATTTATTTATTTTTCATGCATCTAATAGATTACAGGAGTATTCAAATAGGAACAAGCGTTTTAAATATCATTACTTCCTGCTTGTAATTTTTATAAACCAACTTTCATTTTAAATTAAATTTGTTAAAAAATTTGTACATTTAAAAAATATAATATTGCGGTTTATTACGAGTATTAACATACACGAAATATTAAATTGGCTTAAGATTAGATAGATTACAGGAGTATTCAAATAGGAACAAGCGTTTTAAATATCATTACTTCCTGCTTGTAATTTTTATAAACCAACTTTGATTTTAAATTAAAGTTGTTAAAAAATTTGTACATTTAAAAAATATAATATTGCGGTTTATTACGAGTATTAACATACACGAAATATTAAATTGGCTTAAAATCATCAGTTTTTGCTCAATCATTGAGTTGCATGCTCGAAATAGAGTTATGTGAGATACGCGGTTGTATTTATTTATTTTTCATGCATCTAATAGATTACAGGAGTATTCAAATAGGAACAAGCGTTTTAAATATCATTACTTCCTGCTTGTAATTTTTATAAACCAACTTTGATTTTAAATTAAATTTGTTAAAAAATTTGTACATTTAAAAAAAATAATATTGCGGTTTATTACGAGTATTAACATACACGAAATATTAAATTGGCTTAAAATCATCAGTTTTTACTCAATCATTGAGTTGCATGCTCGAAATAGAGTTATGTGAGATACGCGGTTGTATTTATTTATTTTTCATGCATCTAATAGATTACAGGAGTATTCAAATAGGAACAAGCGTTTTAAATATCATTACTTCCTGCTTGTAATTTTTATAAACCAACTTTCATTTTAAATTAAATTTGTTAAAAAATTTGTACATTTAAAAAATATAATATTGCGGTTTATTACGAGTATTAACATACACGAAATATTAAATTGGCTTAAAATCATCAGTTTTTACTCAATCATTGAGTTGCATGCTCGAAATAGAGTTATGTGAGATACGCGGTTGTATTTATTTATTTTTCATGCATCTAATAGATTACAGGAGTATTCAAATAGGAACAAGCGTTTTAAATATCATTACTTCCTGCTTGTAATTTTTATAAACCAACTTTCATTTTAAATTAAATTTGTTAAAAAATTTGTACATTTAAAAAAAATAATATTGCGGTTTATTACGAGTATTAACATACACGAAATATTAAATTGGCTTAAAATCATCAGTTTTTACTCAATCATTGAGTTGCATGCTCGAAATAGAGTTATGTGAGATACGCGGTTGTATTTATTAATTTTTCATGCCTCTAATAGATTACAGGAGCATGCAAATAGGAACAAACGTTTTAAATATCATTACTTCCTGCTTGTAATTTAATCTTGAAATTTCTATTAATGTTGTTTTCCGATTTAAAGCACAGATATACGGATGTTGGACGGGAATTTTAACTGCATCGATTGGCGCAGGTTCCGTTTTAACGTTCTTATTTTTAAAACATGATAAATTTTCAGAATCATAATTCTATCCCACACTTATGCTTAAATGTTAGACTAAACAATATTGAATTTTAATAATTTTAGTATTTAATTAAATTTTATAAAGTTCAAATTTAAATGAAATTACATTTTAAAAAATTCTCAGTTAAAAATTATTAAAATCAACCATGTCTATTAAGAAACTAGGTTGGAAAATTTCCACTGGAAAAATTCCATTCCATTGGAGTTGTTAAATTTGCAATTCTGTATCTTGTTGGACAGGAAATTTCTGTTGGATCATTTTTTTTTGTAGTATTGTCAGATTAAAATTTTTTTTTAAGTTAAAACTACCGCTGATTACTGTTAAATAGAGAAACAAGGTTGCGTTTCGTATATAAGAGATTCATTCTTCGCCAGCAAATCGAAAACTTTCTGTTGTTGTAGTTTATTTGTTATTTTCGACATAAACTTTTGGTATTAAAAACGATTAATAAAATTTTAAATAAAACAACCGAATTTATATTTTCCAAACAAGTACGTAATTCCTGTCGAGTTTATTATACGAGAATGTATGTATCAACCTCAAATTTAAAAACTACGCTTTTACAATTTTTGCCGTTTTTTAAAACTTCCTAAATAAATGCAGATGTGGGTTGGTTAAGTCTATATATTGTAATAAAAGAACTAAAATACCAACTATTGTTTCATAACGAATTCATCGAGAAATGATTTAAATATCATTACTTCCTGCTGGTAATATTTCTAAACAAACTTTGATTTTAATTTAAATTTGTTAAAAAATCTGTACATTTTAAAAAAATAATATTTCGCTTTATTACGAATATTAACATACACGAAATATTAAATTGGCTTAAAATCATCAGTTTTTGCTCAATCATTGAGTTGCATGCTCGAAATAGAGTTATGTGAGACACGCGGTGGTGTTTATTAATTTTTTCATGCATCTAATAGATTACAGGAGCATGTAAATATGAACAAACGTTTTAAATATCATTACTTCCTGCTTGTAATTTTTATAAACCATATTTAATTTTAATTAAAATTTGTTAAAAAATTTGTACATTTAAAAAATATTATATTTAGCTTTATTACGAATATTAACATACACAAATTAAAAAATTGGTTTAAAATCATCAGTTTTTGCTCAATCATTGAGTTGCATGCTCGAAATAGAGTTATGTGAGATACGCGGTTGTATTTATTTATTTTTCATGCCTATAATAGATTACAGGAGCATGCAAATAGGAACAAACGTTTTAAATATCATTACTTCCTGCTTGTAATTTTTATAAACCATCTTTGATTTTAATTAAAATTTGTTAAAAAATATATACATTTCAAAAATACAATATTTCGCTTTATTACGAATATTAACATACACGAAATAAAAAATTGGCTTAAAATCATCAGTTTTTGCTCAATCATTGAGTTGCATGCTCGAAATAGAGTTATGTGAGACACGCGGTTGTATTTATTAATTTTTTTTGCATCTAATAGATTACAGGAGCATGTAAATATGAACAAACGTTTTAAATATCATTACTTCCTGCTTGTAATTTTTATAAACCATCTTTGATTTTAATTAAAATTTGTTAAAATATATGTACATTTAAAAAAAATAATATTTAGCTTTATTACAAATATTAACATACACAAAATAAAAAATTGGCTTAAAATCATCAGTTTTTGCTCAATCATTGAGTTGCATGCTCGAAATAGAGTTATGTGAGACACGCGGTTGTATTTATTTATTTTTTATGCATCTAATAGATTACCGGAGCAAGCAAATAGGAACAAACGTTTATAATGTCATTACTTCCTGCTTGTAATTTTTATAAACCAGCTTTGATTTTAATTAAAATTTGTTAAAAAATATGTACATTTTAAAAAAATAATATTTCGCTTTATTACGAATATTAACATACACGAAATATTAAATTGGCTTAAAATCATCAGTTTTTGCTCAATCATTGAGTTGCATGCTCGAAATAGAGTTATGTGAGACACGCGGTTGTGTTTATTAATTTTTTCATGCATCTAATAGATTACAGGAGCATGTAAATATGAACAAACGTTTTAAATATCATTACTTCCTGCTTGTAATTTTTATAAACCATATTTAATTTTAATTAAAATTTGTTAAAAAATTTGTACATTTAAAAAATATTATATTTAGCTTTATTACGAATATTAACATACACGAATTAAAAAATTGGCTTAAAATCATCAGTTTTTGCTCAATCATTGAGTTGCATGCTCGAAATAGAGTTATGTGAGATACGCGGTTGTATTTATTTATTTTTCATGCATCTAATAGATTACAGGAGTATTCAAATAGGAACAAGCGTTTTAAATATCATTACTTCCTGCTTGTAATTTTTATAAACCAACTTTGATTTTAAATTAAAGTTGTTAAAAAATTTGTACATTTAAAAAATATAATATTGCGGTTTATTACGAGTATTAACATACACGAAATATTAAATTGGCTTAAAATCATCAGTTTTTGCTCAATCATTGAGTTGCATGCTCGAAATAGAGTTATGTGAGATACGCGGTTGTATTTATTAATTTTTCATGCCTCTAATAGATTACAGGAGCATGCAAATAGGAACAAACGTTTTAAATATCATTACTTCCTGCTTGTAATTTTTATAAACCATCTTTGATTTTAATTAAAATTTGTTAAAAAATATGTACATTTGAAAAATATAATATTTCGCTTTATTACGAGTATTAACATACACGAAATAAAAAATTGGCTTAAAATCATCAGTTTTTACTCAATCATTGAGTAGCATGCTCGAAATAGAGTTATGTGAGACACGCGGTTGTATTTATTTATTTTTCATTCATCTAATTGATTACAAGTGTATTCAAATAGGAACAAGCGTTTTAAATATCATTACTTCCTGCTTGTAATTTTTATAAACCAACTTTGATTTTAAATTAAATTTGTTAAAAAATTTGTACATTTAAAAAAAATAATATTGCGGTTTATTACGAGTATTAACATACACGAAATATTAAATTGGCTTAAAATCATCAGTTTTTGCTCAATCATTGAGTTGCATGCTTGAAATAGAGTTATGTGAGATACGCGGTTGTATTTATTTATTTTTCATGCATCTAATAGATTACAGGAGTATTCAAATAGGGACAAGCGTTTTAAATATCATTACTTCCTGCTTGTAATTTTTATAAACCGTCTTTTATTTTAATTAAAATTTGTTAAAAAAACTGTACATTTAAAAAACATTATATTGCGGTTTATTTCGCGTATTAACAAACAGGAAATATTAAATTGGCTTAAAATCATCAGTTTTTGCTCAATCATTGAGTTGCATGCTCGAAATAGAGTTATGTGAGACACGAGGTTGTATTTATTTATTTTTCATTCATCTAATTGATTACGCGTTACGTTAACAATCATTGAGTTGCATGCTCGAAATAGAGTTATGTGAGACACGCGGTTGTATTTATTTATTTTTCATTCATCTAATTGATTACAGGTGTATTCAAATAGGAACAAGTGTTTTAAATATCATTACTTCCTGCTTGTAATTTTTATAAACCAACTTTGATTTTAAATTAAATTTGTTAAAAAATTTGTACATTTAAAAAAAATAATATTGCGGTTTATTACGAGTATTAACATACACGAAATATTAAATTGGCTTAAAATCATCAGTTTTTACTCAATCATTGAGTTGCATGCTCGAAATAGAGTTATGTGAGACACGCGGTTGTATTTATTTATTTTTCATTCATCTAATTGATTTCAGGTGTATTCAAATAGGAACAAGTGTTTTAAATATCATTACTTCCTGCTTGTAATTTTTATAAACCAACTTTGATTTTAAATTAAATTGGTTAAAAAATTTGTACATTTAAAAAAAATAATATTGCGGTTTATTACGAATATTAACATACACGAAATATTAAATTGGCTTAAAATCATCAGTTTTTACTCAATCATTGAGTTGCATGCTCGAAATAGAGTTATGTGAGACACGCGGTTGTATTTATTTATTTTTCATTCATCTAATTGATTACAGGAGTATTCAAATAGGAACAAGCGTTTTAAATATCATTACTTCCTGCTTGTAATTTTTATAAACCGTCTTTGATTTTAATTAAAATTTGTTAAAAAATTTGTACATTTAAAAAACATTATATTGCGGTTTATTACGCGTATTAACAAACACGAAATATTAAATTGGCTTAAAATCATCAGTTTTTACTCAATCATTGAGTTGCATGCTCGAAATAGAGTTATGTGAGACACGCGGTTGTATTTATTTATTTTTCATTCATCTAATTGATTACAAGTGTATTCAAATAGGAACAAGCGTTTAAAATATCATTACTTCCTGCTTGTAATTTTTATAAACCGTCTTTGATTTTAATTAAAATTTGTTAAAAAATTTGTACATTTAAAAAACATTATATTGCGGTTTATTACGCGTATTAACAAACAGGAAATATTAAATTGGCTTAAAATCATCAGTTTTTGCTCAATCATTGAGTTGCATGCTCGAAATAGAGTTATGTGAGACACGCGGTTGTATTTATTTATTTTTCATTCATCTAATTGATTACAGGTGTATTCAAATAGGAACAAGTGTTTTAAATATCATTACTTCCTGCTTGTAATTTTTATAAACCAACTTTGATTTTAAATTAAATTGGTTAAAAAATTTATACATTTAAAAAAAATAATATTGCGGTTTATTACGAGTATTAACATACACGAAATTTTAAATTAGCTTAAAATCATCAGTTTTTGCTCAATCATTGAGTTGCATGCTCGAAATAGAGTTATGTGAGATACGCGGTTGTATTTATTTATTTTTCATGCATCTAATAGATTACAGGAGTATTCAAATAGGAACAAGCGTTTTAAATATCATTACTTCCTGCTTGTAATTTTTATAAACCATCTTTGATTTTAATTAAAATTTGTTAAAAAATATGTACATTTAAAAAATATATTATTTCGCTTTATTACGAATATTAACATACACGAATTAAAAAATTGGCTTAAAATCATCAGTTTTTACTCAATCATTGAGTTGCATGCTCGAAATAGAGTTATGTGAGACACGCGGTTGTATTTATTTATTTTTCATTCATCTAATTGATTACAAGTGTATTCAAATAGGAACAAGTGTTTTAAATATCATTACTTCCTGCTTGTAATTTTTATAAACCATCTTTGATTTTAATTAAAATTTGTTAAAAAATATGTACATTTAAAAAATATATTATTTCGCTTTATTACGAATATTAACATACACGAAATAAAAAATTGGCTTAAAATCATCAGTTTTTACTCAATCATTGAGTTGCATGCTCGAAATAGAGTTATGTGAGACACGCGGTTGTATTTATTTATTTTTCATTCATCTAATTGATTACAAGTGTATTCAAATAGGAACAAGTGTTTTAAATATCATTACTTCCTGCTTGTAATTTTTATAAACCAACTTTGATTTTAAATTAAATTTGTTAAAAAATTTGTACATTTAAAAAAAATAATATTGCGGTTTATTACGAGTATTAACATACACGAAATATTAAATTGGCTTAAAATCATCAGTTTTTGCTCAATCATTGAGTTGCACGTTCGAAATAGAGTAGATGTGAGATACGCGGTTGTATTTATTTATTTTTCATGCATCTAATAGATTACAGGAGTATTCAAATAGGAACAAGCGTTTTAAATATCATTACTTCCTCCTTGTAATTTTTATAAACCAACTTTGATTTTAAATTAAATTTGTTAAAAAATTTGTACATTTAAAAAAAATAATATTGCGGTTTATTACGAGTATTAACATACACGAAATATTAAATTGGCTTAAAATCATCAGTTTTTACTCAATCATTGAGTTGCATGCTCGAAATAGAGTTATGTGAGACACGCGGTTGTATTTATTTATTTTTCATTCATCTAATTGATTACAGGAGTATTCAAATAGGAACAAGTGTTTTAAATATCATTACTTCCTGCTTGTAATTTTTATAAACCAACTTTGATTTTAATTAAAATTTGTTAAAAAATTTGTACATTTAAAAAAAATAATATTGCGGTTTATTACGAGTATTAACATACACGAAATATTAAATTGGCTTAAAATCATCAGTTTTTACTCAATCATTGAGTTGCATGCTCGAAATAGAGTTATTAGAGATACGCGGTTGTATTTTTTTTTTTTTCATGCATCTAATAGATTACAGGAGTATTCAAATAGGAACAAGTGTTTTAAATATCATTACTTCCTGCTTGTAATTTTTATAAACCAACTTTGATTTTAAATTAAATTGGTTAAAAAATTTGTACATTAAAAAAAAATAATATTGCGGTTTATTACGCGTATTAACAAACACGAAATATTAAATTGGCTTAAAATCATCAGTTTTTACTCAATCATTGAGTTGCATGCTCGAAATAGAGTTATGTGAGATACGCGGTTGTATTTATTTCTTTTTCATGCCTCTAATAGATTACAGGAGTATTCAAATAGGAACAAACGTTTTAAATATCATTACTTCCTCCTTGTAATTTTTATAAACCAACTTTGATTTTAAATTAAATTTGTTAAAAAATTTGTACTAATATTGCGGTTTATTACGAGTATTAACATACACGAAATATTAAATTGGCTTAAAATCATCAATTTTTACTCAATCATTGAGTTGCATGCTCGAAATAGAGATATGTGAGACACGCGGTTGTATTTATTTATTTTTCATGCCTCTAATAGAGTACAGGAGCATGCAAATAGGAACAAACGTTTTAAATATCATTACTTCCTGCTTGTAATTTTTATAAACCATCTTTGATTTTAATTAAAATTTGTTAAAAAATATATACATTTAAAAAATATAAATAATATTTAGCTTTATTCCGAATATTAACATACACGAATTAAAAAATTGGCTTAAAATCATCAGTTTTTGCTCAATCATTGAGTTGCATGCTCGAAATAGAGTTATGTGAGACACGCGGTTGTATTTATTTATTTTTCATGCCTCTAATAGATTACAGGAGCATGCAAATAGGAACAAACGTTTTAAATATCATTACTACCTGCTTGTAATTTTTATAAACCATCTGCGATTTTAATTAAAATTTGTTAAAAAATATATACATTAAAAAAATATAAATAATATTTAGCTTTATTCCGAATATTAACATACACGAAATAAAAAATTGGCTTAAAATCATCAGTTTTTGCTCAATCATTGAGTTGCATGCTCGAAATAGAGTTATGTGAGACACGCGGTTGTATTTATTTATTTTTTATGCATCTTATAGATTACAGGAGCCTGCAAATAGGAAAGAGAGTATTAAAAATCATTACTTCCTGCTTGTAATTTTTATAAACCATCTTTAATTTTAATTAAAATTTGTTAAAAAATATATACATTTGAAAAATATAATATTTAGCTTTATTACAAATATTAACATACACGAAATATTAAATTGGCTTAAAATCATGAGTTTTTGCTCAATCATTGAGTTGCATGCTCGAAATAGAATTATGTGAGATACGCGGTTGTATTTATTTATTTTTCATGCTCTAATAGATTACAGGAGCATGCAAATAGGAACAAACGTTTTAAATATCATTACTTCCTGCTTGTAATTTTTATAAACCATATTTAATTTTAATTAAAATTTGTTAAAAAATATATACATTTAAAAAATATTATATTTAGCTTTATTACGAATATTAACATACACGAATTAAAAAATTGGCTTAAAATCATCAGTTTTTGCTCAATCATTGAGTTGCATGCTCGAAATAGAGTTATGTGAGATACGCGGTTGTATTTATTTATTTTTCATGCCTATAATAGATTACAGGAGCATGCAAATAGGAACAAACGTTTTAAATATCATTACTTCCTGCTTGTAATTTTTATAAACCATATTTAATTTTAATTAAAATTTGTTAAAAAATATATACATTTAAAAAATATTATATTTAGCTTTATTACGAATATTAACATACACGAATTAAAAAATTGGCTTAAAATCATCAGTTTTTGCTCAATCATTGAGTTGCATGCTCGAAATAGAGTTATGTGAGATACGCGGTTGTATTTATTTATTTTTCATGCCTATAATAGATTACAGGAGCATGCAAATAGGAACAAGCATTTTAAATATCATTACTTCCTGCTTGTAATTTTTATAAACCGTCTTTGATTTTAATTAAAATTTGTTAAAAAATTTGTACATTTAAAAAACATTATATTGCGGTTTATTACGCGTGTTAACAAACACGAAATATTAAATTGGCTTAAAATCATGAGTTTTTGCTCAATCATTGAGTTGCATGCTCGAAATAGAATTATGTGAGATACGCGGTTGTATTTATTTATTTTTCATGCATCTAATAGATTACAGGAGTATTCAAATAGGAACAAGCATTTTAAATATCATTACTTCCTGCTTGTAATTTTTATAAACCGTCTTTGATTTTAATTAAAATTTGTTAAAAAATTTGTACATTTAAAAAACATTATATTGCGGTTTATTACGCGTGTTAACAAACACGAAATATTAAATTGGCTTAAAATCATCAGTTTTTACTCAATCATTGAGTTGCATGCTCGAAATAGAGTTATGTGAGATACGCGGTTGTATTTATTTATTTTTCATGCATCTAATAGATTACAGGAGTATTCAAATAGGAACAAGCGTTTTAAATATCATTACTTCCTGCTTGTAATTTTTATAAACCAACTTTGATTTTAAATTAAAGTTGTTAAAAAATTTGTACATTTAAAAAATATAATATTGCGGTTTATTACGAGTATTAACATACACGAAATATTAAATTGGCTTAAAATCATCAGTTTTTGCTCAATCATTGAGTTGCATGCTCGAAATAGAGTTATGTGAGATACGCGGTTGTATTTATTAATTTTTCATGCCTCTAATAGATTACAGGAGCATGCAAATAGGAACAAACGTTTTAAATATCATTACTTCCTGCTTGTAATTTTTATAAACCATCTTTGATTTTAATTAAAATTTGTTAAAAAATATGTACATTTGAAAAATATAATATTTCGCTTTATTACGAGTATTAACATACACGAAATAAAAAATTGGCTTAAAATCATCAGTTTTTACTCAATCATTGAGTAGCATGCTCGAAATAGAGTTATGTGAGACACGCGGTTGTATTTATTTATTTTTCATTCATCTAATTGATTACAAGTGTATTCAAATAGGAACAAGCGTTTTAAATATCATTACTTCCTGCTTGTAATTTTTATAAACCAACTTTGATTTTAAATTAAATTTGTTAAAAAATTTGTACATTTAAAAAAAATAATATTGCGGTTTATTACGAGTATTAACATACACGAAATATTAAATTGGCTTAAAATCATCAGTTTTTGCTCAATCATTGAGTTGCATGCTCGAAATAGAGTTATGTGAGATACGCGGTTGTATTTATTTATTTTTGATGCATCTAATAGATTACAGGTGTATTCAAATAGGAAGAAGCGTTTTAAATATCATTACTTCCTGCTTGTAATTTTTATAAACCAACTTTGATTTTAAATTAAATTTGTTAAAAAATTTGTACATTTAAAAAAAATAATATTGCGGTTTATTACGAGTATTAACATACACGAAATATTAAATTGGCTTAAAATCATCAGTTTTTGCTCAATCATTGAGTTGCATGCTCGAAATAGAATTATGTGAGATACGCGGTTGTATTTATTTATTTTTCATGCATCTAATAGATTACAGGAGTATTCAAATAGGAACAAGCATTTTAAATATCATTACTTCCTGCTTGTAATTTTTATAAACCGTCTTTGATTTTAATTAAAATTTGTTAAAAAATTTGTACATTTAAAAAACATTATATTGCGGTTTATTACGCGTGTTAACAAACACGAAATATTAAATTGGCTTAAAATCATCAGTTTTTACTCAATCATTGAGTTGCATGCTCGAAATAGAGTTATGTGAGATACGCGGTTGTATTTATTTATTTTTCATGCATCTAATAGATTACAGGAGTATTCAAATAGGAACAAGCGTTTTAAATATCATTACTTCCTGCTTGTAATTTTTATAAACCAACTTTGATTTTAAATTAAATTTGTTAAAAAATTTGTACATTTAAAAAAAATAATATTGCGGTTTATTACGAGTATTAACATACACGAAATATTAAATTGGCTTAAAATCATCAGTTTTTACTCAATCATTGAGTTGCATGCTCGAAATAGAGTTATGTGAGATACGCGGTTGTATTTATTTATTTTTCATGCATCTAATAGATTACAGGAGTATTCAAATAGGAACAAGCGTTTTAAATATCATTACTTCCTGCTTGTAATTTTTATAAACCAACTTTCATTTTAAATTAAATTTGTTAAAAAATTTGTACATTTAAAAAATATAATATTGCGGTTTATTACGAGTATTAACATACACGAAATATTAAATTGGCTTAAAATCATCAGTTTTTACTCAATCATTGAGTTGCATGCTCGAAATAGAGTTATGTGAGATACGCGGTTGTATTTATTTATTTTTCATGCATCTAATAGATTACAGGAGTATTCAAATAGGAACAAGCGTTTTAAATATCATTACTTCCTGCTTGTAATTTTTATAAACCAACTTTCATTTTAAATTAAATTTGTTAAAAAATTTGTACATTTAAAAAAAATAATATTGCGGTTTATTACGAGTATTAACATACACGAAATATTAAATTGGCTTAAAATCATCAGTTTTTACTCAATCATTGAGTTGCATGCTCGAAATAGAGTTATGTGAGATACGCGGTTGTATTTATTAATTTTTCATGCCTCTAATAGATTACAGGAGCATGCAAATAGGAACAAACGTTTTAAATATCATTACTTCCTGCTTGTAATTTAATCTTGAAATTTCTATTAATGTTGTTTTCCGATTTAAAGCACAGATATACGGATGTTGGACGGGAATTTTAACTGCATCGATTGGCGCAGGTTCCGTTTTAACGTTCTTATTTTTAAAACATGATAAATTTTCAGAATCATAATTCTATCCCACACTTATGCTTAAATGTTAGACTAAACAATATTGAATTTTAATAATTTTAGTATTTAATTAAATTTTATAAAGTTCAAATTTAAATGAAATTACATTTTAAAAAATTCTCAGTTAAAAATTATTAAAATCAACCATGTCTATTAAGAAACTAGGTTGGAAAATTTCCACTGGAAAAATTCCATTCCATTGGAGTTGTTAAATTTGCAATTCTGTATCTTGTTGGACAGGAAATTTCTGTTGGATCATTTTTTTTTGTAGTATTGTCAGATTAAAATTTTTTTTTAAGTTAAAACTACCGCTGATTACTGTTAAATAGAGAAACAAGGTTGCGTTTCGTATATAAGAGATTCATTCTTCGCCAGCAAATCGAAAACTTTCTGTTGTTGTAGTTTATTTGTTATTTTCGACATAAACTTTTGGTATTAAAAACGATTAATAAAATTTTAAATAAAACAACCGAATTTATATTTTCCAAACAAGTACGTAATTCCTGTCGAGTTTATTATACGAGAATGTATGTATCAACCTCAAATTTAAAAACTACGCTTTTACAATTTTTGCCGTTTTTTAAAACTTCCTAAATAAATGCAGATGTGGGTTGGTTAAGTCTATATATTGTAATAAAAGAACTAAAATACCAACTATTGTTTCATAACGAATTCATCGAGAAATGATTTAAATATCATTACTTCCTGCTGGTAATATTTCTAAACAAACTTTGATTTTAATTTAAATTTGTTAAAAAATCTGTACATTTTAAAAAAATAATATTTCGCTTTATTACGAATATTAACATACACGAAATATTAAATTGGCTTAAAATCATCAGTTTTTGCTCAATCATTGAGTTGCATGCTCGAAATAGAGTTATGTGAGACACGCGGTTGTGTTTATTAATTTTTTCATGCATCTAATAGATTACAGGAGCATGTAAATATGAACAAACGTTTTAAATATCATTACTTCCTGCTTGTAATTTTTATAAACCATATTTAATTTTAATTAAAATTTGTTAAAAAATTTGTACATTTAAAAAATATTATATTTAGCTTTATTACGAATATTAACATACACGAATTAAAAAATTGGCTTAGAATCATCAGTTTTTGCTCAATCATTGAGTTGCATGCTCGAAATAGAGTTATGTGAGATACGCGGTTGTATTTATTTATTTTTCATGCCTATAATAGATTACAGGAGCATGCAAATAGGAACAAACGTTTTAAATATCATTACTTCCTGCTTGTAATTTTTATAAACCATCTTTGATTTTAATTAAAATTTGTTAAAAAATATATACATTTCAAAAATACAATATTTCGCTTTATTACGAATATTAACATACACGAAATAAAAAATTGGCTTAAAATCATCAGTTTTTGCTCAATCATTGAGTTGCATGCTCGAAATAGAGTTATGTGAGACACGCGGTTGTATTTATTAATTTTTTTTGCATCTAATAGATTACAGGAGCATGTAAATATGAACAAACGTTTTAAATATCATTACTTCCTGCTTGTAATTTTTATAAACCATCTTTGATTTTAATTAAAATTTGTTAAAATATATGTACATTTAAAAAAAATAATATTTAGCTTTATTACAAATATTAACATACACAAAATAAAAAATTGGCTTAAAATCATCAGTTTTTGCTCAATCATTGAGTTGCATGCTCGAAATAGAGTTATGTGAGACACGCGGTTGTATTTATTTATTTTTTATGCATCTAATAGATTACCGGAGCAAGCAAATAGGAACAAACGTTTATAATGTCATTACTTCCTGCTTGTAATTTTTATAAACCAGCTTTGATTTTAATTAAAATTTGTTAAAAAATATGTACATTTTAAAAAAATAATATTTCGCTTTATTACGAATATTAACATACACGAAATATTAAATTGGCTTAAAATCATCAGTTTTTGCTCAATCATTGAGTTGCATGCTCGAAATAGAGTTATGTGAGACACGCGGTTGTGTTTATTAATTTTTTCATGCATCTAATAGATTACAGGAGCATGTAAATATGAACAAACGTTTTAAATATCATTACTTCCTGCTTGTAATTTTTATAAACCATATTTAATTTTAATTAAAATTTGTTAAAAAATTTGTACATTTAAAAAATATTATATTTAGCTTTATTACGAATATTAACATACACGAATTAAAAAATTGGCTTAAAATCATCAGTTTTTGCTCAATCATTGAGTTGCATGCTCGAAATAGAGTTATGTGAGATACGCGGTTGTATTTATTTATTTTTCATGCATCTAATAGATTACAGGAGTATTCAAATAGGAACAAGCGTTTTAAATATCATTACTTCCTGCTTGTAATTTTTATAAACCAACTTTGATTTTAAATTAAAGTTGTTAAAAAATTTGTACATTTAAAAAATATAATATTGCGGTTTATTACGAGTATTAACATACACGAAATATTAAATTGGCTTAAAATCATCAGTTTTTGCTCAATCATTGAGTTGCATGCTCGAAATAGAGTTATGTGAGATACGCGGTTGTATTTATTAATTTTTCATGCCTCTAATAGATTACAGGAGCATGCAAATAGGAACAAACGTTTTAAATATCATTACTTCCTGCTTGTAATTTTTATAAACCATCTTTGATTTTAATTAAAATTTGTTAAAAAATATGTACATTTGAAAAATATAATATTTCGCTTTATTACGAGTATTAACATACACGAAATAAAAAATTGGCTTAAAATCATCAGTTTTTACTCAATCATTGAGTAGCATGCTCGAAATAGAGTTATGTGAGACACGCGGTTGTATTTATTTATTTTTCATTCATCTAATTGATTACAAGTGTATTCAAATAGGAACAAGCGTTTTAAATATCATTACTTCCTGCTTGTAATTTTTATAAACCAACTTTGATTTTAAATTAAATTGGTTAAAAAATTTGTACATTTAAAAAAAATAATATTGCGGTTTATTACGAGTATTAACATACACGAAATATTAAATTGGCTTAAAATCATCAGTTTTTGCTCAATCATTGAGTTGCATGCTTGAAATAGAGTTATGTGAGATACGCGGTTGTATTTATTTATTTTTCATGCATCTAATAGATTACAGGAGTATTCAAATAGGGACAAGCGTTTTAAATATCATTACTTCCTGCTTGTAATTTTTATAAACCGTCTTTTATTTTAATTAAAATTTGTTAAAAAAACTGTACATTTAAAAAACATTATATTGCGGTTTATTTCGCGTATTAACAAACAGGAAATATTAAATTGGCTTAAAATCATCAGTTTTTGCTCAATCATTGAGTTGCATGCTCGAAATAGAGTTATGTGAGACACGAGGTTGTATTTATTTATTTTTCATTCATCTAATTGATTACGCGTTACGTTAACAATCATTGAGTTGCATGCTCGAAATAGAGTTATGTGAGACACGCGGTTGTATTTATTTATTTTTCATTCATCTAATTGATTACAGGTGTATTCAAATAGGAACAAGTGTTTTAAATATCATTACTTCCTGCTTGTAATTTTTATAAACCAACTTTGATTTTAAATTAAATTTGTTAAAAAATTTGTACATTTAAAAAAAATAATATTGCGGTTTATTACGAGTATTAACATACACGAAATATTAAATTGGCTTAAAATCATCAGTTTTTACTCAATCATTGAGTTGCATGCTCGAAATAGAGTTATGTGAGATACGCGGTTGTATTTATTTATTTTTCATTCATCTAATTGATTACAGGTGTATTCAAATAGGAACAAGTGTTTTAAATATCATTACTTCCTGCTTGTAATTTTTATAAACCAACTTTGATTTTAAATTAAATTGGTTAAAAAATTTGTACATTTAAAAAAAATAATATTGCGGTTTATTACGAGTATTAACATACACGAAATATTAAATTGGCTTAAAATCATCAGTTTTTACTCAATCATTGAGTTGCATGCTCGAAATAGAGTTATGTGAGACACGCGGTTGTATTTATTTATTTTTCATTCATCTAATTGATTACAGGAGTATTCAAATAGGAACAAGCGTTTTAAATATCATTACTTCCTGCTTGTAATTTTTATAAACCAACTTTGATTTTAAATTAAATTTGTTAAAAAATTTGTACATTTAAAAAATATAATATTGCGGTTTATTACGAGTATTAACATACACGAAATATTAAATTGGCTTAAAATCATCAGTTTTTGCTCAATCATTGAGTTGCATGCTCGAAATAGAGTTATGTGAGATACGCGGTTGTATTTATTTATGTTTCATGCTTCTAATAGATTACAGGAGTATTCAAATAGGAACAAACGTTTTAAATATCATTACTTCCTGCTTGTAATTTTTATAAACCGTCTTTGATTTTAATTAAAATTTGTTAAAAAATTTGTACATTTAAAAAACATTATATTGCGGTTTATTACGAGTATTAACAAACAGGAAATATTAAATTGGCTTAAAATCATCAGTTTTTGCTCAATCATTGAGTTGCATGCTCGAAATAGAGTTATGTGAGACACGCGGTTGTATTTATTTATTTTTCATTCATCTAATTGATTACAGGTGTATTCAAATAGGAACAAGTGTTTTAAATATCATTACTTCCTGCTTGTAATTTTTATAAACCAACTTTGATTTTAAATTAAATTGGTTAAAAATTTATACATTTAAAAAAAATAATATTGCGGTTTATTACGAGTATTAACATACACGAAATTTTAAATTAGCTTAAAATCATCAGTTTTTGCTCAATCATTGAGTTGCATGCTCGAAATAGAGTTATGTGAGATACGCGGTTGTATTTATTTATTTTTCATGCATCTAATAGATTACAGGAGTATTCAAATAGGAACAAGCGTTTTAAATATCATTACTTCCTGCTTGTAATTTTTATAAACCATCTTTGATTTTAATTAAAATTTGTTAAAAAATATGTACATTTAAAAAATATATTATTTCGCTTTATTACGAATATTAACATACACGAATTAAAAAATTGGCTTAAAATCATCAGTTTTTACTCAATCATTGAGTTGCATGCTCGAAATAGAGTTATGTGAGACACGCGGTTGTATTTATTTATTTTTCATTCATCTAATTGATTACAAGTGTATTCAAATAGGAACAAGTGTTTTAAATATCATTACTTCCTGCTTGTAATTTTTATAAACCATCTTTGATTTTAATTAAAATTTGTTAAAAAATATGTACATTTAAAAAATATATTATTTCGCTTTATTACGAATATTAACATACACGAAATAAAAAATTGGCTTAAAATCATCAGTTTTTACTCAATCATTGAGTTGCATGCTCGAAATAGAGTTATGTGAGACACGCGGTTGTATTTATTTATTTTTCATTCATCTAATTGATTACAAGTGTATTCAAATAGGAACAAGTGTTTTAAATATCATTACTTCCTGCTTGTAATTTTTATAAACCAACTTTGATTTTAAATTAAATTTGTTAAAAAATTTGTACATTTAAAAAAAATAATATTGCGGTTTATTACGAGTATAAACATACACGAAATATTAAATTGGCTTAAAATCATCAGTTTTTGCTCAATCATTGAGTTGCACGTTCGAAATAGAGTAGATGTGAGATACGCGGTTGTATTTATTTATTTTTCATGCATCTAATAGATTACAGGAGTATTCAAATAGGAACAAGCGTTTTAAATATCATTACTTCCTCCTTGTAATTTTTATAAACCAACTTTGATTTTAAATTAAATTTGTTAAAAAATTTGTACATTTAAAAAAAATAATATTGCGGTTTATTACGAGTATTAACATACACGAAATATTAAATTGGCTTAAAATCATCAGTTTTTACTCAATCATTGAGTTGCATGCTCGAAATAGAGTTATGTGAGACACGCGGTTGTATTTATTTATTTTTCATTCATCTAATTGATTACAGGAGTATTCAAATAGGAACAAGTGTTTTAAATATCATTACTTCCTGCTTGTAATTTTTATAAACCAACTTTGATTTTAAATTAAATTTGTTAAAAAATTTGTACATTTAAAAAAAATAATATTGCGGTTTATTACGAGTATTAACATACACGAAATATTAAATTGGCTTAAAATCATCAGTTTTTGCTCAATCATTGAGTTGCATGCTCGAAATAGAGTTATTAGAGATACGCGGTTGTATTTTTTTTTTTTTCATGCATCTAATAGATTACAGGAGTATTCAAATAGGAACAAGTGTTTTAAATATCATTACTTCCTGCTTGTAATTTTTATAAACCAACTTTGATTTTAAATTAAATTTGTTAAAAAATTTGTACATTAAAAAAAAATAATATTGCGGTTTATTACGCGTATTAACAAACACGAAATATTAAATTGGCTTAAAATCATCAGTTTTTACTCAATCATTGAGTTGCATGCTCGAAATAGAGTTATGTGAGATACGCGGTTGTATTTATTTCTTTTTCATGCCTCTAATAGATTACAGGAGTATTCAAATAGGAACAAACGTTTTAAATATCATTACTTCCTGCTTGTAATTTTTATAAACCAACTTTGATTTTAAATTAAATTTGTTAAAAAATTTGTACTAATATTGCGGTTTATTACGAGTATTAACATACACGAAATATTAAATTGGCTTAAAATCATCAATTTTTACTCAATCATTGAGTTGCATGCTCGAAATAGAGTTATGTGAGACACGCGGTTGTATTTATTTATTTTTCATGCCTCTAATAGAGTACAGGAGCATGCAAATAGGAACAAACGTTTTAAATATCATTACTTCCTGCTTGTAATTTTTATAAACCATCTTTGATTTTAATTAAAATTTGTTAAAAAATATATACATTTAAAAAATATAAATAATATTTAGCTTTATTCCGAATATTAACATACACGAATTAAAAAATTGGCTTAAAATCATCAGTTTTTGCTCAATCATTGAGTTGCATGCTCGAAATAGAGTTATGTGAGACACGCGGTTGTATTTATTTATTTTTCATGCCTCTAATAGATTACAGGAGCATGCAAATAGGAACAAACGTTTTAAATATCATTACTACCTGCTTGTAATTTTTATAAACCATCTGCGATTTTAATTAAAATTTGTTAAAAAATATATACATTAAAAAAATATAAATAATATTTAGCTTTATTCCGAATATTAACATACACGAAATAAAAAATTGGCTTAAAATCATCAGTTTTTGCTCAATCATTGAGTTGCATGCTCGAAATAGAGTTATGTGAGACACGCGGTTGTATTTATTTATTTTTTATGCATCTTATAGATTACAGGAGCCTGCAAATAGGAAAGAGAGTATTAAAAATCATTACTTCCTGCTTGTAATTTTTATAAACCATATTTGATTTTAATTAAAATTTGTTAACAATTATATAATTTTAATAGGTAGATTTGAAATATTTATTTTGTAGTATTAATGATCTGTCGAAATTGATTTATTAATGGTGAAATTTATCAAAAATTTTATTAACGATTTTATATTGATTCAATTTAATATATTTTAAACTGAAGGATAATGTCGTTACGATAATACTTCAAAAAGAAACAATTTTAAATCAATGCAATTTATTTGTAATCACGAATGTTAGTGAATTTGAGTAATGGTTTAAAATGATCTTCATATTAAATCAAACAGATATCTAAAAATTCATTCGAAAACTCGATTGAATTGAATCAACTATGCGCTCAATTAATTTTATGGTTGGATTTTTTTCTGAGTGTATGAATCGTCAATTCTATCTAGTACGTATTTTGTCCTTAACCCGTTTTTGTACATTTCGAGTGATTCTATTAGTCTGTATCGCTAGTTGCGAAGTGTTTCTCCGTTATTCTGTTGTGTTCGGTGTGATGTTATATTCTAGTTCGTCTTCTGGCAGTCGAAATTTAATTAGTTTTGTGACAATTTTTCGTTTTTCATTTTTTGTTGTGTTATATTTTGCTTTGAATTTGGTATCAGTGTTTGTTTAGCTCGTAAGTTGTAATTTTGTTGTTGGTGGTATGGATGTAATTTGTGAGACCATTGGTGGGGTCTAAGTCGATATCAATAGAATGTTGAATTGTTGTTATACTTACTAATGGTTCTAGAATCTGAAAATAGTTTCTATCGTTTATTTTATCACTTCATCACTGAATGAAAGATTAGATTTTTTATAACTGCACTTATTTTATTTTTCAGTTATTATACTAAAGGCCGAATATTCTACACTTATTTTTTGTGCAAATTTTTGGGTAATTGACTTAAAATCTATTTAATCATTTTTATTATAATTAATTTTGTTATTTCATACACAACTGGACTGCATCGAATATAATTTAAAATAAATTGATTGCAAAAATTCAAAACCGTATATTTCATTTTCATCAACTTTATATCTTTGAGAAGAGGAACCAATAATGGTTATTGCATCGTTTTTATCCCGAAATAATTTGCAGTGCTTGTCTGATCTCTTATCTGCTTCTCGGTGCATTCGTTAAAAGTGCGTCATGATGCTTGTTTAGCTAAATTTCAACAGATCTGCTATTATGTTGATAAGACATATTTCTTTTTTTTATGCGGGGGTGTTAAAACCGAAGATTCGGCAGTCGATGACGATTGACATTCGTAGGTGTACAATTAAAGTGTGGAAAGGAAAATGATCAGGTTATCAATATTATATAAAGAACAAAGTTACAGTCATCACTTATTAAGTGAAGGTCCACAGTCCAGGAACACGGTATACTACTTCCTACTACTTATACTTAATTGCGCCAATTCCGCATCGTAAATTGCTTCAACACACAGCAGCCCTGTTTTTTTCTTTTTCCCTTTAAACTTTAATTTTACTTGATGCCACTTCTTCGAGGGAAATTTGGCGGCTATATTTTGTAAACTTCACTGGAGCGTATATACCTTACTTTGTAAAATAAATTATTTTGTATGAAACCTTTACTTTATTTTTCCTCTCGGTTTTTTTTGTATAGCAGATGATTTCGAAATTCATTTTGAGATGTTAATGTAAATAACTGTAAAAATTAGTTTCCAAAAGTTTTTCAAAGTTTAAAAAGCTTTATATTGTGTCCCTTATCGCTTTTTATTTCCAAACTTTTAATGCATATAAAATTTAAAATATTCTGTAAAATTACTTTTAATAATAAAATTCCCAAGTGCTACTAAAAATTATTTTATTAATTGTGCTTTTACGTCAATAATACGACATTTGTTGGAAATAATAAAAAGCTCTGTGTTAAAAACTTGAACTATGAAGAGTAGATGCTAGATAATTCGGAAAAGATATTATTTAATAGACGGATAATTGAGCTTTTTACTGTAATAATGGTTAACAGCTTAACTGTTACAAATACGTTTACGTAAGTGAAACTATTACACTTTCAGCCAGATTCACATAAACTAAGACTTGTACCTGCTACTACAAAATAATTTGAGGGCTTTCAATCAAGGGTCTGAAAATTAAATTTTTAAAACAAAACTTTTAGTAAACTGAATGTTTTTAGCTATGATTGAAAAGATTCCAAAATTTTAAACTTTGTATTTCTCCTGAACACATTTTAAATCCTTTGAATTTAAATGCGTTTATCTATATATAGTAATACCGATGGTGTAAAAGTGACTCACAAAAACTATAATCACTATTAATAAACATATACTCTCCTATAGTTACCTTGGTTCATATTGGTTTTATTACCACCTCCATATAAAACAAATTATTTATTTAAACATATTTAACATAATATGTATACATGCATGTATGTATATAAGAAAAGAAAATTTGTTCAAGACAATATTATATAATACATGAGATCCAAAACATGTGTGCAGGATTAAAATAATACATAATCGAAAATAAATTCGTTGTGGCTTGGTGCTCGAGAGTTTTTTTTTCATCTCACCCAATTATACAATTTGTGGGTGATCAGAATACTTATACCAAAGCAAACAATTTATTTTAAATATTACTACGCAAAATTGAGTTATGTAGGTAAATACATAATTCTAAAAATAAAATAATCAAACATTTTTTTAAATAAATCTGTCAAGAAAATGTTCTTGTAATATATGACTCTGTTAGTATATATTCATAAATAGCATAACACTACCTTCTCGTGTTTTGAAAAGTTATGAAAGAAATGTTTCAAAGTGTATATAGTTTCTATTTATAACAATATTGTTTAATAAATATATACGAGTGTTTATAGAATTGGAAATTAATCCAGCGTGAAATTGACATTTAATTTGCACACACAAATATAGACCAAGCAAGTATCTTGCAATGCGTCCCACATACATGTCTCAGCAAGAACATAAACGTTTATCATTTCCATGATATATAAAGCAAATCAGAAGCCGTATATATATACATACATACAAGATTTTAATTGGCCTCACACAAGGTTGTTAAATTTTTGTATATATTGGTTATATTATAGCCCAAAAACATCTAATTATATAAGATAAACTCGTGTGCAAGTATTTTTTCCGAACATAAAATTATTTAACCTACACATTATGTATTTCTTCGGAAAACCGGATTATAAAAAAAAAGTATATACATACATATGTATGTGAGCAGGAGAAATTTTCTGCTTAGCTAAATGGCACAAAATCATTGAAAAATAAAACCGAAACCTATACCTACATATACATATATAATGCGTTGAGGAATTTTGGCATAATATTCATTACAAAAGGATCAGAATAAAATGTTAACAAAGCATGACTGTTATGTTTACAATAAAGGGAAATTGTTGACAAGCTGATAGTATATATTTGATGGAAAAATCCCTTCATATGATTTTAGATAGTGCAACTCGATTTTCTTCATCAAAAGACACGCAAGTATTTTATTCACAAATTACACAAAAATGCGGTATAGATATACGACTATTGATTCGGATTATACTAAACATTCAATCAATCCATTGAAATGTTTTTTTATCAAGGGAATTTACAAAAAACATTTATAAAAAAACATAAATTCTTGATAATCGGAAATCAGAAATTTGAATAGAACACCCTATATCGACATATAATTGATTTACAAAATGATTCAAAAATACAAGCGGATTGAGGAACATCTTTTGGAAATGTGTTTTCAGTACATTTTCCAATACTTTGAAAATATAAATCGGATATTCGAAAAAAAAATGCAATTACATTTTTATAGGATCGTTAACCACTACTGAACAATCAATCAACAATCTTTTGGAGTGTGAATGTGTTTCACAATACTAAAAATAACTTATGACTAGACGTTAACGATTTTAGACGACTCTGTGTTATCAACTCAAAAATTAGTATAGACTGCATTGAAAATTTTAGGAAATATAGGTTTCTTTAAACAAGGATTTCACAACTCAAAGTATTTCTTTAATTTTACCTGACTCTTCAATAAATTCATTCTTCTCGTTTGTACAGATTCACCTGAGCCATACGAAGTATATCTCTTTCATTCATATAAATTTCAGTTCAGTTATCTTCTCTAAAACAACCCCTGTTTGCGCACATATCAGTTATTAATAATTTTTAGGTGTCATAGTATCCCGTGAGCGATACCATCACACCTATAAAAAACCGCACTCCCACAAGATTAAAGTTGTTCGTATATCATTTATATAAATAAATTATTTTGAGTACCTGATCGCTTCTTTATACGATTTATTAATTCAGATGATAGAGGAATCGCTTGTTTGGAACCCACAAGTTTACTATGTGATTCATCTTTTGCTAAAAGGTCAAGACTCTGCAGTCCATCCAGCCTTGCTACAGAAGACGCGTTAGTTTCAAAACTGGCAACCATACAACTGCAGCATATAGGACAGTAAAGGTAAAACCAGTGATTTGTAGATGAATAACATTTCTAGGATAGTTAACTATCTAGAATGGCAACTAGGTGCTTGACATGCTCGCTCCTTGTGATTGCTCTACCAAATAGAGTGAAAACAGATATATTGGCACTGTCTCTACGTCTGGTAAAAACAACCAGATCAATCTTAGAAAGATTGACGTACAACCTCTGTTTAAGACATCAAACTTCTACTATATTATGGGCGTTCTGCGTCAGATCAGATAAGATTGTTGCTTGGCTTCCAGCTCACTTATCAGTCCACGGACTAAGTTTCAATCTGGAGTACCAACAAAAATATGGAGGAGGCTCGGCGGTAACCACACCCGAACCAACAATGTCACACTCAGGAAAATTGACGGACAACAGTAGCTCACTGACTTCTCGGCTGCAAAAGATGAGTTTGCCAGAAGGTTATACACGAAGAATATCGAGTCTACAAGAACAGATAAGTTATCACTTTCATCACAGAACTTTTCCACGCAGTCTTGTGCGCAGATCTTAGGTTTTGTTATAAGCTTTAGTTATAAGTTTCCTATTGCGATATGGTTTAACCGGTGATATTTTAAAGAAAATATTAAAAGAGATGCACTGCCACCCTTCAATTTAGAATCAGGTCAACGATGGTCATGGATCACAAACTAATATCAATCATTTCTTGACGAACCGAGTTGATAAACGATGGCTTCGCCAACCAACATTAAGAATCTATTACTCAGAAGAGTAAATATAATTGAACAGTGAGGATCCTCAATTATTGGTATTTGAACTACCCCAATAGTTATGATCAGCATTAGCGTCACAACTAATCAAGAGAGGTAGTTTATTGACTCCGCACCACATTACAAGATTTACCAGTTCCTGAAACATGAATCAGCATACACGAGAGTGATTAGCACCGCCGCATGATCAGCGGTGCTTCACTAATTTATAAGACTGGCATCAATATCATTAGAAATATAAATACCTGCTTTGATTTTAAAGAATGTGAACTTGAATGAAAAATTCTGCCAAACTTTGAGTTTAAACCAGAAACCGCATCATTAATAAAGTACGGTAATTACTTTTCAAGCAAATAAATATATCAACCGATGACAAAACTGCATCGAAAGCCGAGCTTACCTTGAAAACATTAATTAATTCAAACATTGGAATTATTGAAAATATTTATAAGTATTGCTTACAACAATTGTCAAGGTGGAATATCCTTTTCTGCATTGAAAACAATTTAAAATGATCTTTGATCATCTTTATGGCCGTGCAAGTTGAATACTTTAAGCATACTTGCCCTAGAATCGGAAATATTGGAATCGTGCGTTTATTGCTTAAACGATTTAAATTCAAAAGATTTAAAATTAGTTAAGCAGAAATTTAAAGTTAAAAGATTTGGATTTTGTTGTCAAACCACAAAAGCTCTAGTTTACTAAAAGTTTAACTATTGAATAATATCAGAGCCACCTATATATACAGAGCCGTAAGGATCAGCCATGTTTTTTGTCGAGCTTTTTCTAGAGGAACTACTTTTTGCATTATCCCATTAGGATCAATGTAAAAATGACCATTTTCGAATTACTTTTCATCAATGAAAAGTTAAATCTTCCATTTCGATAAACACTTTGTGGAATTGATTCTATATTGAAGCAGCACATATCTCAAAGTCAGAACCTTAAACCTTTTATTAATTTAATAAACATTAAATCAAAATTAAATATGAATTTATCATATTTATGTAAACATGAATTTATTTGAATGTGTAGGTAAAATAAATAAATAAAACATATATTGTCATCCTTTCGATCGATGATTTTGTCTCTTTTTTAAGAATTAAATCTCTAATTTTTATTAAATTTCGCTTTTTCTATTGCGATCGCAGCATGCTCGTATAAAGCATTATTCTATTTCCTTTTATACATTTGAAAATGTATCACCACATATTTCTATTTCATTACCTTGTAGCGAAATCGGAAAAGGGATAGAGCGCAAAATTATTCCAATAGGCTGAGATCGCAATAGAAAAAAATCAAAATTGAATTCACGAAATAGCGTAAAATTTAAAAAGAGAACATAAACATCGATCGATAGAAAAAAAATTGTGATATTGACAACTTACAACATGTCATAGGGAGTTGCAATAACAGCTGCACAATTTATTTAGAACCATAATTATGCACAAATGCGTAACAAAACTTTACCAAAATAAAATAGTACCGTGCCAGAAGCACTGTGATACTCATGGTGTTCCATTTAAAATCTAAAATCCAAAATTTACGTTGAAATTGAAGTGAAATTAGTTTGAGATTTATTGAAACAAAATCATGCAGCTTTTATTGAAATACCCTTTTTGAATTTTATTTTATTCACAAAAATATAATTCAAAAGGAAACACAACCACATTTTGACTGTTTTCTCTTTTCGTCGTGCAGTTTAATTTTATTGCGTTGGTATTTGTGTGTATTTATATCAATTCAATGTAGAAATGCTTTTTTTTCTATAAATTTTATTAATAAATATATCAAAAATTAAACAACTTCGTTGATCAAGCTTTGAATCAATTATAAATTGATAATTGTAGATTCTATTTCAATGTTAAAATACTTAATCCATCGACATTTTCATTGAAAAATATCGCACCGAAAAAAATTTAATTTTTCATATGTTTTGTATGGAAAAAATGTTTTTTTCGTCAATTTTAGTTCCTCTAGAAAAAGCTCAATTGTTAACCTTAGGGCTCTGTAGATATAGGTGGCTCTGATAATATTCATGATTTAATTTGTTTTGTATTTCAAATTATTTTATAAATAACACATTTGAGTCTCTATGAGCAATTTAAATGGATCAAATGGTTTTAATTTCATTATACAACAGTGTTAAAGCTTCATTAGTATGGCTCACTGCACCTGTATAATTAAGTCTGAAAGAGCACATATATTAAAACTAAATTATACCGCAAACGGCTTTCTGAAATTTACCATTTGTACTTTGTAAATATATCATATCGCCAAATGTCAAACTCTCAACACATTATTAAAAACCGATATTTAGTAAATTAAAGCTTTATGAGTTGTAAAATATTATAAAACCTTTAAGTTTTACGATCCATGGGTGAAAGCTCTCAGATTATTTGTAATATTATTTTGTATTGAAGCAGGTAAACAGCTAAACTTAAATATTTGAATCTGATTGAAAATTTAATAATTTTATTTAATGGAAACTTATTTATAACGGTAGAAATTTTCTAAAGAAATGTCCGGGAAAGCTGTTAACCATTGAGAGTACAGTAAAAGCTCAATTATTTCTCTATTAAAGATGATATCTTTACACAAGCAACGATTGTTGTCAATAAAAATTTTCTGATTATAGTGCAAAATTTAACACAGAGCTTTTTGTTTTTGCAATTAATATTTAATACATATGAAAGCTCAATGAATAATATAACTTTTATAAAAGAACTCTTTAATTGGAAATTTTATTAATAAAAATGATTCTACAAAATTAAATCAAGAAGCTTGTATTAAAAATTTGAAAATAAAAAGCTCCCAACGATGTCCTAGAGTTTGTTTTTTAAGAATTTGAAATTTTAAAGCTGTCAGATAAATCGAATTAATATAATAAGATTTATGAAGCAGCACGTCAATTTAATTCTGGTTGAAAGTTCAATAGCTTATTTCAAGCATAGTAATATTGATTTTTTTAAGAAATTAATTTAAAAAGCTTCTTATCATTAAATACAGTTTATTAAAAGCACTTTTTTCTCACTGAAAGCTGGTTTTAGCACAATAAAAACAAAAGCTCGACTAATAAAATAATTTTTCGCAGCTACTGGAAATTTCTTATTATAACGCATTTACAGAAGTTAAAGAGAAACGCCTCCATTTATAGGTTACGAATAAATTAGTTATTACAGAAACTAGATAATTCTACTTTCCAAAATTTATATTTTGGCAAGGCAATATAAAACGAATGGAAGTTTGGAAAATAAACTTATTATGGTAACTACTTTAAGAAATTAAATGTTAACGTTTGCAATCGTTGAATGCAGTTTAAAGCACAATTGTTCCTATTATAAATCTTCTGTTACTAAAAACCATCTGACTATAATGCGTTCATTTATCATGTCAGCTTCTTTCTAAATTTTTGATTTGGTAAAAATAAGCTTCATTGAGGTCTTGTTATCTACATTTTTGGTTAAATTATTTAGACTTTTACCCTCATACTCAAAAGGAACACGATTAGTATTTTACAGTTAATGAATAACGTATTAAAAGCTTGATTTAAGTATAAATTCAAAAAATAATTGATGTTCTTGCGGCCTTTTCTGATTAAGATTTTATTCAACCTTGTGTATACAGATTGAAAACAGTCGGTAGAATTTTGAAAAGGTAGTTGAGAATCCCAATTTAACATGCGAATGCGCCCAATTCATTCATTAAAAATACAGCAGTACTTAGTATTGTTTACTGTTCGTATAAATTCTAAATAAATCATCTATATACGCCTTAAAGTAATTATTACGCATTGAAGAAGTAATAGGAGTATTAAAGAATCCATGATATTTCAAAAATTAACTTTACAAGAATAAACAAAGTTAAAATATATACAATAAATAAATTCTATAATTTTGTTCCAATGAAATATGATTTAGCGTTCAAAACAATTCTTTGAAATTATTAATTTAAACATAATAAAATTTCTAAGAATTTTATATACAAAAATTAAATGGTTTTTCATTTGGTTAAATTATGTTTAAATTGGAAATCGTTCGGTTCGAAAAAACACAGTATAAGGATGAATCATGTAAATTTGTTACATTGATGATTTTTCATTGAAATAAAATCTAGATTTTCAAAATCCGTGCCCACAAATATAAATATTTTTTGTGTATTACCATATGGGTGTACTTAACATGACCTACATTAACAATATGAATATAAATATTAAGAGACAATTTTAAAATTTATTTTGAAATGATAACACAAAATGTTACTACAAAATATATTATTATGTTAAGTATATATGTATATATGGAAATGGAAGGATATTTAATGTCGTTATAATATATGATTGGATAAGGAGATCAAAATGCCATATAAATGTGATTGAGTTCGGTATACTATATTTGTATTGGCATGTCATATTGATTTTATCAACAACTCAATATTCATTTCTGAATTTATCTTGCGGATTAAGAGTATTGTGTATAAATATATTTTGTATACGCATACCTTTATCACGGTCTAGCTTAAATTCATTAAGCAAACATTTTTATGCAGCCATTGAAAAAATATTGGCGTGTGTACATGTATATACTATATAGTTTGCATGATATAAAAACCGAAATTTTTTAATTACGATTTTTCATTTAAACTGAACGACAGGAACATTAAACTCTTCTTAAATTTTCATTATTCCTAAAATTCTCGAAAAATCTGTTAAAATCTGTTAAGCTGCTCTGATGCATGTTCCTCTCTATTTTTATTATTCACAGACACATGCTAGTAAAGCGGTCAACTATATTTGAAAAATCACACACAAGATTAAATGATTGTTTTATTTATACACTCTTTATTCTGTATCTTGTTTCGTTAGAAAAATTCCAACGCGAAAGAATTTTAACTCCGAATTTAATTTTGTTGGAATTTTTCTATTCTGTAACTCGATTTCATTGGAATTTTTCATTATTTTTGAAGAAAAAGTTCTTTTTTTTTTTTAATATTTGGTTATTACTTTAACAATACATATATGACACTATTTGCTTTGGCGACTGGTAATATCATTAGGCGGTAAATAAAAATATTCCGAGTATTGCGCAAAACTCATTTTGACAGTCGGCTAGCGGAGAAATCGTAATTTGTTTAAATTTTGGGGTTGTTCGTTTAAAATAAAAGGTGATCGGACAAAAGTATTTTTTGGGCTTTTCACGGCTGACAGATACATATAATAAACTCAACAAGATTTAAGTACGAGTTTGGAAATTATCAGTTCGGTTGTTTCAGTTTAAATTTGCTTAATCGTTTTTAAATTTAGTAGTTTATAGTATTTTGTTATCAAAAGTTATTAATTTCAACAAAAATTGTTGGATTTGCTGTCGGAGAATCATGCCCTTACCCAAGGATATAACAAACAAAAGAAACTAATTGGAAAACGAAAACTTTTAAAAACAATTAATATTTTATTGTTATAAAACAACTTTAAGACGAACCATAAATAAATGTATTACATTTTTGGAAATTTCGGTTTTTTAAATAAAAATTACCGAATGCCATTTTTTTCTCTATTTGGCAATACTACAAAAAAAATCCAACGGATATTTTCAGTCAAAGTTTTGTTCCACATTTTTATTTATAAAAGCATTATTCAGTAACATTATTCAGCTATTATCAATATTAACCTATATATGTGTTGTAAAGAGTAGCCTCATTCTTACATAATTAAATTAATTCTTTAATTAATTAATAATTAAAAAAATATAACAAATGGTGAGAAAGCACGGAAACTAACAATTAACAGATCGAACTGGCAGAGTAAAAGTACCTGAAAATCTAAATTAAATCTGATTTATTTTAGATATATTCGTAAATCACTGCCAAAAATGTAGAAGTGCTCCCTTAATGGACAAGTCTACCATTGTGAACAAATAAAAGGATTCGATGAAGTATGTTTTTCCGACTCCTTCTACGGATGCACAAATAAAGTATCCCAAAACGCTTTCATTCTAATTCATAAAAAATAAATGTACCAGATCGAAGACGAGGTATAGGGTGGGACCTTAAAAATATTTAGTGTGCAATATTAAATGCGAAAACAAAATTTGCAAACCACCTTTGCAAATATTTTGGGGACAACGAAGGTGCGAATAACAAAGGTAACTAAAAGCCACTTTGAAAATAATACAGCATCAGTGGAAAATTGTGGAGGCGTTTGCAGTTCTGATAAATTTGAGTGAATTTTACAAACGCGGCTTCTAAATTTTATTTTATTATTTCGAATTTTTTTAAGGTCTTAGAAAATCATTATTTCCGATCGCGGGTACAAAGACAGTATAATCAAAAACATAGAAACGTTTTCCTTTGATTACCAAAAAACATGTTATTGCCGAAAGTGGCTGATCAAACTTAATATTACAGCAAGTGGTTGTACTTGTACAACCTTGTAGTTGTGCAAGGGATATCGAAAGGACACCTTTAGAGGGAAAATATATTTCTTTATCTTTGAACATAGAATGAACGGCTCAAGGATCCAACAAAATTGCCTCAGCCGTTTACCATAGACTTCAACATTCGACGCTTAAGAGTAATATTTAAAAAATCAGACTTATATGCGATGGTTGTGGGGCCCAAACTAAAAATACGACTATAATAGTGATGCGTTCATATTTGTAAACCCATTTGGAGACCTTCTGTCACATTCACATAACCAAAATCGAGATAATATTCTCTATCGCAGCACCACATTTCATTCCACCGGATAGAGTATTCGCCCAGTTGGAAAAAAGTAAAAAGGGAGGAGATAATAGTTAAATCAGGCGAATATTCGAGCTTTATAAGCAGAATGGGACAATTATTAGATTGGAAGATCCTGATGGTTATATTGATATAAGATGCAATTCTATGATTTAAAATCTATGATTTACTCTTCTTGCTTTCCCGCCTAAACTAATAATATTATTAATATGTAATGTTCGGTGAATCATTATCTATGGATAGCTTTAGCTAATCAATTAAATCTGCATAATTATTAATTCGAACACCATTTGCGCTATGATTAATATTTTTATTTATTATTATTTATAAATTACAGTAAATGAAAGTAAAAACTTTATTTGTTTCTAAAATTTTCTTTACCTACTATACAAATTTTATAAATATTAGTGTCATAAAAAAGTTCCAGAATATTTATAACTTGAATTACTTTCATTGAGCACAAAGCGTGTTGTTTTGACACAAATCTTGCCACGAGATTTTCAATATTTATGAAGATGGCGTTGGTCAACTCGACATATTATGTATTCCACAGTGGTTGACTATGAATGCTGAATCGATTGTATTTCATTTGTCGATTTTAAAAATGAAGGATGGCCCTGTTGCTATCGGTATTATTAATGTTTTTATGGTACATAATTTATAAAAAAAACTTTGTATAAAAACAGAGATTATAAAGGGGTTTGAAATCATTTAGACAATAATATTTTCACTGTATGTATGGTTTAATAAACTTTCTTATTTAAAAAAAAATCATTATCATTGTATACATACCACTGAATTTTTTTTTTAAATAATCAGTATTATAAAAAATTGAAAACATTAATGCAAAACGGAAGCTGGTAGATTACGAAATACGCTTAATTAAAAATAAAAATGTCATAATAATACAGGATTTCCAAAATTTACTATATTTGATAAATAATGTTAGATTATTGATTTGTTTTTCTCATTTAAGTCTAATTAATTAACACAAATCTAAATATTCTATGTTCTAGTTAGTCTGTCAAGTGATAAGGTGATATTAAAATAAAACAAATAAAATAAATGACGAGCAAGAAGGATCAAGGAGGATCCTTTTATTTTGTGAAATTGGTGGGAAATTAGCTATTTGTGGTATAAGAGACACGTAAATTAATTAAGACCAAAAAATTGTGTATCTTTATATTTTCGGTTGTTAAGTGGCTGAGCGAATACATTTGTATCGTGTGCCTTTAATGTAAAGTAAATTTCTTAATTAAAAGTGAAGTATAAAAATTAGTTAATAAGCACAAATTTAAAATATGGGCTCAATTTTATGGTATGTTTTATAAGATGATCTTATAAAAAACAACCTTTAAAATCTTGCGATAATTCAACTTATTGAATTCAACTCGTTAAATTTTAGCTTCTCCACCAAGTAAATCCTTTAGTTTTATGCACTTGACATATCGTAAATACTTCAAAAATAAAAAGTAAAATGATTTATTTGTTTTTATTCACTCCACCCATTAAATAATAAAAAAAATTATTGTTTTCTTGTTCATTCGACTTTCAGAGTAATGCACTAAAAATCCAATTTTTGTAAGCCATTTTTATATCACAAATAAACGTTAGATGTTTGTTCCAAAAAGTTGAATAAAAATGGTAAAATGTTGCTCTTTGGTCAACGCCAACTTTGTAACTGAATATGTATAAAAATACCATAATGTAACATCGATAAATTTAAATCGCGCACTAACTCTCGCTCGAAAAATTTGAATTTAAGTATACGTTTTCCAAGCAGTAAAGTGCCTTGACCCTTAATATCTCCAAATGCACAAGACGCATACTCCAACCAAACATAAAATTATTCACGACCGTTTATTCTATACAAATTGTCAATGCACTAAATTTTTGAATGGTTTTTGATGTGTGTGAAGTTAGCCCGGAAATTATCCCGAAAAAGTACGATTGCAACGCTAACATACCACTATCACGATATTTTTTAATATCATCCCGAAAAAAATTAATCTGTCATGATATTTTGAATATCATAAAGAAAAAAATATTTCTGTCACCAATATTATGTTTTTGTAACGATAGTTTAGTTTATTACCGCAAAAAAAATTCATTAAGAGTTTTATAAATAATATAATCAACAGTCAATCATCTGTAGCGACAGATGTATGAAAATTTATTAAATATTGCTTAAGCTTCACCTCATATGGAATTGTTAGGTAATGGGTATATCTTTCTTATGACAAAGCAAGAAAAGCATTCTATTAACCGAATTCTCGTTATAGTCGTCTGAAGTCATGTTAAATATGGATTACCAAAGATCGCTTGATATGGAGTTGTAAGGTAATATATATCTTTCATAAAACTACTGCAACAAATATTGCAGTACTTGCTGAAAACAAGATTACGGAATATAAAATCTATTTCAATCCGTGCTTATTGTTCTCATAAAAGTTTGGAGAGTGAATGTACTCGTAGGTAATATAAACTAACAAATAAAAATTTAGACCAAAATATTTTTAGAGTATTCTACTCTATTAATCCAATAGATCATCAATTTTTGAAAAGTTCTCCAGTTTTTCAACATAACTGTAGAAACTTAAGAAATATTCTCTTGAAAAAAACTGTAGAACAAGTAAAAGAAGATCTTTTGTAAGAGGAGGATCCAGATTTTGTAATTACTCATAAAACATTGTTGAAATCAAAAGCAGATGATGTTTTAAAGAAAATAAAGTCTGAAGCAATTAAGGAACAAGACCTACATTCAGACGATGTACTGGATATATAATTATATGGAGATATTTTTTAAATCATCGGCAAAGCTGAAAAACATCATCTCAATTTTTTCAAAGATTATCCGTTTTTTGTTATTTCATTCAGTAAAATGCAATTCGATGTTTTGAAAAATGTACGGAATAATAACACTAATAAGCTTATTGCGTATATAGATGCCACTGGCGGGTTAATCCGCCTATTGCAAGATCGAATTAAAAAAATTTTTTAAATTAAAATTGGGCGGATTACTCCAGCACTCAATGCCACTAAGGGGCCCACGGTGCAATACCCGGGTAAACACATATACTTACTCATTAAAAACACCCAACCGTGATTTTTGGTCACCACCGGGAATCGAACCCGAGACCCTCGAATAACAAAGTAAGCACGCTACTTACTCCGGGAGAGAGCGAATCAACTGATCCGTTTCCAGTTACCGATTTAGTCAGCGCAAGCCATAATTTTGAGACAATAGGGCATTGGCTTCGCACTTTTAAATATTTGTCAATACACATTCTTAAAATTGGCTAATAGTTGATACCATCTTCACAGATTTTAGGTTTGCACAGATTAATTCTGTGTTAGACTCATTAATTCAACAAACTGAATATTGTTCAATACCTACAAATATGTCACAACTGTATAACAAGAAATAATGTTTCTTCTTTGTCTCAAAAATATACAAAAATTCAATTATGTTGCTCACAATTAATGAAAAATATGTTGACTGATATTAATCAAGCAATTGTAGCATCCTTTTATTTAATGAAAAATTACAATGATATAAAAACAACATTTAGTAATTTAGCAGTATTACTTACTTCTAAAAATTCAAATGAAAGGACAGTAATTGCATTGGACAGTATTTTAAACTTCAGCATTTTAAATGAGCATGGACTACAAAATGAAATTTCAAGCCAAGAAAATGTAATCGGTCAGGATGCATCTAATAACGATAAGGTAAATGAAACAAACGAAATAAATTTTAAAACTATTTATGAGCAAAGCTCTTTTTTTTAAACTTTTTGATGCAATTATAAAAACAACTATATAATCCTATACAAATTCTGTAAGAAATATTTGACCTATATATGTATGTAGTCTTTAATTTTGAATTAAGAACACAGGTTAACTTTAATAGCCATATAGAAAATTATTTACGTACCATCAAAATACGTTGCCGAAACGCACCACATTTGGGAAGATTACCTACCAAATGTTTAAGATTTTTAACTGAAATAAATCAGCTAAATATGTGTTTGTATAACAAGCTTGAATTAAAAATACCTAAAACGTCATTAAAATCCATTGTGCTTGGAACATCAACATCTACTGCTGGCAAATAATTAACCTTATCAAAAAGTTTTAGAATTTTTACACATACCATGGACCAAACAACTCCAAAAAGATGCACCATAAAAAAACGTTTGAATAATAATTTGTCGCATTTCCCATTTTTGCTCAATGGAAATTTAGATACTGCAAAGTTTTATAAGAACTATTTTTGAAAAGCCTCCCAGTTGTACGACTGAGTGCTCCATGCGCGCTCATTTATCAATCACGGTGATTGCTCCATTAATGCTCACCGTGAGCATCACTTTACACAACATTTCGTGTAAAAATGTACGAATAGCAGCCGAATAGAATAGAAAATAGCGTGAAGTAGTATTGGTAATACCTTTGAGTATTTATATATAGAGTGATTACTGATTACCATAATAAAATAAAAGTTACAATGTTACCTCGCTCGAATTGTAGAGCGCGACAATCGACTATAGAATTGTACATAGAATGAAACGAAAAAAACAAAAGCAAAATAACCTTACAAAGGTACAAACATACAAACAAATTTTTTATCTTTTGTTTTTTAAATTTTGTTTTTATTTCAGTTTTTATTAATATTTTTTTATTATGTACCAATTTTTTATTCCGTCTAAGGTGAGCGATTGCGTTGCTTCGAAACCAAAATTTCGTTAGGAATATTTGAGTAAATTGCGCTGGTTGAATAACATACATATTTTGTATTTAAGAAACAAAATTATATACACAAATCTGCAAGAGTTTAAAGCCTCAAATCTGTTATAATGAACAACACTTCAGAATTTTGGTGTAGATTAGAATGGTGGAACTGTTGGCACTGTATGTAGTAAAACTTTGTTTTGAGATCTGCGCAGATTTTATCAATCGAAATATTTACAAGAAATTAATTTCGATTTTATTAAAAAAAATATGCAAAATCCAAAAAAATATATGCCAAATTTTAATAAAATTTGGATAAAAATTTTGAGAATTCATCTCACCGCAAAATAATTAAAATAAACCGAAAATGTTGAAATTCACACACAGATTTTGTGCAGAAGGGTTTCCTCCATCATTTTTATTTCATCCCTTGCTGTTGTACTGTTTGTGTTTTCGGTCCCACAAAGAGCGCCTTTCTTCCACAAATTTTATTTTTCAAAATCCATTTTTTACTGTAAATAATTTGGCTAGCCTTTGCAGTCATGTCTCCCTCGAAAAAGGGCATAGCTTTTAAAATTAGAAATTAGCCCTTTTTCAGAATGCACAGTACATAGTCGATTTTGAATCGGAGACGTCTGCCAAAAGTGTTCCGATAATTCAAACGACAACTGATCAAAAAACAAAATATTTTGATGCTATTGAAATTCAGTTCAAATTCAGAGGGTTCGTTCGAATTAGACGAGCTTTTAGTTTACTTTTGATGATTTCGTACAAATTCATAAAAAGAAATTTTCGTAAGAATTCATATCAAATGTAACCCCAGCCTAATTCTAAAAGGTATGTACTAGGGAAAGGGTATTTGGGCACACTTGAGAAATCCTATGACCTCTTTTAAACTACAGCGTTTAATGCAAATGATTATTTTAATTATGTATAAATATGTACATTTTTAATAGATGACTATAGCTAGAGTTTCGTTTTAATAGATGACGCGTTCGAAATGTCGTTTGACGAGTAGGATATACCAAACTTTTTCGAAATAAATTCATTTAGAAAGCAGGTAATTAAGAAAACAGCATGCATTTTATTATTCCAGAATCGATCTCTATATATTTGCTTCCAAGTTCCAACGAAGCGCAGCAAGCAGTAATATAATGAAAATATCAAGAAATATAATTTTAATGACTGTGATTTGAAATAAGGAAACTTACTAAACAATTAAGACGGGTATATGTTTTTTATTCTAATAAAAGAGCCTCTTTTTGTTTTTACCTGGAATGTCCAACCAAGCCGACTTCGCTTTACTTTCTTATTATAAACACGGTCTATAAAAGGTTTTTTCAATTGAGTTCAACATGAAAGAGTACGGTGGTAGATACTAGAAACCTTAAATGACTTCCTGTGGTTTTTATTTTATTCATGAAATGCGCAGTTTTATAGATTTGGGCATTATCCGTTCCAAAATAAATCAAACTCCTCTACCTCTATAATTCAAACTCTAATTCAAATAAATTTTGCAAGTTTATTGAAGAACTCGCTGCAAAATTAATGAACTGAGTTCTATTTTGTAATGGATGACGCACAAATCCACAAAACTGCGCAGATCAAGGATATAATGGAAACCTCAGGAAACGGTTTAAGGTTCCTATCGCCGTACTCTTCCATGTTGAACGTTTAACCCAATTGAATAAGCCTTTTCAAATATAAAAGCAATGGTCAGAAATTTATTGGGTTCAACGAGAGAACAGAATTGGGGTAGTGTGAATTCAGTACCATCTACGGACTCTTCGAGTTTCATAATGAACCTTTATGTTTAACACTTACCGGTCGGTACGGTTTTATAGATAATTTTTGCAATAAGTCGATGAAGGAACTGGGTAATTTCTTACCCGATTATGATGAAATTCATCATGTACGATGAAATTGGGATTATAATATCACCAAACACTAAAGAGCAGTGCAATTTCTTAGTTGATTTTTGGGAAATTCGAAATGTGCACTGCCAAAAGGAATCTAAATGATTTTCACATGGAGTTCTGGAATATGGGCAGTCAAAAAGGAACTTATTTATTTCATAACCGATTATGATGAAATTCGAAATGTGAAACGAAAATGGGTTTCTAAAATGATATTTAGCAGAAGATGTGAAATACAGAAAATTTTGAAGGAACTTGGCTATTTATTAACCGATTACGATGAAGACGATGTGAAATCTTTTAAGAAACACCTGAGTACTTTCGAACATGCCGAATTTCATTATAACTTGTAAAAATAATTTTAGAATTCCACTTACATCGTACATGCTAAGCGCTGTCAGAATCGGTTAAGAAATAACAAAGTTCCTTCCTAATTGGCCATATTCCAGAACTTCATATGTGAAAATTATTTTAGAATCCCGTTTTCATCATTCTTGCTGAATTTTATCTCTATCGGTTAGCTCGTTTTGGCCGAAAAATTTTGAAAATTGTCCCCTGCATTTTGTAAACAGTTCAAGTGGCAAAAACAAAAACAATGATAACAAAATAATTAAAATAACAATAGACAACAGTTTTATTGTGTTTTTAATTACGAAAAAGTCTTGGTGTTTATACATTTTTATGGTAAAAACCATCAGCAACTGAAAATCTGCAAATAACGAAAAACAAATGAAAAAATGAGTCCTCCTATCAGATCGATAAGGATTAATCTTGTATTGTTAATACCAATTAAAAATTAATTTTGTCGAATTTTAAATTATTGAAAACAGCTATGTTACTGTTTATTACAGATTAATCTTCATAAATCTCAAGTGTTAGATTCAAAGGCGATCAACTTAATATAAAAGGTTTCATCGGATTTGTAATTAGTATCATTCTAATTGAATAAAGTTTCATTCCAATTGAAAACGGTTTCATTCTATTTAGAAATGGTCTCGTTTTATTTGAAAAAGGTTTCTGTTAATTTATAAAAGATTCATTCAATTTGATCTGAAAAACCTATAAACATTGGAATATGCGTGAAATCGTTTCACTTGCAAACTTCATTTAATTAACTACTTGTTATATTTTTCTACAAGAACGTACATTTAAATGTATATTTCGAAAATTCTAGATAGTTCCGAAGTTAAATTTCCAATGATTTTAAAATCAAAATAGGGTCCTGTCTGTGTGATAAAAAAAACAAAATCTAATTCGTCTACCTTAGTTTTTAAATTGTTTTGTTGTTGTTTTGGTGTATATAAGAGCGAAAAGAAATAAAGTTCGAATGATACTCAAAACAAAATATTTCAGCAAAAAATTTTACTGTAAAGTTCGATACATTGCAACCTAAATATACTATGCACAAAAAATTAAAAAAACATTCAAAATCGTGTATGTAACGCTGTCTATTGAGGTAACATTGTAATTGCTCATGATTTCTCTATTTATATATACTCAAAGGTAATACATAAAATAGTACATTGTTTGATAGATGGCGTTGTTTTAACGGAGTAGGAAATGTCGATAAGGTAGTTTTTATAGTATTTCAAATATATTTTTTTCATAATAAAAGAAATAATTTTAATTTTAAAACGTAATCATTTATTTTGTTTTATAATAACTATATATACATGTTTATTAGCGGCCTAATATAAAATGATCATATATTCTATATATAAGAATTATTTACCGATGACCGTTGTGGTGGAACAATAAATTCTGAAATAATACAAACAAGACATGTTAGCAGAACTATATGGAGCACTACAATAATTATGGCTATTAAAAACTAAGCTAATATTATAATGACTATTGATTAACATCGAACTATTTTAATTAAACTTTCAGTTAGAATTGAATTTTAATGTGTGTTTACCACAACCATATTTATTTTATAAATAATATTCCATGTTAGTAAAATATTGTCATACTGTAAGACGCCATATTATTTCAACTTGGGGTGGATTTCATTACAACAACAACAATAAACTTACAAATTAACACTAGGTAATATCTATAGTCAAAATAATTACTGGGTACTTACATAATTCTTTGTTCATCTGTATATATTATATTATATTATTATTGTTTTTGAACAGAGTTTAAACAGAGTTGAGTTTATTTTTAATTTTATAAAAAATAAACTTCACATCACTTTGACGTCTGGAGTGATAATGACACAAAATAAAACAAAGCATATATCTTGATCCAGTATCGCTATTTTTCACCAGGATCGTGTACGTATATTCAGCTATTACTCAATACTCATACACATTTAAAAACCCGAATATTTAGTTTTTATACTTTTATACGTTTGTTTCAGATTTTTTGTATGCCGTTTCACACAAAAATCTTCGGTCGCTCACGTAAAGTACAACTGGGCTATTATAGTCATCTATGATCAATCGTCGATTCGTTAGTTGAAGGAAATCATTTAGTAGCCAAGCATATTCATTTTGATGCTTTGCACGAAATTTTTATGAACAATTTCGATTGTGAATCGAACATTACCCGAGTAACAGACTACTATTTGAAAATGTACCCGAGTTGTAAAATAATATTTAAGCATTCAAATTTCATCATTTACGGAAAGACTTGTACTGAAAGTCGACAATATGACAGTATAGATGTCATATATACAAAAATGTTTGTCTATATGTACCTACAAAATTTCGCATTCAAAGATTTGCTGCAATACAAATATGGATGTAACAACAAGTCAGTATAATAAGTTTATAGCTAAAAATATAGATAAATTGTGAATGTAAGTGTCCCACGAGGCATATATATTATTTTATTGGAAATAAATTAAATATATGTACATATGTATATGTCAAATACTACTATTTAAAAAACCTATACAAATCAATTATTACCGATCGAATATTATCGTCAAAACTCTCTTTGAGTTCATCCGTGTTTGGTAAGCTCAAATTGTAGAGCATAACCGATCGAATACCATCGTCAACAACCTCTTTGAGTTTATCCGTTTTTGATAACCACAAATTGTAGAACATTCCCGATCAAATGCCATCATCAAAACTATCTTTGAGTTTATTCATTTTTGATAAGCTCAAATTGTAGAACCATTTGGTGATCTATATCTAGTATGACTTCAGACGACTATAATGTTTGATTTTTATACATTTTTTATCAAATCTACCTTTTCTTTTATTTACGTATATAAGAATTATATTTAATAATTTTAATCAAGATACAGTTTTTGGATATATTAATCGGTACTATCGATAGTGTTATATAGTTTTCAAATGATGCCATAATTACAGTAACATGATATTTTCATAAATTTATATTAGTATTACCACATTTAACTACCTATAATCATTTTTCGGGAAATATTTTCGGGCTAATTTCATAGATGTTCGTTTTTCTAGAACAGTATCTTATTATTATTAAAGTTGGCTGGAACCTAAGCAGGTTCCGCACTCAATGCCACTCTGGGCCCATGGTGCAAACCGACGATTCTATCATAATTCGCAAATGCGCTCTGCTGCTCTGGCAAACTGTAACAGCTTAAACCAGGGTAGGGGTGACAATTGACCTACATTTAAAGATCGGGACAGCCACAGACAAAGTGAATGCTGTCATCGTTATCTTCAAGACAGTCACACAAGGAATCTTGGACAAGTCCCATTCTTTTTAAATGGAGTTTAAAATGACCATGGCCGGTACATTCTAGAACAGTATATGTATACGTAAACCAAAAAAACGTAAACCGTAAAAACTCAATTTTCATTTATTTTTCAATAAAAGTGTTAAATTTTCACCTCTGGTATGTTATAGCGGCAAGTGCACTACCCCAAAAAAAATTTAATGAAATAAAATCACGATAACGATTCAAATAAAACGCTCTACATGTTTACGATGCATACATTTATAACAAAAATTAACTCTCTGTGAAACATTATTATGCAGAGGAATTAATATCAATACACTATGGTTGAATGCTAACCATGCAAAAATTGAATTTTAGATGATAAAATAAATATTTACATACACTTCAATTTATAATATTGCAATGTTTTAAAAACAGTAAACATCATATCATGATGATGATGGTAAAATAAAATATTTATTTAACCGACCATACGGAAAATCAATTAAATGTAAATTTTTTGTTTCATTATATTTTCCTAAACATTGGTAAACATCAGTGTTTTGAAAACGGATATTCTATTCATGTTGAAGTTTCGGCAATTTTCAGTTCATATAAAATTAATTATAAATTTGCTTTAGGGTTCACTTTGAGAAATATTTAAACAATCATACACACATATATATATATATATATGTATAGTGAAAATATAGGTTTAACATTTTATTAACAGTTCATTGATCCATATTTTTCATATGATGAATTAATTAGCTTTGGTGTACATTACGCATACTATGCATAAAATAAATAAAATATTAAATCAACTAAATTAAAATATTTAATCTCTTTACGATACCGTTTTAAATTGAATTAATAAAACCTAATTGTGGTTAGGGTAAATATACTATGGTCAGAGACCAAATCAAAACAAACCAAGCGACGGAATTAAAACGAAAGAAATAAAATCTTTTCTTATTCCTCCAATTTCTTAGCAATATAATTTTATGATAACGATTGTTATTTAGTTCTATGAAAATTTTATTATTAATTTTCAAGTTTACTGTTCAAAATAAATTATTAGTAACAAAAACAATTTTCTTACGTAGGAGGTTCAATAACAATAGCACATTTTTTAAAGCGAAAAGTTATCACCTTATATTAGAAATTAAAAACTTGAATAAACCGAAGAAACAATTGCTCAATTTCACCGGTTATACGAGTATTATAATAAAAGGTAGAAAATTGGATAAAGAACAACTAATTTTTCCGGATACATATTGTAACAATAGATTTCCGGTTATTTGTATATAATCGTATAAAATTAGATTTATAATTTTATTATTATTCCTTCAATAATTTATTTCTAATTCTTATGTATTTGTAAATACGCGCACGATTATCAGTTCTATGCTAACACATACTCACGTGAGGTTAAGCTTTGAATCAACACATGTATATATGTATTAGAAAAAATCCTTGAATATTCAGTTGTATGCGGGTTAAACATATAGTATCCCCAAAATACATAACCTTTTTGATTGATCTCTTCTATTTTTAAAAATAATTACACAGTTGAAAACAGAAACTTTTGTTTGTTAAATTAAACTTAATTAAAACGGTCACGAAATGGAAATAATTCGAAAGGACAAAGTTGAAAATTTTCAAAACGAAGTTAGTTTTTTTCAACTAGTTTTAATGACCAAGACTATAGGAGTACCCACTATACAAAGATGAAAATAAAAATTACCGCGTTTAAATCAGGAGGTGTGTCATTCAATTTCATCGGAGTATCGTGCGATGGAAAATTTTAACAAAGCAATTTAGATTGAAATGTTGAATATGGCGGCCTATATTTGGTGTATACACCTATAAATAATATTAACTAAACAGTTTTATAGAACGTAAAGATACTAAATTGATCATATTGCAGCGGACAAAATTAGTGGAAAATAATAACTATTATCTAAGATATAAAAAAAATTGGTCAAACTAAAATTTTAAAATTTTAAATCATAATACTTAATTCTTAATAAGAGTATAATATAAATTAATAATATTTAAATAATAGAATAAATACTTAAATACCTAAAATTGATTAATCACCACATAACTTAAAATACAACTACGTAACGTCTTATAAAGCTATGTCTCTGCAGCGATCAGCATGGCGCTCATCGTTCAGCATATTTTTGTTTCATGCATTTTCTTATTAATAAATATTAATATTAAATTTAAATTAATTAAATAAAAATATGTAATTAGAATTAATTATTTGTTTATTAATTTTATTATTATTACAGTTTAACGCACTTTAATATCTTTAAACTCTCCCACACTGTTTTCGTGAGTGATAAGAGAACCAAAACATTTGAACCTCATCACTCCATCAAACGTGTGATATGGCCACTACTAAAATCTGGTGGTATTAATAAAATAAATTTTATTAATAAAAGATTTCCATGCTAAATGAAATTTGGCAATAGGAAAAAAATACGGATACTCACTTGTTTATTCTTGAATGAATTAAATAAAATTGTAAAAATTAAGTAACATAAAATTCATTTTTTTTTATTAAATTAAAATCTGGTATCATTCGAAAAATTGAATAAATATATATTTCTCTTCGGTCGTATATTTCATTCCATTAGAAATCATTTTTTAAATATTGTTTTGTTTATTAATAAATTTTTAAAATAACAATAAATGGAATTCTTTAAACTAAATGAAAGTTAAACATTACTCGGAAAATTCATCTAACGTCTAAAAGCAACTCTTAAAAGATTTTTAAGTTGAATGAAGTTTGACAAAACCTAATAATTTTTTTAGTTAAATTAAATTACCGTTATTAGTTAATAATTTTGTTTTATTTCATATATTTCTTTAAACTTAATTTTTTTAATTATTTTTTATTAAATAGAAATCTTAAAATAAATTCACCCTAAGTGAAATTCTATAAATTAAATACAATTTTTAACAGGTTGAATAAAGCTTGGCAAATACAAATAATTGTTTTAATTAAATTATTTCAACATTTCTTTGTTCCTTTTCTTTTTGGATGCGTATATTTCATTCACTTTAACTTCTGTTTTTATATTTGTAATGGTAGATAATAATTTAAATTAAATAATTAAAACTCAATAAAATTAAATGAAATGTTCTTAAAAAAAATAAATTACAGTTCTCAAATTTTTTTTAGGCTAAATAAGGAATTTTTTTAATTAAATATTTTTATTTTTTTATGTTAATAATTTTTTTTTTGTTAAGACATTTTTTTTGTTTCGTATATTTCACTTGATATTTAAAAAAAAAAATAGACGATTATTAAAAAATTAAATAAAATTTATTTGAAGTTTAGCAAAAGGATGGAAGTTATTTTTTAAACAAATTATATTAACTTGATTTGTTATAATTCAAACAAAATAAAATTTAAATATTTGTTTTACTAATTACTAAATTATATAAAATTCTTAAAATTAAATAACATTTAAAGAAATTCTTTGTATTAAATAAAAAGTAAACGTCATTCTAAATATATTCAATTAAATCCTTAAAATTAAAAAGCATCAATGAACTTCTTGAATTAAATAAATATTCTTATAAAAAAATAATTTTGTTAATTAAATTACGTTAAACCTTTTTTTTGGTAATAGATTTTTTTGTTCCATATATTTCATTCATGTTACGTTTATTAAATGTAATTCGTAAAATTAAACGTAATTTTTAAAAATTTGTATTTAATTAAAGGTTCTTCAATGTAGTTTGGCCAAAATTAATACATTTTTTAATTAAATTATTTTAACTTTTGGTTTTATTTTATTTCTATTGATTAATAAATTATATAAAGATTTCAAAATTAAATAGAATTCAAAAAAAAACCTCACATTTAATTATAATTGATTATCTATTCTTAACAGGTTGTTGGTTGAATGAAGTTTGACAAAAGAAAATTCGTTTTTTATTCATATATTTCATTCACTTTAAGTATTTTGTTCTTTTAATTTTTTTTATTAATCAGTTAACTAAATAAAATTTGAACTTTTTAAATTAAATACAATAAATTCTAAAAAGTTCTTAGAAGTGTTCTTGGAGTTTTGGCAAAGGCAAATACATTTTAAAATTACTTTTTTAATATTTTTTTAGAATACACATTTCATAAAATAATTTAACATTAAAAGAGATTCTTTGAATTAAATAAGAATTAAAGTCATTCGTAAAATTAAACAAAACTTCCAAAAAAGAAATACAATTCTTAAAAGGATTTTTCAATTTAATTACTTTGATTTTTTTTGGTTTTAGATACATACTCGAATGTATGTAGTTCATAGACATCGAACTACAAATTTTCGGATTAGGATTATAAAAAGTATGGAATTCTCAGTAAGTTATAAAATAATAGGATTTAAAAAAAATTGAATTATAGAAATTTATATGAAACTGTGTTAATTACATGCTCAAAAGTTATTAATTTTATATAGCTGCAAAATTAAAAAAATATAAAAATTTAATAATGTTAAAATTTTAAAATTTATTTTGATTTTCAATGATCGTTTTAAAATTTAATAAAAATGTTATTAATACGATTTTTTAAATATTGTATAAATGAGAAATTAAAAACTCGAATTTAATTTCTTCAAACCACATTCGACTGTTCAATTTAAAGTTAAGTTTAAATGATTTTATGAAGCATTTCTTTGCTTCAACATTTTTAAATTAAATTTTTATTAATTTTAACATTTTCCATTTAGAACTTTTATATATGAAAAATATTAAAATTCTTAAAAGTTTACCAAATCTTTAGTTTTTAATAGATTTTAAGGTAGGATATTACTACCCAAATTTCTGTAAATTAAGGAATTAAATTTGATTTTATAAATGAAGAGTTTACACATATTAGAAAAGATTTATTTTAAAAGTTTCAGGATTAAAATACAAAAAATGTGTATTTAAATAATATAAAGTTTTCAAATAAATATAAAATCTGTAATTATTGGAGTGATATACAATTTAATTTAGTTTTGAAATATTATGACAATAGAAATTAAACAATTATTTAATTACAAAGTTGGAATTTAAAAGAAATTAAATTAAGTTTTAAAAGTTTAAATTTAAATATTTCATAAAATGTTTAAGATAAATTTTAAAAATTAAACTATTGAATTTTTTAACAATATCCGAATTTATTATATTTCTAAAATGAAATCCTGAAGTTTATGTAAATTGGTTTTAACAGAATTCAATTTTTTTAATTAAACGTGTATTAATATTTCCACAAATCTTTACGAATTAGTGTTAGAAGTATATTTAGTTAGTATATATAGTATATTTTAAATTTTTTTTTTATTAATTAATATTCATATATTTCATTAATTAATATTCATATCTTTGGTCATTAAAAATTAAATAAAATTCTTAACAGTAAATACAATTAAATGAAATAATTTAAATTAAATAAAAATTAAAAATCGGTCAGTAATTTGATTAAAAAATAGATTTAAAAAAAAAATACAATTCTTAAAAGGATAAATGAATTTTGGTAAAGAAAAATGTTGTTTTAATTAAATTACATTAACATTTATTTATTTCTTATATTTTAATTAAATACAATATTTTTAAAACGTTCTTTTATGAATTAAACTTCATAAGGAAGGTAGCAATTTTTTAAATAAATTATTTAAACTTGCTTTTGTTATAATTCAAATAAAATTATATAAAATCCTCTTAAAATTAAATAAAATTAAAAGAAACATTTTAAATTAAATAAAAATTAAATATCATTCGTAAAATTAATCGAAATTTCTAAAAATTAAAAGTTTCTTGAAGTATGGTAAATAATTTTTCATTAAATTACATTTTTTGGTATTATGTATTTACATAGTTCATAGACTTTAATTTTTTATTTAATAAATTATTTTATAATATAAATTTTTGTATTTTACAAATCAGAAAGTGTAGATTTAAATATGAATTTGATTCTACATATTTAATAAGTAGTTTATTTAAAATAAAAATGTCTTTGTGGATTTATTTTTTAAATTTAAATTAAGATGTTAACGTTATGTCTGTGAAAAGATGTACCAATAGTATGTGAGTTACTTGGTTGAGCATGTAACGACCATATTCCATAAATAAAATTATTGTTGGTGCTGTGTTTGCATACTTAAAGCAAATAAATAGTTATAAACTCGAAGTAGAATTATAACAACTACGGTATTTCCAGTAATTTATAAAATATCAAATTTTACTATGTTAATAACATGTTAAAAAATTAATAATTTTAAATAGCTGACAAAATTAAAAATACAAGAATTTATAAAAATTAAAAGTTAATACTTAATTTTTAGTATCGCATTTATTTACAGATTTTTAATGATCGTTTCAAAATTTAAAAATAAAGTTATTATCTCGATTTTTTAAATATTGTATTAAAAAAAATTGAAAACAAGAATATAATTTTTTAAACTATATCCGATTGTTGAATTTAAAGTTAAGTTTAAATAATTTAACATTTTCCTTCGGTTAAACCGAATTGAGAATTTTTAAATTTGAAATCTAATAAAATTTGTAAAAGATTATCAAACCTTTAGTTTTTAATAGGTTTTAAGGTTGAATTTTAATTCCTTAGACGTGTGGTATTACTACCAAAATTTACAGATTAATTTTAAAAAAATAATGAACTTGTGATAAATTTTAAAAATTAATTTTTTCCAAAAATAAAATATTTATAAATTTTTATAAAAATTGAACCAAAGAAATGTTCCCAGTGTCCGGAGTTCTAAATTGAAATCTTGGAATTTAAAAGAATAATTTTTAACAGATTTCTATTTAATTATTCAAACGTGTGTTACTTCAAATTTTTAATATGGTACATGAATTTTGTAACGATAAGTTTTGAATTATTTTCACAAAGCACAAAGAATTAGTGTTAGAAATTCCGTACAGGGAATCAAAACAACAGAGTTTTCCAATATATCGTGATAATTACAAGAAAACCAATGCATTTATTCTATAAATAAATGAAACCAATAAATTTTATTGGTTTCATTTATTTGCATTATATACAGTTTTTTTATTTACCAATATAATATATGCATGCGTCTATAAAATGAGGGGCCTGTAAGTAGGACAAAAGGTTATCTGATTTTGGATATCTTTTGGTGCTTTATTTATGACCATATACACGTATGTACTTATATGTAGTTGTTTCGCGTGTGTATTGTAAATATTTTTATGCTGTACTATTGTTTCTTTAACATTTAATTTCCGGACATGATATAGGATAACTATAGTCGTCAAGTAATTAGTCTGTATAAGTATTAAAAGAATTTTTAGAGCGTTTTAATTAAAGAAATTCCCGAGAAAAATGGAATGAAAGATTTGCTATAAAGTTTTAAAATACATAAAACAAAGTCAAATTGTCATTAAATCGCTTAAGTGACACAAAACCATTTATTTTATTTTCCAAGTTGAAACAAACAAATTTGTTGTTTTGTCTTGAACTATACATATATATATATAACTTAAAAAGATAAGATTTGTATACAGGATGCGCCAACGGATGGAGTAATATTGTTTAGCAAGTCAGCGATGCTTATAAATTGTGTTATTTGCACTAAAATAATCACATTGATTTGTTAATATATGCAAGTGAGTTTGCTCGTCAAGGCACAGCCCCGTCTATAGATTAAAATTTATGAAAGTCCCCCACTTGGCCAATGCCCCGTGAAAAGCTGAGGCTGGTTCGCTGAGTAGAGAAGAGAAACTTTTAAATGTAGTACAGCTATAAGAGTAGTTTTGTGCATATGCCAGCCCCGGTGACAGCCACTGTGGCGATTTTAAAATAATAATAGTTGAGTGAATTAAGGTGCACCCTATGATACAGAAAAAGTAAAAAAACTAGAAAATATTTTCTTGATGTTTTGAACAATACAATGGTACAAATTTATTTCTTGTTGAATTGAAATAAAATTACATTTATGTAGTATTTGAGTTCACAAGAACTAAAAATTTCATAAGAAACATAAAGATTTTCTACCATAAAATACAAAAACTTGTATACATACGAATGTCTGTCTGTACATATAATATTTATTCACTTTTACGACATTTTTACTAATAAATTAAGTTGTAATAATTATAACATTTTAAGACATTTATGCTTATTTATTCACATAATAATAATAAATTATTTTAATTAATTTCAATATCATTCTTATTGTTAATTAATATTTTTACAATAAGACGATGCGTGTTTATTTTGTTTAGTTCAAAGATAAGTTGCAGTTTAATCGTGAAAAAAATTTGTAACAGAATAATTTCCAAGAAGACCAAACCTCGGAAATTTCTCTGGAAATAACTTTCCTATTTAACTTTTATGTCAAGATTTATATAATATGTATAACTACGATAAATCAATATACATATATAGATGACGAAATGTAAAATTAATTTATTTAGGAAGACAAATAGAAACTAATAAATCAAGTATCTCCGCTACCACTTTACTCAACACAGAATATACAGCGAAAAGCGATATTAGAACTTAAAACTGAGAAGTGCTAATCTAAAATTGCATTGCTATACATTTATTGATGAACTAAATATACATTTTTAAAGTGGTTTTTATATATTTCAATGACCGATTTATTTTACATCAAATTGCAGTTGCTTTCACCACTTATTCTTCTCATTTCGTATATTACGAGTATAACTTACATATACATTATGTATGTATATGTACATATCTAGCGAACTTTTAATTGAAAAACTGCAATGCAATGTAAACTCTTGTTTACAAATTATATTCAACTAATTGAATTGGTTTGTTCAATCGATTACACGAAAACCAATTAACAATTTTTGCAAACGATAAGGTGATATGTTTCAATTTATCATTCATGTTTTGTTATCCAGTCCCAACTATGTGTATAGCCGTTACATGATTTTTGTTGTTCTCATTTTTATTTTATTTCCGTTTAATAACTATAAATCAACGACAGATTTAATAGCCAACATAATTAATTGGTTATTATTACTAATAAAACGAACAAAATCATTTTGTTTTCCTTCAAGCGATATAAAATCGATTGATGTTGTTATATAGGTGATGGAGTAAACCAGTAGATTCTTCTGAAACTCGTCGTAATACTTTTTTGTCATCAAAGTTCCGCTAGTAATTTTCTTTCTGAGGCATCTGTTTTAGAAAGTGTGGAGGAGGTTCTACTGCTTCTGAAACATCCCCCAATCCACTAAGCTAATGAACGGGTCAATAATTCCATCATTTTTGATATATATAGTTGCTCACTTTACTTGCATTGATTTATATGAATATTTGGTGATAAGAAAAATACTCAGTGGCAGTTACATATGTAAAGAAGGTCAGAAACATCAAATATGACGTCCTGATCGAAACTGGTAGAAAAAATGTATTCTAGTGTTCTTCTTAGCTACATACGTATTACGTACGTATATGTTGCAAAACAAGCAAACAAAGCTTTTATTGTTCCTCGCGTAGAAAAATTTCTAACACCTCATATGAAACGGCCTTGAATCTTGAGTTAAAAAACCTATTTATGTTAAAGGTAAAAAGTATGTTATATTGGCATCGAAAGGATTTCAAGGTTTTCAAACGTTAAAGAGCCATTTTCACAATTATCTGAGGTAAAACTCATGCGCTGTTTGTTGAGAAAAATTATCAATTAGTCTATTGTTCTAACGAATCTATAAGCATGTAAAGTTATCCCTGTTTTTCATCCCAGAAAAATACAAAATATTCATCAGGCAGGTGGTCTGGTGCGACGCTGTCTTGGGGGAATCAAGTTGGTACTTGTTTCCTGCTCCGTATCTTGCCGCTTCCACAAGTGTGCGTGTTACCTCCCCGTGGTGGGAGGTGGAAATCTCTGTTCAGGTGGACCTCCTTTCTCCGCTACTCGGGGGACCTATTATGAATATCAAAGATAATAAGGAAAACGAGACCGGTATTCTTAAAAAAACCGGTACCTAGTGCTTTGGAGACATCGGCCTTTAGGCCCGGTCACTAAAGCGCAAAAAGGGGCATAACCATAAATGAGGCTGGCCCCTCGAAACCAAAGGGCAAAGGCACGAATTCTGGTCCTCCGCTCAGGAGACACTATCCCTGGACTCAGAGATGTCGAGATCAATGGGGCTACATTGTGCACTCCAAATAAACGAATAGCCGTCAGAGGAGGAGTCTGACTCAACAGTGGTGGATGTAAGTACTATCTAATGCTTAAGATTCTTCAAATGAACCTCCACCACTGTAAAGCCGCCTCGGCGACCCTTCTGCTAAAAATGGAATCTGATCCATTGATGTGGTTCTGGTCCAGGAGCCTTGGGTCAGTGCAGACCGGGTGCTGGGCCTCAGAACTTCCAAATATAAAATACTAAATGCGAAAAATGAAGGTAAGATACGTTCCTGCATTCTCGCTAGTAATAATCTGAACATTTTTATACTACTAAATTACAGCAACGCTGACAGAGGCTCAAAGATGAAAAGTCGGAGTCATCATGGGTAGTGATGCTAATGCGCATCACTCAATCTGGGGAAGTACAGATATAAACAGGCGAGGTGAGTTACTCCTTGATTTTATTTTAAGTACTAACCTAAATATATGTAATATCGGGTGTAAGCCAACCTTTATTACTAAAAATAGATAGGAAGTGTTGGACATCACACTTGTCTCAGATTTTATTAAGGAGAAGGTATTGAACTTTAAAGTGTCCAAAGACCATTCCTTTTCTGACCATTGTTATCTCCAGTACGAAGTGGATACAAAACCCACTAAAAAGCCATCCTTCAGAAATAGGAAGAAAACGAATTGGGATTGCTTTAGAACCATTCTGGGTAATTCATTACCGGTATCGGTTCCAAACCCACCTGCATCTACACAAGAGCTTGATGTTTTGGTAACCAAGCTACCTGATGCTTTTAACAAAGCCATGTTAGGTGCATGTCCTATCAGTAGGCCTTTGGGTAAGTCTCGGCCACCCTAGGCCAAGCGAGGAACACAAATGCTGCTGCAGATTGGGACTGTTACAAGGAAGTCCTTAAAACCTACAAGTACGAGCTAAGAGCAGCCGAAACGGGGGCCTGGAGGCACTACTGTGGCAACATACAGGAGACCTCGGATGCTGCTAGGGTACTATGGCTATGCAAAGTACTATGTTCCAGTCCTTCCATCCCGAGTTATCTACAACGACCGGATGGTTCATGGACTACATGTAGGAGGAATCCCTGGAGCTATTACTAGAAACTAATTTCCCGGAGTGCTCGGTGCTAGCTCCAAAGAGACCCATGATAAATAGGAGTGTAGACTCCGTAAGTCATATAATAAATAGGCGGAATATCCTATGGGCAATAAACAGTTTTAAGCCATACAAGTCGGCAGGACCTGATAGCATTATCCCTGCGGATATTCAGCGAACTATTGACTTAACCCTACCCTGGTTGGAAGTTATCTTCAAAGACAACCTAGAACTCTGTCACATTCCTAGCAAATGAACTGAAGTAAAAGTAATATTTATACCTAAGGCGGGAAAAAGCTCTCACTGCTATCCCAAAGACTTTAGGCCTATAAGCTTATCATTTTTTCTGTTAAAATCACTGGAAAGACAAATAGAGGCTTACATTAGAGGCTCAATCAAGCCGGGTGAACTGTCGGGACCTCAACACCCATACTGTAAGGGACGATCGGTGGAAACAGCTCTCCACTCCCTTATAGGTCCGATTGAGAAATCACTTGAATATAAGCAATTTTCAATGGTTACCTTCTTGGATATAGAGGGGGCCTTTAGCAACATCAGACCGGGGGCAATCACTCGGGCCCTTGCGTGTCTGGGGGTAGGCGAGTCACTCAAAGGCTGGATAGATCAAAAGCTTAAAGGCAGGATCGTGACAGCTTATCTGGGTGGGACGTCTGCCAGCAGATACGTGAGCAGAGGGACACCTCAAGGTGGGGTTCTATCCCCCCTTCTTTGTAACTTGGTCATAAATGACCTGTTACTAAACCTGGAAGGGCAAGGCTTCAAGGTGCTTGCTTACGCGGATGACGTTGCTATTGCGGTCTTCGGTAAACATCCTAGTACGCTGAGTGAGCGCATGCAGTGCACGCTTGGCTACCTCTCTGAGTGGGCACACGGCGGCTTGACTGAACGCAAACCCACAGAAAACGGAGCTGGTCCTCTTTACCAGGAAGCACAAACTTCCTCAGTGTGACCCGCCAATATTAAATGGTACTCGCTTGATCTTTACGGATAGAGCGAAATACCTCGGACTACTTTTGGACAGCAAGCTAAGCTGGAAACCAAACATCGTAGAGAGAGTAAAGAAAGCTACTAAAGCGCTCTACTCCTGCAAAAATACCATTGGAAAGAGATGGGGTATGGAGCCCCACATAGGCTCTACGTCTCAGTGGTCAAACCTATACTGCTGTATGGGGTTGTCGTCTGGTGGCCAGCGTTAAACATTATGGCCAACCATAAACTATTGATGAAAGTCTAAAGAACGGCCAGCTTGTGTATAAGTGGGGCTCTCAGGAGCACACCTACTCTCCAAGCTCTGGAGATTCTCTTTCATCTTACTCCCTTGGATATTGCGGCCGAGCAGCTTGCATCTTGTAGAGCCATTCGGCTCAAATCCATATCTATGTGGACCTGTAACAATATAGGGCACTCGTCTATCCTATGCAACAGCGGTATTCGGGAAGCTACCGGTTACGCTTTTCCTTTGCCATCTGTTGAGATGAAATTCCAAACTGAGTTTCCCACCAGAGAGGACTGGGTGATCGAAACGGTTATGGACAATGACGCGCTAAGTTTCTTCACGGATGGCTCAAAAAGGGATAGAGGCTTGGCTTCGGGTATTCTGTGAGGCACTAGGGGTTAACCTCTCATTTCGTCTTCCCGACTTTTGCAGCATTTTTCAAGCTGAACTGATAGCGATAATGGAAGTCATAGACTGGTTGAAGTATAATGTAATATCTGTGGAGTCCGCGTCCACAATATTTCCTACCCCTGATCGGGATGAATTTAAAAGAAGATAAATACATTCATCCGCCAACAAAAATTCATCCATCAACAAAATTAACACAAAAAGATAAAATAAAATTTAGTTCAATTCTCGATGCGGTGAGATCAAGTGATCATAAAATTATTGTAAAATTATAAACGAAACATAATAAAAGTTTATTAATAAAATATATGTTGTGTCTATTTAATACCCGTAAGTGGCCTCATAGGCATAACAATTGGTGACCTCGAAAAACCGCTAAAATATACAGCGGGTAGAACGGGTAACGTTCTGATTATACGGAAAACAAAAATTATTTTGTATATAAAACTTATCGGTCTGGACCAAGGTTAGACAACATTAAAAATTTAAAATTTCCGTTCACCGGCGTCAATTTTCAAATAAATAAATTGAGGGTACAAGTGTATTGATGGTACAAGTGTATTCAATATTAAAATAATATACACTATATAAACGCATCATACGTCAATTTATTTTGGTATACCCATATACATCAAAATACCATAAATTCAACTCAACTGTATCATAAATCTCGCAACGTTGGCAAATATATTCATCTGTATTTCGAGATATTTAAAATCATCATTGGGCTATTGAACAACTGATCTCGCAACGTTGGCATAGTAATACATCTGTATCACGAGATCATCATCATTTCAACAAATCAACAGTTCCGGAAAAACAACGGTTTCAACAAATCAACAGTTCCAGAAAAACAACGGTTCCAGAAAAACAACTATACAGAAAATCAAGCTAAGAAAATTTTTTTTATACACTAATTGATCAAAATTATTTATTAATTTTTTTTTTTACTATTATTCATTTAATTTCTTATATACATATTTAATTAAAAAAATTAGTTATATTTCTTAAACTCAAAATTTTCTCTAAAATTCAAATTTTTAGAAACTTATACATATATTATAACATTAGAATTTATTAAATATTATTTTCCTTAACTAGAAATTGAAATACCGTTCGAAAATCTATATCACATAATTATATACATGTACCATATAGTATTGTAAGATTTCAAACGGATCAGAATTGAATTGATTTCGTCATATTTTCTTTACTGATCGGAACAACGGTATCATTGAAACAGTTTTACTGTAACGCTAATCGTTTAAAACAATATTGGAATTATATTTTTCTCTTTTCACGTATTTATCTTCTTATCGTTCGTGGATTTATATCGTTTATGCTATCGATTTACAGCTTACGTTATTTTTTTTTTTTTTTTTTTTTTTTTATCATCTATCATTCAATAAAATAATAATACGAACATAAAATATTTTCTTATAAAAACAATTTGTACTACTTTAAAAATTTTTTTTTTATTAAATAAAGTAATTTAATACGGGAAGTGACAACGAAACCGAAACTAAAGCTAATCAAGACCATGAAATGCGAAATGTTGAAAAATCCGCTAACCAAAGCGTAGGGGATATAACGCGAATTCGACTTCCGTCATTTTGGCCAACAAACCCAACGACATGGTTTTATCAAGCGGAAGCTCAATTTGAAGCCAATAGAATAAGAAAAGAATCCTCGAAGTTTTGCCTTACTGTTTCTGCCTTGACTCCAGAAATCTGCGAATCCGTCATCGACATTATCAGCAAACCACCTACTGATAATCAATATGCCGAACTCAAACGGGCATTGATTAACCGGCATTCGATTTCGGAGGAGAAAAGGTTAGAACAATTGTTGCAACGAACTGATATAGGGGACCGAAAACCGTCCGAAATTTTTCGATCTAAGCAACAACTTGCTGGCAACACTTTTGACGAAACTATAGTCAGAAATTTATGGCTTCGACGACTTCCTCAAATGATATACATTTCATTGATTGCTGTGGGCGAAAAGCCTACAGAAGAATTAACGACACTGGCTGATAAACTATTTGAAGCTTCATTGAACAACACTGTTTATAGTGTTAATTCGGAAAACAAGAAAAGATATCAATCCTCAACATCTTCTGCTACAGTTTCTACTTCTTCTGATGCGGTTGAAACTCGATTAGCTCGCATAGAATCAATATTGGCTAATTTCGAATCGAGATCCAGACAAAATCTCACTAGACATGCAAGATCTCTGTCTAGGAAAAATCAGAGCAGAAATCTGAGCCGTAATCGATCTCTCTCGAATTCTTCAAGATCGAAACGTTGTTGGTATCATCGTCGTTTCGGGGCACGCGCTCAAAAGTGTATAAACCCGTGCAATTTTGAAAGCAGCGCAATTAAACATAATCAAAAAGAACAAGCAAAGTAATTTTTCCTGACGTGCAAGCGGCTCATAGTCAGGATTCACCCAGTCGCCGCCTATTTATTAAAGATAATAACAACAATTTAACTTTCCTAATTGACACTGGTGCAGATTTGTCTGTTATTCCATCCCAAAATTATCGTGAAAGTACATCCGCTAATATCGAATTTACACTTTCCGCTGCAAATGGTAGTGCTATTAAAACATATGGCATCAAACTTCTTAAACTGAATATCGGACTGCGACGTAATTTCACTCATGCCTTCATTCTAGCTGAAGTGAACCGTCCAATCATCGGTGCAGATTTTCTTTTAAAGTTTGGTCTTATCGTCGATGTGAAAAACAAAAAGCTCATTGACCCAGCCACGCAGCTGTCAATCAATGCTTTCATGGCTCGAGTTGACACACCAACTCCTGTCCATTTTACGATCGATAACGGGTATGGTGCTCTTCTAAAAAAGTTTCCAACACTAACAGAGCCACCGAATTATCATTTACCTGTCAAACATAATGTCATGCATCACATTGTTACTAAAGGCCAACTTCCATTTACTCGACCACGTAGACTAGACACAATACGGCATAAAGCAGCACAGTTGGAGTTTCAACACATGGTAGAACTAGGCATCTGCCAACCATCGTGCTCCCCTGTGTCCAGTCCTTTACATATGGTCAAGAAAAAAGAATTAGATTGGAGACCTTGTGGGGATTATAGGAGATTAAACGCAGTCACTATTCCTGACCGTTATCCTATACCACACATACAAAATTTCTCTATGAATTTAAATGGCTGTAATATTTTCTCCAAATTGACTTAGTCCGAGCGTACCATTTAATTCCTGTTGCTACTGAAGATATTGCAAAAACGGCAATTATCACTCCTTTTGGCTTATTCGAATTTACTCGAATGCCATTTGGTTTGCGCAACGCTGCTCAGACGTTCCAAAGATTCATGAACGAAGTAGTCAGAGGTTTGGATTTCGTCTTCACGTACATCGATGATATTCTTGTGGCTTCCAAATCAGAAGCAGAGCACAAATCGCATTTGCAATTACTCTTTGAAAGGCTTGCGGATTTTGGTATTAACATCAAATCCTCAAAATGCGTTTTTCGCGTTAAAACTCTTAACTTCCTTAGCCACAAAATAACTCCTCAAGGAATATTTCCATCCGAGGAAAGAGTCGAGGCTATAACGAAATTCCCAGTACCTACTTCCATTCGGCAAATTCAACAGTTCATTGGTATGGTTAATTATTACCATCGCTTTGTACCGAAACTAGCTGAATTATTATCGCCAATTCATGCACACCTAGCATCGCTACTCAAGAAACCAAAAACTGCAAGAAACTTTACTTGGACAGAAATTTGCAATCAAGCTTTCTCTGAAACCAAATGTGCGCTCGCTAATGCAACACTTTTGGCTCATCCTTTAGACGATGCAGTATTCAGTATTACTACTGACGCATCAAATACTGCAGTTGGAGCTGTTTTACAGCAAACCAATAAAGGTTGTAGAGAACCATCAGCATTTTTCTCCAAAAAGTTACAACCAGCCGAAATAAAATATTCCGCCTTTGATAGAGAATTACTAGCCATATACTTAGCGATTAAACATTTTCGATACTTTGTTGAAGGTCGACAATTCACAATTTACACCGACCATAAACCGCTAACTAGTGCGATCAACTCCAAAACGGAAAGAAGTCCACGGCAAGCTCGACATTTGGATTTCATTTCTCAGTTTTCTAAGGACATTCAACACATTCCAGGCAAATATAACGTTGTCGCTGACAGTTTGTCACGCATAAGCGAAAACGAAGCTGCCTCTGTTGAAGAAAAGCTAACTCTTATATCAATTTCGAAATTACAGAAGCCTGACGAGGAACTACAGAATTTACTTTCTGGTTCCACTCGTCTCACAAGTTCATCTTATAAACTTGAGCGCTTCGTATTTCCAGATATAGATATTTATTGTGAAACTGGAAAAGGGACAAATCGCCCTTACCTTCCAGAACAACTACGCCGTTCAGCTTTTGACGCGCTGCACAGCATTTCACATCCTAGTGTCCGCGCAACTAGAAAGATAATAACTGATCGTTACTTTTGGCCTAACATGAATAAAGACGTTAACCTCTGGACACAGTCCTGTCTTTCATGTCAAAAATCTAAAGTACAAAGACATACAAAATCGGAATTTGGACATTTTAAACCTCCATCCGGTCGTTTTGAGCACATTCACTTGGACATCGTTGGACCTCTCCCACCATCAAATGGATATACCTACATCCTTACTGCTGTTGATCGTTTTACCAGATGGCCTGAAGCATACCTTATGAAAGATATGTGTACCGCAACCATTGCTAAAACCTTCGTTGAAAATTACATATCTAGATTTGGAGTGCCTGTAAACATTACTACAGATCAAGGAAGTCAATTCGAGTCTAAGCTGTTCGCGGAACTAACCAAGCTTCTAGGCACGCATCGAATTCGGACAACACCTTATCACCCACAATCTAACGGAATGGTGGAACGTTTTCATCGCCAACTTAAAGCATCTCTTAAAGCGAGAGGCGATATAGTGAGTTGGAGCTCACAACTGCCAATAGTTCTCCTTGGCATACGAGCTACCCCAAAAGATTCTATCAAATGTTCACCAGCGGAGTTAGTTTACGGTCAACCACTCAAACTGCCAGGTGAAATGTTCATGGAAAGACCCGAGCAACAACCAGCAGACTCTGACCAAGTTATTGAGCATCTACGCAATACTATGCGCAACCTAGTCCCTGTGGTGCCGCAACATACGCCGCAAAATAACATTTTTATTCCAAAAACGCTGGATAAATGTGACTATGCTTTCATCAGAGTTGATAAAATCCGAACTGGTTTGACACCGCCATATGAAGGCCCATATAAAATAATTCGACGTTTCAGAAAATATTTTATTATGGACAAAAACGGGAAAAACACTTCCATATCAATAGACCGGCTTAAACCAGCATTTGGAGTCACGATCACTAACATTGAACAACCAAAATCTGTTCATTTTTCCAATTAATAAAATATTTTTAGTATTATTATTTTCTTTATTTTCCATTTTTTTTTTAATGATTTGTTCATTATTATTATTTACTCTCACATATTTAGTTTTTCGGATGACCTATTTGCTCGGAAGGGGGTGATGTGGAGTCCGCGTCCACAATATTTCCTACCCCTGATCGGGATGAATTTAAAAGAAGATAAATACATTCATCCGCCAACAAAAATTCATCCATCAACAAAATTAACACAAAAAGATAAAATAAAATTTAGTTCAATTTTGGATGCGGTGAGATCAAGTGATCATAAAATTATTGTAAAATAAATGCTGTTGAATTAATTATATAAAGAGATCAAGTGATCATAAAATTATTATAAAATAAATTGATTATAAAAGTTTAACTCTCGACTCATGGAAAATAATTATAAACGAAACATAATAAAAGTTTATTAATAAAATACATGTTGTGTCTATTTAATACCCGTAAGTGGCCTCATAGGCATAACATATCTACGAGGGATATTCGCATTTTTACAGACACCCTGGCTGCTATTAAAACGCTACAATCATACTCCCTGACGTCGAAGGTAGCCCAGAACTGTCTGGCAACTTTAAATGAGATGGCTGATCATATGCCAAGGCATTTCAATATCGCAGGGAATGTAATGGCAGATGAGTTGGCCTGCAAGGGTCCAGGACGCCTAATAACCCAAAGCAGGCGGGATATAAAGATACTGCCTGCTTCATGTAAACTGCTGCTTCAGGAAGAAGCCATAAAAGAAACGAACGTCAGATTGTCTAACGCCAGTTCGTGTGTAATAACCAGGCAGATCTGGCCTGGACTTGACCGGTCCAGATCAGGCCAACTGATATCGCTTCGTGGGAGCTATAACGGGACATTGTCTCATTGGGATACATACGAGTAGACTGGGTGCCCCAGCCCACGATTTCTGCCGCAGCTGTGGTGATGAGGAGGAGGAAAATGTGCTCCATCTGATCTGCACCTGTCCTAGTCTAGCGTAGAGCAGAACAAAATTTATGGGAACTTCCCCTTTGAACGACCTCTCGGATCTCAGTAAGATCGAGATCCGGGACTTTAAACGTTTCTTGGTAAGCTCAGGATGGTTTAGCGAGTGAAGAGGAGGAAACTTGAATGTGGTACAGCTACTTACCAATTTTGTGTCTATGCTAGTCCTTTAGGACGGCCACCCTTACCTAACCTAACCTTCATCAGGCAACACATTTGCATCCCATCCCATAACAAGTTACAAAAAATAATTTTTTTACAATATTTGATCCCATTCCGGTTTTTAATAATATTTTTGATTTATCTGTAGAAATAAAAGTATATGGAATATTGTCTTACACAACTATCACGTCTACTAACACATTGAAGTGCGTAGAACTTTACGAATGATGCCTAACATTCCTATGTCATCCTCTTCACTAATTTACTTAAAATTGGACATTCCAAAAAATGGCGAATTTTTAATGAACAAAGTTTGGGTTCAGAGAACACATAGCAATAGCAAAAATACAATCTATAGAAGTACCTATGGTGCTTCCGATAATCTGTTGTGGCGCAACAATCTGATGGAGTTATAAATATTAATTGCCGATGAAATCTGTACATTTAAGACAGAATTGTAATTGTAGTAACATACCATGACCCCAAGTCCAAGGAGAGAATCTAGAAATCAACTGCATATGACATAAGAGTTGAGAGGCCAGCAAGTAAAATTGTTTTGATGATATGAAACCACACACACTTTTTTAAAAAATTTCTCGATACTGTATACGTAGCGGTAGGTTTTCACAAGTGGCGAGGAAGATTTGTCTTATATATCCGTCTTTAAAACAGTAAACTTAAGCGATATTAAAAATTAACGTTGGATAATAAATAACTGAAAGAAATAATACTAGAAAAGTGGTTCTAAAGAAAAAGTAGACGATCGTGGTTCTCCAAGTGAGTACCATCCAAATAATCTGTAACCTATTCTGGGGCCCTATTTCTGTATACGATACGAATCTTCATTCGATACGAAAATGATATACGATACGAATATGAATTGGTATTTCTGAATACGATCGTACCAAGCATTTTAGTTTTTGAAGTGTAGGCATAGGGAAATTTTTTTTACGTAAAGCAGCCTTGAAAAGTGACAGTGTAAACCAAATAGTTGTCAAATTTTTGACATTTAAAAAATATAAACATTGAAAATAGAAAAAATAATTTAGTTTTCATTTATTGTCTGTGTCATAACACAAACATTTTTTTCGTTTCCAACAAAAATAAATCGCCTCAATAACGAATTGCGATACAGTAAATTCAATAAGATAAGTATTTTGGACAACATTTTTTGTACATCTAATTTTAGATGAAAGATTTTATTAAGATTCTCTTCATGTCTTCCTAAATAGCTCAATTGGAATCAAATTTCGTGACTGATGCTTACAACCAATTACAATTAATTACAATCGATACGGCACTATTGCAAATTCAATGGGATTCAATGGCAGCTTCACAGTTGTATAAATAAGAGAATTATTTTGTATTCGTAACAATATGTATGACAAATTAATAAAAAAAATTAAAATATTTAATTAAATTTATAGTTATTTCCTTAACACAATTAACTAAATTAACTAAATTATGTAATTATTAAAAAAAATTACTAAAAATTCTTTCCAAATTTTTTTTATATGGAGTCGTCAACTAATTCATCAACGTACAAAAATCCGTTCATAATCGAACAAAATTGGTTCGAATTCGTATTGCGGAATAAGGGAAATTTTACAACGTATCAAGTAGACACGAATTCGTATTTGAATTATTCGAATTCGTATTCAAAAATACCAATGGTACGAATTCGTACAATTTTTATACGAATTCGTATTCAGAAATAGGGCCCCTGATCTTTCTAGAGTACTTCGGAGGCCCGACTTTATTTTGCATCAAAGTGCATAACTTGATACAGAAAAAAGCCAAATATAGCATTCTTGTGAATATAACCCGGTGCTTGCAATAGACACTGTGTTTTTATGTCTGTCACTAGAAAGAAAACTATTTCAATTTCTCCGTAAATAATAAACGTATATCTACTAAATTTTAAAAAAAATGTTTAAAATCAAGGTGAATAAAAAATCAAAAAAAAGTTTGGAAGTTCTAAAACAGTCTTACTATAAATTTTTGTATTTCTTATATAGCTGCACTATAATTAAACTATATTCGAGTAAGTATATGTTTGTATGTACTGTAACTAAATCTATATATTTTTTTGGAACTTAACTTTATATACTTGTTGTTTTGCAGAATGTTTCATACAATTTTTAACAACCTTAACAAAATGGAATGATTAAGCTGAAATTCTTCTAAATAGTCATTTTCTTTATGTAAATCACAGCCACGCTATATAAACATAGGTACATACCTACAATATACCGCTCATACAAACCCAAAGGAACGCTAAAAGAAATGTGAGTTGAATGAGTTGAAACCAAAACAAACTTGAAAATAATTTAAATTTTCTATGTACCAAAAAGTGAAAAGTTAAGAACAAAACAAAAAATACAAATTTCACCGTTCTGAGAATTAAAATTAATTTTCTTACTGCGGTTATCATTTACGCGCATAATACAAAACGCGCATAAGATAAGATAAATATAATCAGTAAAAATTATTTTTGGTTATTCAGGCAAAGCAGCTGTTATAGAAATAGCACAACTGTGTTCGTAGTATTATATACATTAATTATTTCAACCGTTCGCCCACGCCAATCCTTTTCTTGTACTATATAATAGTACAAGATCATTAATTAGCTTTCAGCTTTAATTTTGGTGAGTATTCAATTTCCAGTTTGTAAACCAAATGCAAGTACATATTTGCTTTAGAAACTCACTTAACCTCTATATACTTGAAACTAAATTTAACACTTCCTGAATTGGTTGAAAATTTAATGGAAGGAAAAAGAATACATTTTTGTAGAAAGCTTCGTTGCCATATTAAGACCAATTGATACCAGCACTAGTCTTCATTGTTTCTGCTGTAATATAATCGTATGTAATAATTCACTAGGAGTGTGAAAGCCCGTTAAACCTCAAATATTTCATCTAAGTTTAAGAACATTTTCTAAAAAAACCCTGTGTCTGCAGTTTTCTTAATGATGGAATGAGGCCTATCCCAAATATTTGGTTGGAAAGCTTATTAAAGTTTACATATCGATCGTTGGAGCGAGTTCAAATATAAAACTTCCTGAGTCGTAAATTCAATATTCTTGGAGTGGAGAAGAATTTGTATCTAAAACTTTATATAAAAGCTTTGTAAGTCCTTAATTTCCTTTTATATATTTGAAAATGTAACACCACATACATATTTCTGTTTCGTTACTTTGTAGCGAAATCGGGAAAAAGGGATAGAGTACAAAATTATTCTAGTAGGCTGAGATCGCTAAAGAAAAAATCTAAAATTGAATACATGAAATAGCGTTAAATTTAAAAAGAGAACATAAACATCGATCGAAAGAAAAAATTGTTATATTGACAACTTACAACATGTCATCTAAAAGGAGTTCCAATAACAACTGCACAATTTGTTTCCAACCATAATTATGCACAAATACGTAGCAAAAATTAACCAAAATAAAATAGAATCGTGTCAGAAGAACTGTGATAGTCATGGTGTTCCATTTATAATCTAAAATCCAAGGTTTACGTTGAAATTTAAATGAAAATAGTTTGTGATTTATTCAAACAAAATCATGCAGCTTTTATTGAATTACCCTTTAAGTATTTTATTTTGTTTACAAAAATATAATTCAAAAGGGAACACAACCACACTTTTACTGTTTTCTCTTTTCGTCTTGCAGTTTAATTTTATTGCGTTGGCATTTGTGTGTATTTATATCAATTTAATGGAAAAATGCTTTTTTTTTCTATAAATTTTATTAATAAATATAACAAAAATAAAGCAACTTCTTTGATCAGGTTTTAAATCAATTATAAAGTGATAATGTTAAAATAATTAATCCATCAACATTTTTATTGAAAAATACCGCACCTAAAATTATTTAATTTATCATATGTTTTGTATGAACAAAATATTTTTTTCATCAATTTTAGTTCCTCTATAAAAAGCTCAATTTTCCACCTTAGGGCGCTGTATATATAGGTGGCCCTGGTAATATACAAAGAAGTCTATGCAAACCCATGGCAAAACATACAAACTATTTTAAATTGTTCACTATTAATAGAGCTTTTAATCTTTTCTTACATAAAGTAATAGATAAATAATTAAATTAGGTTAAGGTCAGCGTTATTTTTCGAAAATATATTAATTAAAGATAATTTTTATGATTATAAATTTGTCATTAATTTAATTTATTTGCGCTTTTAAATTTGTATATACAAATATATATCTGATATATTTTAATACTCTTTCAATATACTGCATTCACTCTAACACAGAAATAAAATAGTTCGATTCAAAATTTAAACATGGAAAATATGTATTAAAATTATGATAAATACGAAATATTAAAATTTAAGAGATTAATCAGATAAATGCTGGGAAAAATTTGAAATAATTGAAATAACTAAAATATTCGAAATAATGGAAATATCCGAATTAATTATAAAAATAATTAATTATAGAAATAATTATAAAAAATTAAATATTCAAAATAACGGACTTATCCGAATAAAAAAACAGAAATAATTATAAAAAACTAAAAATTCAAATTAACGGACTTATCCGAATTAACAGAACTATCTGTAATACCTCAAATATGTAAAAAATATGACATAATAGAATTAAATAAAATATTCAAAATAACGGATTTCTCCGAATAAACAGAAATATCTAAAAATAAATATTTAAAATATTTAAAAATATGTCAGAAACTGAAATAATTATAAAAAATTAAATGTTCAAAAAAATTAAATAACGGACTTGTCCGAATTAATAGAAATATCTGTAATACCAGAAATATGTAAAATATATGACATAATTGAATTAAATAAAATATTCGAAATAACGAAATATCCGAATTAACAGAAATATCTGTAATACCTGAAATATGTAAAAAATATGACATAAATGAATTAAATAAAATATTCGAAATAACGGACTTATCCGAATTAACAGAACAATCTGTAATACCTGAAATATGTAAAAAATATGAAATATTTGAATTAAATAAAATATTCAAAATAACAGATTTATCCGAATTAACAGAAATATCTAAAAATAAATATTTAAAATATTTAAAAATATGTCAGAAACTGAAATAATTATAACAAATTAAATGTTTAAAAAAATTAAATAACGGACTTCTGTGAATTAACAGAAATATCTGTAATACCTGAAATATGTAAAAAATATGACATAATTTAATTAAATAAAATATTAGAAATAACGGAAATTCCGAATTAACAGAAATATCTGTAATAATTAAAAATATGTCAGAAACTGAATTAATTATAAAAAATTTAATATTCAAAATAACGAACTTATCCAAATTAACAGAAATATCTGTAATAATTAAAAATTAGTCAGAAACTGCAATAATTATAAAAAATTAAATATTCAAAATAACGGACTTATCCGAATTACCTGAAATATCTGTAATACCTGAAATATGTAAAAAATCTGAAATAATTGAAATAACTAAAATATTCGAAATAACAGATTTATCCGAATTAACAGAAATGTCTGTAATACCTGAAATATGTAAAAAATATGACATAATTGAATTAAATAAAATATTCGAAATAATGGAAATATTCAAATTAAATTAAATAATCAAAATAAATAAGATAAAATAAAATATTCAAAATAACGAAATTATCCGAATTAACAGAAATATCTGTAATACCTGAAATATGTAAAAAATCTGAAATATTTGAAATAACTAAAATATTTAACATAACGGACTTATCCGAATTAACAGAAATATCTGTATTACCTGAAATATGTAAAAAATATGACATAATTGAATTAAATAAAATATCCGAATAACGGAAATATCCGAATTAACAGAAATATCTGTAATAGTTAAAAATATGTCAGAAACTGAAATATTTATATAAAATTAAATATTCAAAATAACGGACTTATCTGAATTAACAGAAATATCTGTAATACCTGAAATATGTAAAAAAATATAACATAATTGAATTAAATAAAATATTCGAAATAACGGACTTATCAGAATTACCAGAAATATCTGTAATACCTGAAATATGTAAAAAATCTAAAATAATTAAAATAACTAAAATATTCAATATTACGGACTTGTCCGAATTAACAGAAATATCTGTAATACCTGAAATATGTAAAAAAATATGACATAATTGAATTAAATGAAATATTCAAAACAACGGACTTATCCGAATAAAAAAACTGAAATAATTATAAAAAATTAAATATTCAAAATAACGGACTTATCCGAATTAACAAAAATGTCTGTAATACCTGAAATATGTAAAAAATATGACATACAGTGAAAATCCCCTAAGCCGGAAATCCAATATCGCGGAAAATCCTTTACGGCGGAAAAATTCAAGCAAAAGAAACTCTTTCGTTTCAATTTACATACAACTTCGACCCTATACGCCGGAAATCCTGAGACACGGAAGGAAATTACATTTCTAGTATAAAAAACCAAAATAAAACTCCACTAAGCCGGAACTACAGCTAACTTCAGTTGGCTTTGAAAAAAAAAAAATCACATACATATGTCAAAAACTGCATCATCATCAATCACCATAGGTTGTATGTACGTATAAGTACGTGTTTGTAATTAAATACTTTTGTAATTTTAAATATGGGGAGAATATTTAAAGCAGAAATACGAAGTTATCAAAACGAAGTTCTAAACTAAATAAGTTTCTACATACACATTATGTGTACAATAACCTCAAAATTTTCTCAAAGTCTTCAAAGCCGGAAAAATCCTCAACCCGGAAAAAAATTTGGGTCCCATCAAATTCCGGCTTAGAGGAGTTTCACTGTATCTGTAATACCTGAAATATGTAAAAAATATGACATAATTGAATTAAATAAAATATTCGAAATAATGGAAATATCCGAAGTAAATTGAATATTCAAAATAAATAAGATAAAATTAAATATTTAAAATAACGGACTTATCCGAATTAACAGAAATATCTGTAATAATTTAAAATTAGTCTATAAACACTGATCTTCACCTGACTTGAGCGATTTTTCCGCGGGGTTTTCCATTTTATTGTATTAATTAAAAGAAAATAAGTTACTTTATTCTCTAATAAAGCTCAAATAGAAATAGAATAAAAATTTGTAAAAGAAAGGAACATTCTGTACATAACCAACAAAATAATTTATTCCCATCAAACCAAAAAAAGAAAACAACAATGGATTTTTTAAATATGGAACAAACATAATGATCATAAAACAACACAAAAAACGAGAAAGAATATATGAACACAATTTTTTATTTCATAGCAACAACAAAAAGTTATCGTATAAAAAATAATATTGAGAGCGTGATCAAATTGTCCCTCTGTTAATCCTAATTGAAATATTGTATGTAAATTATGTAACCTTTTGTAACCTTCAAAATAAAACAACATTATATCATTTATTTGATATGATCAATATGTTTGTTTTGGTTTAATGAGAACTTTCCCAGCGTTTATCCGATTAATCTCCTAAATTTTAATTTATCGTAGTTATGATAATTTTTATACATATTTTTCCATGTTTAAAATTTGAATCGAACTATTTTATTTCTGTGTTGGAGTGAATGCAGTATATTGAAAGAGAGTATTAGAATATATCAGATATATATTTGTATATACAAATTTAAAAGCGTAAATAAATTAAATAAAAGACAATTTTATAATCATAAAAATTATGTTTAATTAATATACCTAATTCAATTCTTTATCTATTACTTTATGTAATAAAATATTAAAAGCTCTCACTATTAATAGTTAAACAATTCAAAATAAGTTTGTAGGTTTTGCCATGGGATTGCGTAGACTGCTTTGTATTTTACATATTTTTTGGTTAAATAAAATAAGCTCGTTTCAAAATATCGCTCAAAATGGAGGCTTTATATATTAAGATGGCTTTGGCTAAACTGTCCATAACAATTCAAAATATATAATAATAATAACAGTGTTAAAGGCCATTACTGGCCCCTTACTGAATCAACAATCTGGCTCCAACGGTTTCGATCCTGAGCTTGGTCTTCATACTGTCTTAGACAATCTGAAGAGGCCAAGTCGTTCTCTACATCGTGGAGCCATCGTCGCCTGCAACGACCTCTGCGCCTACCATATGGTGGCTCTCCTTTCAGAGATCGCTGCACAATTCGTTCCGGATCAGCACGCAGAACGTGACCGAGCCAGCGTACTCGCTGAGATCTAACTTCATGTACAATATCGGGGATCTTCATCAGATCTCTGATCTCGAAATTGTACAGAGCTCGGTATGTACCATCTATTTCGCGTTTAGGGCCGTAAATCACACGCATGATTCTTCTCTCAAATGTAAGGAGCCATCTCTCGCACTCATCCGTCAGCGCCCAACTTTCACATCCAAACATAACAACGGGCCTGATCAACGCTTTGTAAAGCTTCAGCTTCACGGCACTTGATAAGTGTTTAGATTTTAGCAGTGGCCTTAGAGGATATAAAGAACGACTGCCAGCTGCATATTCAAAATATATACTGGTGCAGTATTACTAAGCGACTTGATTGGAAAATTCATTGAACTTTTAATATGGTAGCTTTCATTGACCTGTAAATCATATCGGTTCATATTGATCCACTAAAATCTGTATATCAGACTTAAATGATTTTCTGAATTAATCAATGAGAAGCATTGGACAAAAATAATTGTTGAAAGTTTTATTTTTCGTTGAGATCCGGAAAACCTAAATTCGTTAGGCTTAAAACTTTTTTTTAAATTGTGCAAATCCGATTTTTCGGAACTACAAATTTTCAAGCTTTGTTAATTTGCCCAACAGTTTGAATATAGTGGAAGAAGAGTTTTCTATTGAAAACTAAAGCCAAACGCTTTTTTTAAGTATAGTTGTAAGCTTAAATTTTAGAGTGTGTTCTATTTCAAGTAACGGAACCTTTTTTATGTTTCCATTTTAAACTATACTGGTTTAGCCTTATTAAATAAGTTGATTGGAAAGTTCATTGAATTTTATGAAAGCTTTCATTGACTTGTAATTCATATCGAATCATTAATGTGATGTCTGGTTTAAAAATTTCTAAATTGTTCAACAAGCTTAAAAATTAAGCGAAGCTTTTAAAGAAATATTTACGGTACCAATTTATTTAGTTTATTTAGTTTTTAATTTACAGCTGTACGACCAGCAAATATTTCATAGTTGGTTCAAAAGCACATTTTTAACTTAAAAGCTTTCATTCGCACGTAGTTTATTTTTATATCAAATCTTGAATCATTTGATTTTAAAAACGTTCATTGGAGATGTGTAAACCCTTTCTTCCGGTAATTCTGCCTCTTCATTGATGAGATTTACATTTTATAGATTCACTAAAAATTTGAATTCAATGCCAGTTTAAATATTATAATCAGTACAATTTTATTGTTTTTCATATACTCTTCAAGTCATTAACAGCTATTAATGCTACTCAAGTCTTAACGAGTGACGTTCAGCGGTATTCAGTACTAACTTAAAGACGTGGAATTTAAATTAACCTGAAAAATGGAAGGCAATGAAGGACATAATGTATCACTTCAAATCAGCAACAAATATTCCAGTGCAAGAGAATCTCTGAAATGGTTTAACACAATTAAATAATAATTTAAGTAATTTTTAACATATTCCCATTTCACCTCCGCATACAGATAGGCAATTTCCCTTGAAAATCTGAGTAGAATTCCAAAAAGGTCCTTCAGATATTTGGAAATTGATCCTACAACAAGTTCGGAGCTTCTTTAATTTGCATTTGTTTAGCTTGGATTTGTAAGAGAACAAGGATATTCAAAAAAGATTTTATTTTAGATTGCATTCAATAAAATTATTAGGAGTTTTATGTGTGAACTGCAAACGTGTTGAATACATTTTTTTTAGTGCCAATATGAAGGTGATCAGGAGCCTAGGTATACTTTTATTCATCGGGATATTCAATATAAATGCACTAAATATAATAGTTAAGAGTAACAATTTGTAGAACATGGAAAAAATTCACCGGTAATTTAATTAACCGAATAACGAGTAGGGCCGGTTGTCAATGTGAACGAACAAAACAAAACACGACGGCCTATTTGTTTACAAAATATTAAAGCAACCTATAAAACGAACAAAACAAAAAACTATAGATGGTGGATAACTTTTCAATTTGCATTTTTTAATCACTTTTAGATTTTCTACGAAATCAAATTTTATTTCAAGATTTGTATTAATTTTAAAAGTTTATTTCGTTTGTATTGTCGGATATACATATACGTACATATGATAGTTTATTATATTCGACCCAACATTTTATTTCTGTTTATTTTAATAAATACACACATACATTATGTATATACACACATTCGTACATAAATTGCAAGAAATAATTATTTGAAAATTGAACATTTCTTCTTAGAAAATCAACATAAAAAGTAGAATATTTCGATTCTCTGAAATTTCATCCTAATACATATCAACAATATTTTTGAATTTTTTATTTAAACGTTGTTTACATTTCATCGTCTAACTTGAGAATTTGAATTTCATTTAATGTTTCCAATCCAGTGAATTAATCTTTGGTTTTTGGTAATTTTATGCTAATTTTTCAAAGTGAAGTGTACTATCCAAAATTACTGAGAACTCTTGACGTATATGTTATTAAGATGGGGCGATAAAATTTGTTTACGATAAACAACTGATTATTTACAAAAGCATATAATACTTGTAAACTGAGCCTAAAGCAACTTGTTCTAAAGTTAAAATAAAACTGATAATAATATTTTGTTCTACATATTTATGAAATTGCTCACGGCCAATAAAGCTATATTCAATTGGAAAGCTGTAGTAAAAATGGTAAAATAATTTTTAAAATATCCAAACGTTAACACAATTATTCTTAAATATTTCGTTATTTCAAAAATTCTTCACTTTACTGATTCCAAAACTCCTTAATTCATAATCTTCCAAATTTCGAAATTACCACATTTTTAAACTTAGTTTTATAGTAAAACGATTTAATTTCTAGACATTTTGTTTCATATGAAACAATTTTTCCCCATTCGGAATTTTAATTTATTTTGTGAAGAGTGAAAGTGAAAATTCTGATCATCCAATGAATTTACTGTCCTTTAAAGGATGGTCAGCACTACAAATAATACAAATCAATTACTGATTTACAATATTTTTTTAAATTTATTTAAAAAAATTCTTTAACATTATCTGGGTATAATGTTCAACAAATTCAGTTTTAATATGCGATTGTAATTTAATTTGTTGGAAAGAAAACTGATGATACATCTAAAGTGTTATACATATATGTAGCAATCTGAAATTCATGTAAAACATTAATGGGTGGAACTAGATGATCACCTTTAGCATATAAATCATTAGTAGAAAACAAAATAGTCAATTTATAAACTGCTTCATACTTTTATTTTGCATAATTTGCACTTTTATGAGTCTTGTTGTAGAAGCTGTTTCATATACTAGTAAACCATATCTGTTAATTCGTAAAAGCCAAATATTTATCAAAGTGAAGGTATAGGAAGCATCCATATTAGTTTTCTGAGTAGTCCGACAATAGTTGAGCAATTTTTTTGCATAAAATGTTAATATGTACGTTAAATGTTACTATCTATGTATACTAATTATTTAAACAAATTGACTCGAGGTCATATTGGATTTAAAGTTTTTTTTAAATATTATTCAGTATGGTAATAGAATCTAACCTGCTTCATAAAATAAGGCTGTGTCATATCTGAAAATATTCTAGCTTGGCTAATCAAAGGTATAAATATGAAATGTCATATTAATAAAAAAGAGAAATAAAAATAGCTCCAGCATGCTTCCTTGTGGAACACCACATTTAATATCTAAAACTCTACTACCTAATCAATTGACAAACTGCTTCCTATTTACCACATAACCAGATCAAAAGACATACCACGGACACCATAACAGTATAATCGATATAGCGAAGATGGAAGTGTTCCATGGAAGTCTTTTTGCAAATCTAAAAAAAGTGCTCCGACATATTTTTGCTTATCAAGAGCAGTATATATCATGTTGGAAGTTTCAGCTAGAGCCAATTCAGTACCTAAACATTTTCTGAACACGTATATTGGAGAGTAGAAAAAATTGGTTTTATTCAAAAAATCAAACAACCGAGAAGGAATAATTTTCTCAACTATAGACAAGGCTAGAATGGTCTATAATTAGTAATACTAGCGCACTGTCACCACTATTAAAAATTGGAATAACTTTTGCCACCTTTAAGCAATTGGGATAAATCCAGTTCTCAGAATTTCTCACTATTATCCGGACCACCACCATTACTATAATTAACGGGTGCCAGTCAGTTTATCGTATAACAATTTACCAAATTGTAAAAAATTATTTAAATGCTGGATAAGGTATACGATATTGCATCAAGTGTGAAACAAGATATTACAAATCGGGATAAAGTATTAAATAATATGAGTACGGAACAATATTCGCCTTTTAACGCAAAGTATCTGACATATATACTCAAATATTTTAAAACTAGGGCAAAGGTCATGGTCCTGCCCCACGATAAACTAATTACATATGTACCTATACAGGTATGCTCAAGCGCGTTAATTCATAGTAAAGAACCAAATCGAGTTATATTGCGGTGATAGTTTTTTAAGACATGTCAAAAAGGAGTCCTCATTAGTACTGCTGCTATCTACCTTTATTATTTAACGAACTCTAAGCTGATTATGGTATCAGTTACCTACTATAACGTATCGATTACACCAGGATGTTTTGGAGTGGGTTTTTGAAATTATAAGATGAGATTATGAGTTCAATTATGACTTCATGATCTTCCAACAACGCTAGAATTTAAATATCGTATGAGAAAGAGATTCAACAACTATCGGAGTTGGAATGGTTAGTTTGGAACACTTAGCCGGCTTTAGTGCGTTTAAAATCAAGAAAACTATAGAGATTTCCAACAGGAGAAGTGAGTGACACAACCTAAACATGAATAGATCATGTATCGGAAGGGGGATACTTTACAAGCCGATAGACTCATTTCTAAAAGAAATTAAGAAACTAAATAAAATGTTTAATGATTTCAAGGGGGGTGGAATTAAAGCAGACTAAAATTATACATACAAACAATTCCGACAACGTATATTTAAGAAAAGCTATAAAAATTCTATTTTTTAAAATGCGACTTTTAAATAAAACTATTTGGGAAACTAGCACTGTACATATAATTAAAAAATTAAGCAATACTATTACTATTTTTATAAAAAAAATTGGAAATCCTTTATAAAAAATATAAATTAAAATGAAGAACTTTTCGTTTCATTTCATATAATAAAATAATGTTAAATACAAATTCAAATGGCGTCGGATAAATCGGTCAAAAAATTTAATAGTTTATGATATTTTTGATAAATAAACTTCTATCAATTTAATTTAAAAAAACGAAATTATTATGATATTAAGAAAAAGGTTTCCTACATATTTAAAAATAAGAAAAGCGCGTGATTTTATGGCACCGAATGACGACATACAAATTTGAAACAGTTGTATATTATAAAATTGTGTATGGCTCGTATGGATTACTAGCGTCATCTGCGGCACTTTAAAGGCGAATAAC